>SJXQ01004280.1:0-112015 GCA_006408695.1 Aepyceros melampus | reverse complement strand
CCCCATCCCACCCCTGTAGGTTGTCACAGAGAATGAGGTCTGAGCTCCCCGAGTCACACAGCAAATCCCCACTGGCATCCGTTTTCCGTATGGTCGTGTATAGGTTTCCGTGCTGGTCTCTCAATTCGTCCCTCTGTCTCCTTCCCCTGCTTTAGCCAGTCTGCTCTCTATGCCTGCATCTCTCTTGCTGCCCTGAAAATAGGTTCATCAGCACCATATTTCTAGATTCCATATATATGCATTAATACATGGTATTTGTTTTTCTCTTTCTGACTTACTCCACTCAGCTAATAATATCAAAGTCGGGTTCTGTGACTTCACTGTTAGTATAATAAAAAGAGGACTAAGTCACAACTACATATGAAACTCATCACTGTTTTTAGAGACTTTTCTGTATTCTAGACTTTGCTTGATTTACCAATTCATAATATATTTGCTATTTATAGCAGGTATTAGCATGCTGCTGCTAAGTCGCTTCAGTCGTGTCCGACTCTGTGCGACCCCATAGACGGCAGCCCACCAGGCTCCCCCGTCCCTGGGATTCTCCAGGCAAGAACACTGGAGTGGGCAGGTATTAGCATAGCCAATATTAAATTGTAGTACTTCCCCTCTGAAAAAGAGGAAAATTAAGTTTAGAGATGGTAGATCATTTTTCCAAGATCACAATATTCTAAATGGTAGAATTTTTATTTGAGAAATGAGAGCTTTGTGTCTGAATAAACAGTTCTATTTTTTAAAATTTTCTTTAAAAGTTAGTAAGCCACATGTAAGTACTAAGATCTATTTTCCTTCATAGCTCACAAGTTTATACTGATTATGTGGAAATATTTGATGAAATAGTCACTTGATAATATATTACTGTTAAATGCAAGTGATTACAAATTATCTCAATTTATTAGCTATTAAACTCTTTATAAATTGTAACTTTTTATTCAAATGGTTTAATGAACTTCATTTCTGAGTTGGTTCTCTGGTGGCTCAGACAGTGAAAAATCTGCCCGCAATGCGAGAGACCCGAGTCCATCCCTGGGTGGGGAAGATCCCCTGAATGAGGAAATGGCAACCCACTCCAGGATTCTTGCCTGGAGAATCCCATGGACAGAGGAGCCTGGTGGGTTACAGTCCGTGGGGTGGCAGAGAGTCAGACACGACTGAGCAACTTCGCTTTCACTTTTCTGAGGTGAATGTGACAAATGTTTTTTATTTCATGCCAAGGTTCTTGGCTGCAAATGGCAGAAGCGAGGCCGCTTATGGGAGGTGGCAAAGGGGAAAACATGGACCTGATCTAGAGTCACTCACAGCACCAGTGGAGAGGCACGAGAACACATTACAGAAGATTGTGTTACAGACACCTGAGTCAAGGCGGCGAGAGCTCAGCCGGGGCTCCCGCTGGACTCCTGCCACCTTGTGTGTGCATGCCAAGGTATTTCCATTGGGTTTGACTCTGCGCAATGCTGTGAGACTACAGCCCACAGGATCCTGCATCTGAGGGATTCTCAAGGCAAGAGTACTGACGTGGGTTCCCGTGCCCTCCTCCAGGGAATCTTCTGAACCCACGGATTGAATCTGTGTCTCTTGGGTCTCCTGTGGGTTCTTTACCACTGCTGCTGCTGCTGCTGCTGCTAAGTCGCTTCAGTCGTGTCCGACTCTGTGTGACCCCATAGATGGCAGCCCACCAGGCTCCCCCATCCCTGGGATTCTCCAGGCAAGAACACTGGAGTGGGTTGCCATTTCCTTCTCCAATGCGTGAAAGTGAAAAGTGAAAGGGAAGTCGCTCAGTCGTGTCTGCTCTTCACGACCCCATGGGCTGCAGCCCACCAGGCTCCTCCGCCCATGGGATTTTCCAGGCGAGAGTGCTGGAGTGGGTGCCATCGCCTTCTCCACTGGCGCCACCTATTACTCCTAATGCACCATTGTCCCACGAGAACATCCGCCTGACTCTTCGTCTGTGCAGCCCTGCCTTAAGGTCTAGAGCCTCCTCCACAAACCTGTCCATCAGTTGACAGAGGATCAACAGGCTCGTCTCCTTCTGTTTGGCTCCTGGGGTGGGAGTTAGGACCCTGCCTCAGCCCCGTTTGAAGATTCCTATCAACCCAGGGAGTGTTTGCGTGTTGGTTGCCCACAGCACGAAAATTTGGTAATGCAGTTGTATATTGAGGCCTTTTCTAAGAAATAACTAAGGTACACAGAAGTTCCAGTGAGTAGCTTGGAGTGACACAGCTTAGTGGAGAGGAAAGTCTAACGTCTAAGTCTTGACCTTTTTATCAGGCCCCCATGTTTATCCATAACCTTATGAAACACAGCAAATATAATTCATACCTATGAACAGTGCCTGGCATGGTACACGTAGTTCAAATGTCCCTGCATTTGTTTGCTTGCTTGCTTTGAGTGCTGACTTAAGAAATGAAAGCTTTCTCATGCATTTGCTTTGAAGGTTATTGTTATTAAACTTTAAATGATTGAAAATAGCATATGTGACTTTGTCACCTTGCATTCAGAGCCAGCGTAAGCTTGCTTAGTTGCTAAGTCGTGTTCAACTCTTTGCGACCGCAAGGACTGTAGCCTGCCAGGCTCCTGTGTCCATGGGGATTCTCCAAGTAATGAAACTGTAGTGGGTTACCATTCCCTCCCCCAGGGAATCTTCCTAACCCTGGGATCAAACTCGGGTCTTCCATATTGCGGGTGGATTCTTTACCATCTGAGCCACCAGGGAAGTCGAAGAACACTGGAGTGGGTACCCCATTCCTTCTCCAGGCCCTCTTCCTGACCCAGGAACCAAACCAGGGTCTCCTGCATTGCAGATGGGTTCTTTACCAGCTGAGGTACCAGGGAAGCCCAACATAAGCTCATGTCAGTGAATAAAACAGGATCCCTTGGAGAACTTGGATTAAATCAACTGTTTTAGACATTAGAGCAGATAGCTGATTTCCAGCTTTGCCTGTGAAGCAAAAATGCTAAGTTTTTCAGTTTGAAAAACACGATGCATGCAGTAATCCCAGAAAGCTGAAAATTGGGTAGATTCTGCAGTTTTTCCTGTTCTATCCAACGCAAAATAATTGTTTTGTCTAGTGTTGCTCTCTTTTGCACAAGAAGAACTTTAAAACCCCTCAAAAACTGGATCTGTGCACTTATGAACAAGACCTCAGGGAGCTCTCTTACTGCCTTTCCAGCACCTGAAGGTACAAGGGCACGTTGGGCTGTCTGCAACCAGGAAGTGATCCCTCACCAGAACCTGACCTGCTGCCACTCTGCTGGCAGCAGATGTGATTAAGGATCTTAGATCAGCCTCCAGAACCGTGAGTGAGACATTTCTGTTGTTCATAAGCCATCCAGTCTCTGGTATTCTGTCACTGCAGCCTGATCTAAGACAAGAAGCCCTTTATTTTTTTCTTTCTTTGTTTTTGCATCGGTATCTACTTGCTGCAACGCCATTTAGTTGAAAGATTATCTTTTCCCACTTAATTGTCATGGAACTTTGTTATAAACCATAAACCATTTTGGAGTTCTCTGTTGTGTTTCATGAGCTTATCTATTTTTACACATATTCTGTCTTAATGACGGTTGCTTTATAGTAAGTCTTCCTAGCAAACAATGGAAGGACTCCGGGTTCATCTGTCTTCTTCAAAATTGTCTTGGCTATTCCAGGCAACTCCATATAATTTTAGAATCAGCTTATTAATTTCCAAGAAAAAAGTCCTACTGAGGTTTGTAGTGGGCTCAATGGTTACCTGAAAAAACATGTCCACCTTCAAATTCTTGCAACCTGCAAAGGTTATTTGGAGAAAGGATCTTTGCACATGTGATTAAGGATCTTAGATGAGAAGATTGCCCTGGATTATGGCAGTGGCCTGAATCCAATCATAAATATCCTTCTAGGGGACTTCTCTGGAGGTCCAGTGGTTAAGACTCCATCGTTCAATGCACGGGGCAAGGATTCACTCCCTGGTGGGGGAGTTAAGATCCCACTTCTGCAGTGCAGCCAAATAAATAAATAAAGAGAAAGCTTAAAAAAATATCCTTCTGAGAGGTAGGCAGGAGTGACTGGAGACACACGCAGGGGAGAAGGCCGTGTGAAAACATAGTCAGAGTTGGAGGGAGGCAGCCACAAGCCAAAGAATGCCAGGACATGCTGGCATCACAGAAGCTGGAAGAGAAGAGAAGCAGGTTGTCCTCTGAGCCTCTGGAGGGAGGCTTGCCACACTGACAGCTGGGTTTCAGGCTTCCAGCCTCAGATGTGTGTGAAATATACAATGTTATTTCAAGCCACCCACTTAGTAGCTCTTTGTTACTGCAGCCATAGAAAGAAGTGTAGGATTTTAACTGAGATCACATTATTTTTATTCAATTTAGGAAAACTTGATATTTCAACAGTATTAAGTCTGATGATGGACAAGCATAGTGTATCTACTTAGTTTTTCTTACATTTTTCTCAGTGATATTTTTTGGTATTTAGTCGAAAAGTATATACATGCATGCTAAGTCACTTCAGTCGTGGCTGACTCTTTGAGACCTCATGGACTGTAGCCTACCAGGCTCCTCTGTCCGTGGAATTCTCCAGGCAAGAAGACTGGAGTGGGCCATTTCCTCCTCCAGGGGATCTTCCCAACCCAGGGATTGAACCTGTGTCTCATATGTATTCTCTGTTTGCAGGCGGGTTCTTTACCACTGGCACCACCTGGGAGGCCACATAAACTTGTGTATATGCTATATACTTGTGTATATAGTTTTAAATTTCACTAACTTTCAATCTTATCATTGCTATTTCCTTCCTTTAGCTTTCTTTGGTGTATGTTTTCCAGTTGTTTGAAATGCTCTCTTGGTGAGTGATTTCAGTCTTCCTTTTCTATATATGCAGATGTGTGTCTGTAAATCCCCTGCTAAACACTGTTTAAGCTGCATCCCAAAAACTGATCTGTGTGTTTTCTTGATCATTCATTTTCTAATTTTTATTTTGATATTTTCATTACTCATTGTTATTTAGAAATGTGCTGCTTAATATTGTCATGTAGGAATTTTCTACTTATAGTTTCATTCATTTTTATATCTTTTTAAAAGATTGTTGATTTCTATTTTAATTTCTGTTATCATAACATACTTTATTTGCTTTAGCTGATGATGAGTGAGTGCAGTGTATCTATTTATTCTGTATCTATTTAGTATTTTTAAATGTATTCATAGTTATGTCCTAGCACTAATTTGATCTATTATTTTGAATGTTCCATGATGAACTATAAAACAATATCTACTCTTCAACTCTTGTGAGGTTCTATAAATATCAATTAAGTCCACTTGTGTAATAAGGTTGTTTAAATAGTCTATATTCTTAGTGACCTTTTACTAGTTTTATCTCTTCTGTTGTTTAAATTACAATTTTATTTTTGTGGCTTAAAATATGTATCCTTGACTTCTTACAATCTCCTTTAAATTAGAATATTTGCCACTTTTTGAATGATTTAAAAATAGTAAAAGTATTTGATTTACTGTACGCCCCTTATCCACTGACACTTTCTGCTATTATTGACAAACGTTTTATTTCCTCTTACGTTATAAGCTCACAAGGCAGAATGATCAGTCTTGCTTTGGGAGTCACAGCTACTTGTATTTCTCCATGAGTTTACCTTTTCAGTGCGCCCTCTTTCTTCTGGGGCTTCCTGTCTATGATGACACCATCTCAGCCTAAAGGAGCTCCACGAGTGGCGCTTAGGGCGCACGGCCACTGGCACGTACTTTTCAGCTCTTGTTTGGGAGTGGGGTATCTGAACATGAGTTTGCATTGCTTCACTTTTTGAAGAATCTGTATTGAGGGATTAGAATTATGAAGTTTCAGATTTTCACCCCTGTAGGCGCTTAGCAGACGTAGTTTTATTGCCCTTCTTCCATGTTTATTGCTTATCTTCAAAAATCAGTCATCAGATAAAAAGTCACATTAAAAAAAAAAGGTCATGTGCCATTTATCTCCATCTGCTTTTAAGATTTTGTCTTCGGTTCTGGTTTTCAGCATTTTAATTTTGAGGGGCCTAAGCATTTTGTTCTCCAATTTTCATTATGGGGTTTTCTGAGCGACTCTAATCTGTGGGTCAATATGTTTTCATTACTTTAGGAAACTTGGAGCCGTTGTCTCCTCAAAAAGTTGCACCAGTCTCTTCTCTTTTCCCTGCGCTCACTTTGGGTATTCTCTGTGAATCGTCTCGTGTCTTGTAACTTTTCATTTGAGAAAGGACATTGTTATAATCACAGAGGCTTCAGATAAGAGCTTATGATTTGTCCCTATTTGTGAGATTAGACGCATCAGGACGACGAGTTTAGAGTTGTCGGGTCTCTCTCCTCAGCTGTCACAGACCATGGGAAATTTAGTCATGGTCTGTAGAAATGTGAGCAAGATGCTCTTCTCTCATCTCAAACTCCTTATACGTATGTTTACTGCAGATTATTATGTGGAATTAAATGAGCTAATGTATTGAAACCGTTTAGTAGCGTTTGACGTATGGTGAATTCTCAAAAAAATGTGAACTTTCATTTGCTGATTGTATAGATATTGTTCTTTCTCTCTTGCATGATTTTAGTGAGTATCCCTTCCTAGAGATTTAGTGAGCTGCAAGTCACTTGCTCCTGCTGGCACATCCAGGTGTAGTTACGCTGACTATCAGGATGGCTGTGCCATGGATGGTGTCAGCCCGAGGTGTTGTCCGGAGCTGGGCCTCCGCTGGGGCCGACGGTGTTTTCCTAACATGGCGGCAATGGCGTCTCCTATCTCTCACACTTTCCCTCCAACCTGACTTTGACTCTCCTCCCAACGAGGAGACTTCTGTGTCTTATTTTATGAAATATGTTTTGTTTTTTAAACTGGAGGATAGTTGCTTTACAGGGTTGTCTGTTTCTGCTGTGCAGCAAAGTGAACATCACACTTGCACACATATCCCCTCTTTTTCGGATTTCCATCCCATTTAGGTCACCACAGAGCAAACAGCAGTGAGGAGAGGTCCTCTGCAGTGTGTTCTTATTAGTTATCTGTGTTATACATAAAATCAGTGATGCACAAGTGTCAATCCCAATGTCCCAGTTCATCCCACTCTCTCCCCCTCGCATGATCCAGCGAGTCATCCTACACATCTGCGTATAGAATCTCTCCTTCTGCTTTGCAAATTGGACCATCTCGCTGGTTTTCTAGGTTTCACATGTATGTGTGAATATATGATATTTGTTTTTCTCTTTCTGACTTATTTCACTCTGTATGACAGTCTCTAGGTCTATCCACGTCTCTGCAAATGACACAGTTTTGTGCCTCTTTATGGCTGAGTAATATCCATTGTACGTAAGCACCATGCCTTTCTTATCCATTCATCTGTTGATGCCTTGTGCTTTCTGCAGCTATATTGTAACACGTTCTTAAATTTCCATTTATTTACTGGAGGACTGACCCTTTAGCCCTTCATGTACATATAAACAATCTGACTAGCCTAAGGTTGCCAGGCTAAGAAGTTCAACTAGTTGAACCTGAGGGATCACTTGGAGAGTTTCTGAGACCACATGCAGAGAGAAATGCTCCTCCAGCCCCAGCTTCCCTCCAGCTGTCATTCCAGCTGCTGGCTGACTAACCCCATGAGACACCCTGAGCCAAAACCACACCTTTAAGTTCTCTCCAAGCTCCTGATCCACAAACACTGTGAGACACAATGAAGTGAGCATGGTAGCTGGACACTTACTCCTTGGAAGAAAAGCTATGACCAACCTAGACAGCATATTAAAAAGCAGAGACATTACTTTGCCAACCAACCTAGACAGCATATTAAAAAGCAGAGACATTACTTTGCCAGCAAATGTTCATCTAATCAAAGCCATGGTTTTTCCAGTAGTCACATATGGACATGAGAGTTGGACTGTGAAAAAAGCTGAGCACCGAAGAATTGATGCTTTGGGACTGTGGTGTTGGAGAAGACTCTTGAGAGTCCCTTGGACTGCAAGGAGATCCAACCAGTCCATCCTAAAGGAAATCAGATCTGAATATTCATTGGAAGAAATGATGCTGAAACTCCAACACTTTGACCACCTGAAGCGAAGAACTGACTTATTGAAAAAGACCCTGATGCTGGGAAAGATTGAAGGCAGGAGGAGAAGGGGATGACAGAGGATGAGATGGTTGGATGGCATCACCAACTCGATGGCCATGAGTTTGAGTAACCTCGGGAATTGCTGATGGACCGGGAAGCCTGGTGTGCTGCAGTCCATGGGGTCACAAAGAGTCGGACATGACTGAGCAACTGAACTGAACTAAATGGTAATCTGATTGTCAAAAGTAATTAGGCTAAATTTTGAACTTCCACTAAACCACTCAACCAATTGTATCTAAATTGGAAGTGGTTTTTCTCTTAATACAGAAAGAAGAGACTCAAGAATTTTTATGTTACGTATAGTCATCTCTGCAACAGAGCATGAGGTTCCCACTTGACCTGCTAAGTATATCTGTACCATGGTGATAGAATGCTTTTTACCTAGGCCAGAGTCTAATGTATATGTGACTTCCTAAAGCAGGTATACATAAGCTGAGTAATTTGTGTCTCACAAATATTAGGTCTCATGGACAATCAAAGGAATTTCATAATCTCCAAACAGGCGCTCATTCTCCCATCTGTTCTTGGAAACTGTTTGGCTCAGCAACTAAAAGGGAAGTAGAGATCTGCATGCTGCCTCTTCCAAAAACTCTTTCTCTGGGCTTGTGGTGTAATCACTGTGATTTGTGAACATCCAAGAAATGCTCTCTGGTTTTCTGGTTGGTCTTACAGAGCCCCTTCTGTCTGTCCACTGACTTGTGTCTTGGTTTTCAAATGTATCTCAGACTCTCTGCCTGAAAAAGAAGTGAAATAGAAGTGCCACACGTCCTGAACATTTCACAAATACTGCTTCTTCCTCAGGCTACACTTGTATAGTTCATTCCTTTGCTTTAATATCAACCTTCCATCCATGATATTTTTTTCCATTTCTGTTACTTTTTTTATTGGAGTTGATTTACAGTGTTGATTTACAGTGTTGTATTGATGTATGCCATACGGCAAAGAGATTCAGTTATGTACACATTCTTTCTAAAATATTCTTTTCCTGAAGTTTTTTGATTAAATGTTGATTTCTCTATTTATTTCTTGTGGGTGTTCACTTCATCACAAAGACCTATATTTTTGCCTTCCAAATGGTCCTTTAGCCTTATTTTCCCTCCTTATAGTCACTTACACTGTCTTTATCTATGCCTAGCACATAAATATAAGAACCAGTGTGCATTTTACAGAAAGGGGATCATTACTACCATTGGCTACATTCTATGTTGTGTCAACTGTATTTACAAACAACTCTGAAATGCGTGAAAAAATCAGAGTCTGTGTTAGCTCGCTGAGTTGTGAATTCTTTCTGGATTGTTAACTGAACCGTGTGATGAGGGAGCATGATAGCTCCTCGCTGGCCCCGCCTCCAGCCAGTCTGTTGGAGATGACCACATAGTTAGTGAGGTTTTATTGTTGGGGGAGGTTTGACTAAAATTATTGTTCAGCTCAGGCAAATGGAGAAATAAAACAGACAGTTTATTTTAATTATGTACCCAGAACTTGGACATGAGAAAGAAATAATGAAATCAGAAAAAGAAACAAAAATTTTTCTATTGAAAATATCTACAGCATCGTTATTTACAAAGTTGCCTATGGTAATAGGATGTAAGTTATTCCTTCAACATCTTCATTTTCAGTATTTTCTAAAGTGTTTATTTGCTCAATATTATTTTATTGGATGATTAATATGACTAACTTCATTTACAGAAAATTAAAGTCAGCATAATAGGAATTTCAGAGTAAAGAGACAAAACAGTTTTTGAACCTCAAAAGTATTAAATATGCTCAAAGGCACCACAGAAATCCTGTGGCAGAAAAGTCTCAGATTTCACAAGAAGGTGGCATGCATTTAATGCTGGAATGTTCATTATGGAATCAATTGTGCATAATTTTTATTCATAATATACACAAGAACTCTTTTCCTGTGAATAATGGGACCTGAGACCAAGACCTCTTAAGTGTACACCAGTCAAATTCCTGCAAATACGAGGGGTTTTGTTTGGTCAGAGACCGGTCTGTCAGGTTCTGCCATAAAGTCTGCTCAAGACATACAGCTAACAAAGGAATTTTTCGCTTGTAAATAATGGGCCAAATACAACCCCCCCCCCACATGAGCCTCTTCCATTATGCTCTTCTTGAGACTGTTCATTCTGTTTCCTTTTTTCCATGGTTGGATTTGTTGGCATATAAAACAGCAGAGTTTCAGACATTCTTTGTGATGGGTAATCCTATTAGTTTGGGAAAATGATTTTCCTGAAATTTGGAAAACAGGATAGTTTGCTTCACGTCACTTTTCGCATAGGCCATCCTTTGATCACAATGCAGTTTTTAATTGCCATAAAATAAGAAAAGCTCTGTGCCTTTTTTTTTTCCGTAAGCATCCCTTTATTCTAACTTGGAAGCCTAATTAGTCCAGATTGTATTAAAATGCTTTGTTTTCGCTGCTTTTGTCAGAGAGGAGTGAGAACATGATGCTTGTCCTGGTGGGTCACAGGCTGAAGAGGTCTGACCTGGGAATCGAATGTCTGACCTGGCCTGACCCTCACCTCTACTTAAAATCAAGTCTTTACTTTTATTTAAAAACAGAGGTATACTTTCCCTGTATCTTTTTTACCCCTTGTCCCAGCTGCTAAGGCGTACCCATGGCTATTCATCTGAGAACTTGGGGTGGGAAAGGACATTTTCCGGTCTTCTCACTTTGAGGAATGGAGTCTGGGTTTGATTTACTCATGTTTACTTAGGAAAATGAAAACAACAACAAAAAGAACTCCACTATGCTGTCTACAAATTCCATGTAAGAAGAAAGCAACCTTCCCCCCAAAAATCCAGAATTAGATCAAGTGTGGGCTTTCTCACCACTGAACATGAAACTTAAATTCTTAAATCCTTAGATTGAATTAAAATTGATTTCTGATGAGACAAAATGTTTGGAAGACATATTAAAAAATTACAGTTGGTGGAACCTTGAAAGCACTGTCAATTTTTTGTTGGGCACGTAGGAGGCTGGGTGAACTCAGTTAATAATAATACTATTGATCACTTTATGGTGTTGTGCTCTTGCTTCGGAGGAAATGATCAATACCCTCAATTTTAGCCTTGCTTTGATTGTGACTCTGTGGTTCCTTTTCCTCTGTTTGTATGTTTGTTACAGTAATTTAATTTATGACTGTGTAGGGTGATGTATCGGAGAAGGCAATGGCGCCCCACTCCAGTACTCTTGCCTGGAAAATCCCATGGACGGAGGAGCCTGGGGGGCTGCAGTTCATGGGGTCTCGATGAGTCAGACACGACTGAGCGACTTCCCTTTCACTTTTCACTTTCCTGCATTGGAGAAGGAAATGGCAACCCACTCCAGTGTCCTTGCCTGGAGAATCCCAGGGACGAGGGAGCCTGGTGGGCTGCCGTCTCTGGGGTCGCACAGAGTCGGGCACGACTGAAGCGACTCAGCAGCAGCAGCAGCACAGTGATGTATTGTCCTGGTCACATCCTGTGATCGCTCATGGGGAGAATCCCTGCGGAGTTACTCTGTGAGACTCAGTGGCAGACTCCTCTATGTTACACATCTTTCCTTTTTAGGGGAATCGGGGGTGGAGGAGTTTAGCTAATCCAGTGCATCCCAAATTATAACGTACAGAGCTTTTATTATCTCTTTTAGGCATGTGGTATAACTCTGTAGCCTTGATACATAACCTCAGGGGCTTCTTTTGACCCTAAATTCAATCATGTACCTTTTAAAATAAAAACGCTTTGGTGCCTGAACTCCCCTCTTCCCCATCTGTCGTAATCATCACTAGTTCAGCTTAAGAACAGGGCAACGTTTTATTGCAGCTGTCAAATCTCAGCAATTGTGATATTTGGTGCAACAGCCAAATGTCAGCCTTAGTGGGACATGGCTTTAATTTTCTGAGCAAAGCACATTGTTCAAGTTCAAGTGTAGCAGACACAGTCAAGGTTAAGTTGTTTTGGAGCAAACATACCTCTTCAGCCTGAGATAGTTTGGCCATGTCGATTTAATCACAAACAGAAGAGAGAAACCTAACTAAAAACACCCTTCAAGATGAAAGTGGATGACGAAAACTGTCTCAGAACGAAGGCTGCCTGTTCCTCAGCTGGCCAATGTCAGTCAGTCAGTCAGTTCAGTCGCTTAGTCACGTCCGACTCTTTGCGACCCCATAATCGCAGCATGCCAGGCCTCCCTGTCCATCACCAACTCCCGGAGTTCACTCAGACTCACGTCCATCCAGTCGGTGATACCATCCAGCCATCTCATCCTCGGTCATCCCCTTCTCCTCCTGTCCCCAATCCCTCCCAGCATCAGAGTCTTTTCCAATGAGTCAACTCTTTGCATGAGGTGGCCAAAGTATTGGAGCTTCAGCTTTAGCATCAGTCTTTCCGATGAACACCCAGGGCTGATCTCCTTCAGAATGGACTGGTTGGATCTCCTTGCAGTCCAAGGGACTCTCAAGAGTCTTCTCCAACACCACACTTCAAAAGCATCAATTCTTCGGCACTCAACTTTCTTCACAGTCCAACTCTCACATCCATACATGACCACTGGAAAAACCATAGTCTTGATTAGACGGACCTTTGTTGGCAAAGTAAAGTCTCTGCTTTTGAATATACTATCTAGGTTGGTCATAACTTTCCTTCCAAGGAGTAAGCGTCTTTTAATTTCATGGCTGCAGTCACCATCTACAGTGATTTTGGAGCCCCCAAAAATGAAATCTGACACTGTTTCCCCATCTATTTGCCATGGAGTGATGGGGCTAGATGCCATGATCTTTGCTTTCTGAATTTTGAGCTTTAAGTCAACTTTTTCAGGTGACTACAAGTCAAAATTCTAATATAAAATTATGCCTACGGGCACATCCTTTGATTCAGATTTATTGAAATGTTTTGAAATTGAGAGGATTCTCCAACTGGTGAAGTATATAAGCTCTGAGCCATGTACAGAGCAATTTAAAATTATTCAAGCTCTTCAAATTTTCCAGAGTGCTTCAATTTGTAAGTTATTAGGGTTTCAGGAATATATAATGTATAGACATTTGAAGCTTTTTTTTTTTTAAGTCCTTTACTTGTTCAGATATCTGGGCATGTGCGGACATAGGAATAGACTGATGTAGATATTCTGAGTGCCTCAATTTGTAAGTGATTCCAGGAGCTGTCTTGATCATTCAGCACATGTTCAAATCCTTCAACTGCCCCATTCAAAGCATGGGAGGGAAAGAGGAAGCCATGTCTTCACCCAGGGGCAAGGGGGTAATGGTCTAGGAATTCAAACGTTTCTCAAAACTGTCTTATGAGGTTCTTGGAGCCATAACTTGGAAGGTGACAAAGAATGAGGCTCACCTAAGCTTTGAGTCAGTACGTTCCTTGAGCTCATTCACACTCTGCTGTCTGAGAGCTGAATGCAGGAACCCTAGTCAACTTACTCTCCTTGAGCGGCCCATGTATTCCCACGTGGATGTCTTTTTGGCCCATTTTCTCTCGCTGGTACTTCAGGGATAAAGACAGATTGCCTCTTGCACACCAAGTCACTTCACTTCTTGGTGGAGACCTGAAGGACAGTGTTAAGCAGGGCTCAGAGGCCACGTGAGGTCTCGGCCGTCTCCCAGGGTCCTCACTGATGCTGTTGCCGTGGAGGATGGAGGAGAGGCATTTGTCACCAAACAGAGGTCTCCTGTTCTTATCCTGTACTCATCCTGTGCTTCCTCTTCAGGTTACAGTCTCAAGTTTCCCAAATGTATTTAATGAATCTTTTTCAGTGCTACAGTCTTTGATCTTCATCGTCATTTTTACTGCTTTAAATATTTAAATGTTGAAATCATAATCAAAACTTTAAAAGATGTTTGTGTTCTGTGTGATGCAAGACAAGCCAGTGGTCGTTTATTTTCTGTTTCAGCAGAGTGTCCTGTTAAACAGGCTCATAGAGAGCGAGCATGTGCCAACCTTGCTGGTCTTCCAGATCTCTCCTGTCTGCGCCTGTTAGCTGTGTGACCTTGGAGAGGTCCTTTCACACCTCTGGATCCTGTTAGCTTTATTTGTTAAGTGAAAAATCAGATAAGCTGAGCTCGAAACCCCCAGCAAATGAAAATGTGATCCTTGAGGCTCGCTGCTCAGGTACCCAGATGTCAGATTGAATCAACCCCAGATCCCTGTGTGGTGGGCGGGTTCTCCAGCTGAGTGGTGGAATTTCCGAGCTGCTGTCCCCAGTCACACAGGTGTACAACTGGCCACATGCTGGATTTCAGAGGCTGAAGGGGAGCTTTCTGTTCTTTTCCAAATGGACGCGGTCCACCCACGGATGCTGGTCATTCCTTTGCGTGTGTTAGTTGCTCAGTCACGTCCGACTCTTTGCGACCCCATGGACTGTAGCCCAGCAGGTTCCTCTGTCCATGGGATTGTCCCAGCAAGAATACTGGAGTGGGGTGCCATTGCCTCCTCCAGGGCATCTTCCCAATGCAGGGATCAAACCTGCGTCTCTTGTGTCTCCTGCATTGGCAGGCACTCTTTTACTGCTGAGTCATCCGGGAAACCTGTATTACACTTTACTTCATAATAAATCTCATGAGCCATTTTCCTAATTAAGATGTTGGCTAACTATAGTCTAATCATAGTCCCTGGCTGCAAGAATTGGACATAAACCCATAAGATGTAAATTGGAAAGACAAAAATACGTGCTTACATTCTGTAAACTTAGGAGAATCAAAGGACTCTTGAGAGTCCCTTGGACTGCAAGGAGATCCAACCAGTCCATTCTGAAGGAGATCAACCCTGGGATTTCTTTGGAAGGAATGATGCTAAAACTGAAGCTCCAGTACTTTGGGCACCTTATGCGAAGAGTTGACTCATTGGAAAAGACCCTGATGCTGGGAGGGATTGGGGGCAGGAGGAGAAAGGGACGACCGAGGATGAGATGGCTGGATGGCATCACAGACTCAATGGACGTGAGTCTGAGTGAACTCCGGGAGTTGGTGATGGACAGGGAGGCCTGGCGTACTGCGATTCATGGGGTCGCAAAGAGTCAGACATGACTGCGCGACTGAACTGAACTGAACTGAACTGAACTAGGAGAATCAAAAGGAGTGATTACACCTGCTGACTGGATGCGGTGTGAAGTGCTCAGGGATATTGAATGTCCATTGTGCCAACAAGACCGAAGGGGCAACTTCCCAGAATTTACAGAACCTTAAAGCCTGACCTCAGGTATAAACCAGTGATTCTCATACTTTGAGATTCCTGGTTCACACAGTTAAAACACAAGAAGAACTGTGCAACAGAAAGTGTCAACTTCTGTTTTGTCAACAACAAATTTTTTTATTTTCTTTTTTTTGAAGGATAATTGCTTTACAGAATTTTGTTGTTTTTCTGTCAAACCTCAACATGAATCAGCCAAGCTGCTGCTGCTGCTGCTGCTGCTGCTGCTAAGTTGCATCAGTCATGTCCAACTCTGTGTAACCCCTAGAGTTACAGGGGCCCACCAGGCTCCCCTGTCCACCAGGCTCCCCTGTCCCTGGGATTCTTCAGGCAAGAACACTGGAGTGGGTTGCCATTTCCTTCTCCAATGCATGGAAGTGAAAAGTGAAAGTGAGGCCGCTGTCATGTCTGACTCAGCGACCCCATGGACTGCAGCCCACCAGGCTCCTCTGTCCATGGGATTTTCCAGGCAAGAGTACTGGAGTGGGGTGCCATTGCCTTCTCCATGAATCAGCCATAGGTAATTGTAAAAAGCAAAGAAATCAAAGAAAAAATACTACCCTCTCTGGTTGCCATTATTTACTAAAAGAAGAAATAAAATTTAATATCCCCAAAGAGAAATAGTGGGCATATTCTCAGAACAAAGAGTCATCTTTTAAATTTAATATATTGAAAACCTTCTGCAAACACTACTTCTCACTGTGTCCATAGGAAGTTTGTGAATTACTTAGATCAAGGATGGTGACTTGGGACCCTGATAATTACTAGTGATAACTCAGGCCAACACTCAAAAGGGATAATATTTTGATATGTTATTTTTGTAACTTGTTTATCTTTGTGTGTTGTATTAGTTTATTGCTTGACACATACTTTTGGCACTTGATGAATGCTTGCTTCAGAAGTGAATGAATGAATCAATCGATCGATCGATCAATCAATTGTTGAAAACTTGGGCAAGAGCAATAGCAGAGGCCCTGTGGGTTTTGTCAGGAGCTCTTCTTGGTGGACCTGGAGCTTTTTACATCAGCACTGATTACATCTGAAGGACTGGGAAGCCAGGCTTCTAGAGAGAGTGTTCTGAAGAAAAGCCTCCATCAGCCATGGGTGTCCTGAGACAAAAGACCTCATATCTTGAGGCCTAGGATGGGGAGTTGGTCTTCCCAGAACTAGAAAAATAAAATGAAGTTGTGAAAGCTCACACATCTCTTATAGTACTAAAGTCACTGTTCATAGTAATTAAGAAACTTAAAGCAATAATTTAGAAAATTAAAATGCTTAACTTAATAAAAGCATTATATTAATTTTCAAGTTGATTTTTTTTTCCAGCTTAAGGCATTCCCCCAACACACAAACCATCCACATCGATTCAGTGGTGATCGACAGCCAGCCTTTTCAACATGACCTTGTGCGTTCACTGCACATTGTGAGTCTGGAGGAGGACCTCAGGGTCTCTCTTTGCCCACCTGCCATTTCTAAGTGCTCTTCTCCATCTTTCCTGCTTCCTTCAGAGCTCAGGAGGGTTCAGGTGGGAGAGAATGTCTCCATTTTCACTAATAACTAACTCAATTAACAAATGTAGACATTTCGATACTATCTTGAGATGATCAAGATACATTCTGGAGATGAACTCTCAGATTTGAAAGAAGACTTTTTTTTTTATCGTGCAAGTTTAAACCTGGTCCCATCATCTCATCATCAGATCATACTCTGTTGCTGGTGTTCAGTTCCTCAGTCATGTCCAATTCTTTGAGACCCCATGGACTGCAGCATGCCAGACTTCCCTGTCCTTCACTATCTCCCTGAGCTTGCTCAAACTCATGTCCATTGAGTCAGTGATGCCATCCAACCATCTTATTCTCTGTCTCCCCCTTCTCCTCCTGCCCTCAATCTTTCCCAGCATCAGGGTCTTTTCCAATGAGTTGGCTCTTTGCATCTGGTAGCCAAAGTATTGGAGCTTCAGCTTTAGCATCAGAGTCTCTCCAACATCACAGTTTCAAAGCATACTCTCTGAGATAGACTATAAATTGATAGTTTTATAAATCTAATATCTCTGTGAATAATATTATTTTATTATTTGGACAAAAGTGTAAATTTCTAAATTATTACAGTAAAACACAGTTTCTTTTGCTAATACTGCCTATTTTATTTAATTTATTTTATTTTATTAATGAAGCTGAGGTTTCAGAAGATAGAAATGACCCGGGACCTTCCTGAAATATGAGAAACATCACCTTTACTACCCTAGATTTTTCTCGATTTCTTTTCAGTACTTTATCTGGGTAATCTTTATGGGAGGGTAGGGGGGCACATAACAGGATAAAAGAGACATCCATGATGCGAGTTGACCTTGAGAAAAGAAACAAACATTTAGTCTGGATATTATTTCGCCTCAGGAGGACCAGAGAATCTGCAGTGCCATTCATTTATCCTCTCCTTGTCTGTCATGACTTTTGGGTTATCTCAAGGGTGGCGCTATATGAAGGACATCTGATTTGCTAAAAAAAAAAAAAAAAAAAGAGTATGGATCAGTTCCTATAGAACATAGTCAAGATTCATCTTTCTGTACATTTTTCTCATGTCGTGTCACTGAGGTGCTTTAATATAGTGACCATTTTAAGCATGAGGACTAGAAAGATTGTTTTCTTGCATCTCTCCAGTAATTCCGTATAAGTAGGTTTTTAAAGGCACGCTCCTTCTTTTAGAATTTATTATGAAATATTTACTCACCAATTTAGCAAGATGATTTATGCTTCTATTGAAATATGAGCATCTTGAGGAAAAAAAATGTAGCTAGGAAATACAGAAAGCAATGCAGACCATCTCACTCTAAGGCAGTGTCTTCACTTCTGCGTTGCTGACATTTTGGACAGAGAATGCTCTGTTGGGGGTTGGGAGATGCTGTACTATGACTGCAGGTGGTTTAGCAGCATCCCTGGTTTCTGCCCACTAGGTGCCTATCCTGGCCCCAGATGACACTAACCCCAGGCTCTCCAGATGTTGCCAGTTGGCCTTGCTAATCTAAGTGAAAGTGAAAGTGAAAGTGAAGTCGCTCAGTCATGTCCAACTCTTCATGAGCCCCTGGACCGCAGCCTACCAGGCTCCTCCATCCTGGGATTTTCAAGGCAAGAGTACTGGAGTGGGGTGTCATTGCCTTCTCTGTCATTACTCCCAGACATAACCAATTAGATCATATCTTCTTATTTTCAATAAGCAGTCAGCACTTCTCAAATAATGCAGAACATTGATTTCCAGGTATTTATCTCTGTATGCTATTTATCCAAATAGATTTACATTGGAATTGAGCACTTTAGAAATGTATTAATAGCAAAAATATATTAAACACTCATAATTGGACCACATACGGCTTTCCTTATCTTCTATATAGATATACTTAGTCATTCATTAATTCACTTATAGTAAGACCATCCAGACCTATGAATATTAATAGCCTGAGAACAAAATCCTGAGCGTTAACTTCTGTTGTACAGGCATTAACTAGGTCTCTGATCTCAGAGTTACAGGGTTTAACCAAATCATTTATTCACACACCCCTCAGATATGCACTGGTTCAAACTTTGCACCTTTCCATTCATGCATATCTTTGTTTATTGATCCTTTAATTAAGTCACTAATAATAATAAAGTCAATGTGTAAAATTCAAAAAACCCCCAAAACGATATCCTAGAATATTACTAAGGTCTATCTATAGGCTTATTTTTCATAAAACTAAGATGCTACATCTTTTTTGCAGCAGAACACAACATTATTCACAAAGATACTCAGCTTACTTGCTTCATGTCAATCCCATATTTATACTTTATCTACTATGCCTATCCTTCATTCACTTAATTTTCCATGTTTTAAAGATGGTACATATGGTAGCCAGCCTCCAAGACGGCACCCAAGGATTCCTGGCTCCTAGTACTCGTAGGCAACGGTAATTCAAATTTTACAAGGTTAATGTTCAGAGAAGTCGGTGTACCTGTGAGACTTGCAAGCCTGTATCTTTTCCCCCGCTCTCACCTTAGGGAGCTGTGCATCCATCACTTGCTACTCTTGAACTGGACTTCCACGCCACCTTAAATTCCCTCTTTCTCTCATTTTCAGTAATCCTCCACATGGTCACCAAACAACATTCCTACTATATCACTTTGATAATTGCAGTCCTACTTAGACACATTTAATGTCCCCTGGTTTATCGAATAAAATTCGAAGTTCTTAAACCTCATATTGAAGAGCCTCCAAATTTTGGCCTCAGTTCACCTTTCTAGCTGTCCCTCTGTACCTACCAAAATTTTATCTGCACCTTTAAATTCTTAAAATGTTCTGATCGGTTTATTCCAATGAGTCATCTCTTTTTCACTCTTTCTCTCTATCTTACTCGCTCTCTGTCCGCCTCTATGTTGATCTTACCCATATCTGGACACAGTCAATGTTCTAGGTTCTTTACTGCTATTTTTATTACTGTTTATTTAGTGAATTTTTCACCTGTTTATATCCCTGCCTCATTGCTGGTACAATGAGATTTTAATCTTTGAGTTCCTAAAAACACAGTCAATAGAAGTCAATCCACTATCCAGGTATGAAGCTGGAATCAGGATATATTTGACCCTAATAAACAGATAACAAGTTAATGCAAGGCTTTTTATTTTAAAAGATAAAGATCATGGAGGGGTACTATTCTTACAAGACCTATGTTCCCAAGTTGATTTATTGTTATTTAGAATATATTTGATCTCACACTTAGAGAATGAACTCATGGTTGCCAGGAGGAAAGGACAGGGGGAAGGGATAGTTAGGGAGTTTGGGATGGACATGTACACACTACTTTATTTAAAATGAATCACCAACACAGACCAAGCAAAAGCACAGGGAACTCTGCTCAGTGTTATATGGCAGCCTGGATGCGAGTGGCGTTTGAGGGAGAAGGGATACATGTAAGTGTATGACTGAGTTGCTCTGCGGCCCACCTGAAGCTATCACAACATTGTTAATCCACTACAGTGAAAGTCGCTCAGTCGTTCTGACTCTTTGCAACCCCATGGGACTCTACAGTCCATGGAATTCTCCGGGCCAGAATACTGGAATGGGTAGCCTTTCCTTTCTTCAAGGGGTCTTCCCAACCCAGGGATCGAACCCAGGTCTCCCACATTCAGGCAGATTCTTAACCAGCTGAGCCACCAGGGAATACCCCAGTATAAAATAGAAAGCCTAAAAATAAATAAAAGTATTTGATCCTTTCTGTGACAAGGAAAGCCGTGTGCCTATGAGCTGAGTACCCAGGGCATGCAAAAACCCGAGCTCCTAACGACCCTTCTTTGGGTGATTTGCTGGTGGAGACAAACGAATGTCAGATTCAACCATCTACAAGACGTGAGTGAGGATTCCGAAGCATAATCACGAAACACTAGTTAAGATTACTACTCAGCCGTAAAAGGAATGAAATAATGCCATCTGCAGCACCATGGATGGACCTAGAAATTCTCATTCTAAGTGAAGTAAGTTGAAGACAATATCGCATGCTATCACTTACACATGGAATAAAAAAAATGATACAAATGCACCTGTTTACAAAACGGAAATAAACTCAGACTTAGAAAACAAACTTATGGCTCCTAAAGAGGAAAGAAAGGAAGGGATAAATTAGGCATTTGGGATTAACAAACACACACTGCTCTGTATAAAATAGATAACCAATGAGGACCTAAGGACCTTGGAGAAGGAAATGGCAACCCACTCCAGTACTCTTGCCTGGAGAATTCCCATGGACAGAGGAGCCTGGTGGGCTGCAGTCCATGGGGTCACAAAGAGTTGGACACGGCTGAGTGACTAAGCACATATATACATATATACAGTTGAAACTAACACAGCATTGTCAATCAACTACATTTTTAAAAAGTTTAAAAACACAAGATTTAGGAACTTCTGTCACCGCTACTTCTGTTTACTTAGTGATGAGCCTGAGATAACTTGCAGTGTCATCAGTAGAAGTAGGTGGCTCATTTAAAGATTTCCAAAACCCATTTGGCTTTCCAGCCAATCCTAATAGAATGTTCAGGTGACTATCAGGGTGTTAAAATTCTCACACACACACACACACACACACACCCTTCCGTTACTGGCCACCACTTGTGGAAGCTCAGTACATTCCTTTCCCTGACTGTTTTGTAATATTTATTTTGACTAGAACAAGACTTTAATTATACTTTCTGAAGGAAGTGTGATCCATTTCCTAGCAAACACAAAGGCAGATAGATTAAAGCATTTATTTATAACTGTCAAGTAGCTGAGAAGTGGCGTAATTGCTTAGACAACTCTCTGGGGCAGGAGAGGAGTATAGGGAAATAGACTTTGAAAGAAGGCAAATTAGACCTTCCAGTTGAGCAGGCGAAGAGCATGGAGGAGCAGAGAGAGGTTACTAAAGGAGAAGGGAGAAGCAGGGGCTTCAGATCCATCTGGAGATGTATTTCTAAATAACTGAACAGCTTATCTAGTGGACTGAAGCCAGCACTGTCAGAGGTGGGGAAAAGAAACTTTTTTATCTTTCTGTGGAATTAAACTTTCACTTTTTTAAAAACAAAAAATAAATTTAAACTACTAGTTTTACAAACGTAAGTGATTTAGTGGTTTGTCATAATGATAGTCTGCTGTGGATATCTGCTGAGTGTTCTCCCTGTTGATGAAGGACTCTTGGGAGTGAAGAGGATGCAGCTTGGGCAAGTGGACAAAGAACTGAGAAAGGAGACAAGATCTCCGGCTCTGAGATGCTGGATCTAAATAACAAAGGCTTTTAAAGTTACATTTTCCTGGAGAATAGTTGCCTTACAATGTTGTGTTAGTTTCTCTACTGTTCAGCAAAATGAATCAGCCATTCATCTACATATATCCCCTCCCTTTTGGACTTCCTTCCGACTCAAGTCATTTCAGAGCATTAAGTAGAGTTCCCTGTGCTATACAGTATGGTCTCATTAGGTATCTGTTTTATGCATAGTATCGGTCTGAAATTACAAGGTCTTCCTTAATACAGCAGGTATCAGGAGGGAGCAAGGCTCAGACTAATTCTAGAGGAATTATTTGAGGCAAAATTACACTGTATGAATCCCCAGTCTCCTGTGTATTTAGAAAACAATTGGTGGAAGGGTATAGTCGATTTACAATGCTGTGTTAGTTTCAGGTGTATATATATATACACACTTGAATAATAATATATAATATATATATTATATATATTCTCTGCAATGGCTGTATGGGGAAAGAATCTAAAAGAATGGATTTATGTATATATACACACAAACGTATAAAGAGTGCTGTGTGTATATCCATACCCGTATCCACATGTACACATACATATCCGTTCTTTTCTAGATTCTTCTCCTGCACAGCCATTGAAGAATATTGAGTAGAGTTCCCTGTGCTGTGCAATAGGCTCTTATTAGTTTCTGTTTCATGTGTAGTAGTGTATATATGTCAGTCAATTGGAAGATTGGCTATACACACTGTGTATATTTATATGTGAGAAATCAGAGCAAGGATCAGAAATAGTGTGGAGTGAAAATGTCACGCAGGGTCATCTGTTACTGAAGAACGACCTGGGTGGCTGGGAAACTAGGTGTACAGTCTGTCTAACTCAGTGAGCGTGGTCAGGTGTATGAGCTTACTTTGTGTACAATGGAACTTCAAGCCGCTGTAATTGGAGTGAAATCATTTCATTTCCCCCCATAAATTATAACCTGAGTCTCTGCTCAGTTTTATGGAGCTTGACATGATCATTTTTCTCATTCCAGAGCAAGTGAAACAGAAGAAAAAGCATATTTTGCTGAGCTGCAGAGCAAGAGCAAGTTTGATCAGGGAAGAGCTTATGGCAGTTTATTCATTACTGTGTCTTTAATGCCTAGATCATTGCCTGGCACACAGCAGATCTGCAGTAAGTGTTAATACTTACCAGATGAGTCATGGAATCCAAATTTAATAATTTTCATTTAGCGAGTATGAATGAAATTATGTCGGTTTCACATGCCCTCCCTTAAAGTTGACCAAATACAATGGAATTTGATTGTTTTACTGCAGTAATTATTCTCCATGGATACCACTTGCCAGGAAATACAAAGAACAAAGACTATGACAGCAGATAAACAGTTTAGAAGTTTAGCCTCCAGGTGGGGAATTGAAATATCCCAGGACCAGATATTCTTGCCAACAAACTCCCTTAGTGTGAAACGCCCTACGTGGTCTAATCAATCTATTTAGAAATATGCGCTGAAGAACTAACTAAACTATTATTTATTTATTTATTTATTTATTTTTTACTAACAACAGAAAGAAATATGCATTTAGTTTGTAGTAGAGTGAAAAATTCAAAAGTATGCAATAAAATGGTTTGTTTTTCTTTATTCGAAAGATCTTTTAATTATGAGGTTAATGGCTAGCTTAAAAGCCTAAGAAACACCCATAATGAAATAAGAAGCAAAGAAAAACCAGTCCTGGAGAAACTGAACCCAACACACTTCTAAGCGACCCTACGTTGGCAGTTGGTTAAGAGGATTTTTCCACCAAGTCTGTCTATAGTAAGGTGATGGTCCTAGAAATAGCCTAGATTATACGGCTTCAGAAATCTGTTTCATGTGATTTTTTTGAGGGTTTTAATTAAATATATTCAGGGAACTTAGAAAGATCTTGAGCCAGACACCAAAGTCAGAAAATATGTCTTTTTTTCCCAGTGACTTTGAAAGAATTAGTTATGGTAGACAGTTTAGGGTAAGGAAACTTATTTATTTATTAATTTTTTTTAAGGAAATGGTTTGCTCATAATAAGTACTCCCACTAAACAAAAATGAAAGGCTTATTCACAATGGCCAAAAATAGTGATTATTTCTCAGGCAAAATGACACAGACCAGGTCTTTTTATCCAGACCAGAGCAAGCGGTTATTACTTTTTTTTATATATAATGGCTTCAGTCAATAATCACGTCTTCACTGCAAGTTGCACTTCAGCAGGATAGAGCACTTCAAAACTATGCTCAGGCACCGTGGAGGTGATTATTACCTGCTCCAAACCTAGGAAAACAGAGACACAGACAGGTTGTATGATTTGCCATAAACTCCATTGCCCAGGAAACGTAGAAGTAGTCATTTTCTAAGTGAGCAGGTCAACCACTGAGCAGGATTTCCACAGAGAAATCCAAAAAACTCTATGATAAAGTAAATAGTTTATAGTATAAAAAAATAGCCATTTCCTTATTTATTAACAAACATTTTCAAAGTATCTAACATATGCTTACGACGGCAACTGGCAAAGTATATTTTATAGGGAAGATTTCTTCTAAATAGGCTTCTGTAACCCAAGGACTAAAATCCAGGATATTATGCTAAGAGTAATAGTTAATATCATATCTTCCCACGTATGTGTATTTTTATTAATAGAAATCATAGACAGGTGGTGACAACCTCCTCTTCCCAGGGGCACAGTGGCAAAGAATCCGCCTGCCAGTTCAGGGGGTGCGGGCTAAAGCCCTGGGTCAGGAAAATGGCAGCCCAGTTAATTATGCTTGCCTGGGAAATCTCATGGACAGAGGAGCCCAGTAGGCTACAGTCCACGAGGCCACACAGAGTCGGACACGACTGAGCAAGCTGAGCATGCACACGTGCTCCCTAGCAATATCAGATATAAACTAGTGTAAATTAGCATACTGGGAATTCTGAGAAGTTCTGTAGGAAATAAACCTGTTTAATTTTGCTTAATGGAATATTTTTCAAGCATATTTTGAGTTTTTTTTTTAAAATATATAACCTAATGATACCCTAAAGAGCACTTTGATAAATACCGTGCTAAATTTGGAGAATTCACAGATGAATAATATAATTTCCTTGCCCTCTACACTGTCTGATGAGAGGTCAGGAAGAGATATAAATAGAGTGAATAGTACATCACGCACAAAGAACTAAGTGACTCCCGTTGCCTAAATCTCAGAGGATGTGTCATCAAGGTGGTAAAGTTTGATCCGGGCCTGGAAGAGTGATGAGCAGTTGTTGGGAACACCAGCGGATGTTTCAGGAAGAGCTGGAGCTTGGGCCCAGGCTCACAGGTGTACGAGCTGACCTGTGTACCCACCACAGCCCCACTGGGAAGTCAGTGCCTCTACAGAGAGGAGATGGGAACCAAGCTTCCACAGTTAGCTTTGGGAGATGGCTCTGAACTACCCTGAACGTCACGTGCCGGGGAGTTGGCACTTTCTAATGCAGGCAGCGCATCTTGACACAGCCTTTCCTGGTGAATAGATTTTCCTGGATGTTGACAAGACTCAAGAAGCGAACCCATTTGCTTTGTGGTCTCCTTCACATTTTGCTTCCTGTTACCTTGCCAGACAATTTTCTCACCAGGATTCTAGCTCCCTTGAACAACATCTTGAAGAGGATGCACCTGGGGTGGCATACCACTTTGCTGAGACTGAACAGGTTCTTTGCTCCACTATTTCGATTTAACCATATGCTGGCTTTTGGTCTAGTATTTTTCTGAATACTCTTTATAAAAACTATTAGAGTATAATTGCTTTACAATGATGTGTTAGTTTCTGCTCGTCCAGCCAAGTAAATCAGCTGTGCATACACTTGTACCCCCTCTGTTTTGGATTTCCGTCCCATCTGGGTCACCACAGAGTGCTGAGTAGAGCTCGCTGGGCTGTGCAGCAGGTTCTCATTACTTGTCTATTTGATTCATAATATCAGTAGTATATATTTGTATATATATGTCAGTCCCAGTCTCCCAATTCATCCTCCCCCCACCTCCACCTTGGTGTCCATATGCTTATTGTTCATTCTCCACATCTGTCTCTCAACTTCTGCTTTGCAAATAAGATTGGCTATATGAATTTTTTTCAGATTCCACACATATGTGTTAATATACAGTATTCTTAAAATGAATAAGGTAGTGTTAACTTAGAATCTAGAAGCTTTCTAGAAAACAAGTAATGTGTGAGTTGGGCTTCCCAGGTGGCACTAGTGGCCAAGAACCCTCCTGCCAGTGCAGGAGACACAGGCTCCCTGGGTGGGGAAGATCCCCTGGAGTAAGAAATGGCAACCCACTCCAGTATTCCTGCCTGGGAAATGCCATGGACAGAGGAGCCTGGTGGCTACAGTCCCTGGAGTCACTGAGGCATGACTGAGCACACAGGCACACACGCAATGTGTAAGTTTTATTAAAATGTTAAACGTTCTTGTGTGAAACTCTTCATGGGTTCAGAGAAGCAGTAAAAAAGCATTTCTATTTTCAGGAAATTTAAACTTCTCAACTTTAACGTTAGCCCTTCTTTAATTAAGTCCTGACATTGAGTCTGTAAGAGAGTGATCTTACACAATCTTACAGACTCACTGTCTACAGACATACAGACCATGGTTCCCACACCATAAAGTCTACACACGATAACATTTGCATCACGTTAGTTCCTAAATTGATTTTCTTTTAAACATCCTTCCCTTTCTCTGAATACAAAGTAGATGTCTTTTGCTGCCTGAAACCTGGCATTTCTGAAACTCATTGAGTATATAAACATATATATCCACTCCAGGAACATGTACCCAAGTTTGACTATTTCCTGGAAATGTGCTCTCTACTGAGAAATCTGCTTAGGCTATTAGTGTACTGGGGAAGATCCCAGTTCTCTGATTGAGAGGCAAAAAGGCACTTTAAGCTGTGGAGAAGGTCATCAGGTTCCTGGGAATTTTGCAGAGTTTATGCGTGTTAATATGTTTGAAGCTAATTTAGATAACATCATTTATGTTAATTAAAAAGCAAACTGTATTTGAGGTTAAAAGAGAGGGTTTTCTTTCCTGGCTTGGTGTAAAATACGAAGCCACAAATGCTTCCTTTACACACCCCATCTCTTTCTTCTGCCAGTAACTCTTAATTACTAATACATGTTTTTAGTCCCTGGGCCTTCCAAAAAAACTAAGTACTTCTTGTGTAAGCTATTTCTGAGAGATCCAAAAGGATCTAATTATGCTGAAAATTTAAGTCTGCCATATTTTCAGTGCGTTCTAAACTTTTGGCAAACACTTAGTCACCACTGCTGTAATAAATCAAGCCTTAAATATAATCCTTTTTACTTTATTCTATTTTTGGTAATAAAATGAAATGTGGGTGCATCTGGGGAATTACAATTGTGACCTTTTAAACACTACTATGTTACACCTCATTCTATAGTTGCATTTTGAAATTTGTAATTATTGATTTCCTATTTTTTTACATTTTTAATAACTTCAATATCCCCTAATGCCTTGTGCTTACCACTCAGTAAAGCATGGGCCAAATAAACAGACAGAGATAATTGGCCTGGTGTGCACATTCCCTGAGTAATAGAAGGGATTTAGGAGAAATTAAGCATGTGTATTATGTTGTCTACACTTTGATAGATGATCAGGGAGTTTTACCCAGATTTTCTATCCTGTGTTTGCTAATGTTCTCATCATAAGGAATTCTGGTATTAAAGAACCATGTCCTAAAAACTCAAGATGATTGGGAACTCTGACCTCAGTTCAGTTCAGTTCAGTAGTTCAGTCGTGTCTGACTCTTTGTGACCCCATGGACTACAGCATGCCAGGCCTCCCTGTCCATCACCAACTCCCAGAGCTTACTCAAACTGATGTCCATTGAGTTGGTGATGCCATCCAACCATCTCATCCTCTGTCATCCCCTTCTCCTCCTGCCTTCAATCTTTCCCAGCATCAGCGTCTTTTCCAATGAGTCAGTTCTGCACATCAGGTGGCCAAAATATTGGAGTTTCAGCTTTAGTATCCAGTCCTTCCAGTGAATATTCAGGACTGATCTCCTTTAAGATGGACTGGTTGGATCTCCTTGCAGTCCAAGGGACGCTCAAGAGTATTCTCCAACCACAGTTCAAAAGCATCACTTCTTTGTGGCTTAGCTTTCTTTATGGCTTCCCTAGTGGCTCAGACAGTAGAGCATCTGTCTACAATGCAGGAGACCAGGGTTCGATCCCTGGGTTGGGAAGATCCCTTGGAGAAGAAAGTGGCAGCCCACTCCAGTATTCTTGCCTGGAAAATCCCATGGACCTGGAGCCTGGTTGCAAAGACTGAGCGATTTCACTTTCACTTTCTTTATAGTCCAACTCTCACATCCATACATGACCCTTGGAAAAATCATAGCTTTGACTAGACGGACCTTTGTCGGCAAAATAATGTCTCTGTTTTTTAATATGCTGTCTAAGGTTGGTCATAACTTTTCTTCCAAGGAGCAAGAGTCTTTTAGTTTCATGGCTTCAAGTAACCATCTGCAGTGATTTTTGGAGACCAGGAAAATAAAGTCTGTCACTGTTTCATTGTTTCCCCATCTATTTCCCATGAAGTGATGGGGCCGGATGCCATGATCTTCAGTTTCTGAATGTTGAGCTTTAAGCCAACTTTTTCACTCTCCTCTTTTACTTTCATCAAGAGGTTCTTTAGTTCTTCTTCACCTTATGTCATAAGGGTGGTGTCATCTGCATATTTGAGATTATTGATATTTCTCCTGTCAATCTTGATTCTAGCTTGTGCTTCATCCTTCCTGGCATTTTGCATGGTGTACTCTGGGTATAAATTAAATAAGCAGGGTGACAATATACAGTCTTGATGTACTCCTTTCCTGATTTGGAACCATGTCCAGTTCTAACTGTTGCTTCTTAACCTGCATACAGATTTCTCAGGAGGCAGGTCAGGTGGTCTGGTATTCCTATCTCTTGAAGAATTTTCCACAGTTTGTTGTGATCTGCACAGTCAAAGGCTTTGGTATGGTATGGACCTAACAGAAGCAGAAGATATTAAGAAGAGGTGGCAAGAATACACAGAAGAACTGTACAAAAAAGATCTTCACAACCCAGATAATCTTGATGGTGTGATCACTCACCTAGAGCCAGACGTCCTGGAATGTGAAGTCAAGTGGGCCTTAGGAAGCATCACTATGAACAGAGCTAGTGGAGGGGATGGAGTTCCAGCTGAGCTCTTTCAGATCCTGAAAGATGAGGCGGAAAGTACAGCACTCAGTATGCCAGCAAATCTGGAAAACTCAGCAGCGGCCACAGGACTGGAAAAGGTCGGTTTCCATCCCAGTCCCAAAGAAAGGCAATGCCATAGAATGTTCAAAGTACCACACAATTGCGCTCATCTCACACGCTAGTGAAGTAATGCTCAAAATTATCCAAGCCAAGCTTCAACAGTACGTGAACTGTGAACTTCCAGATGTTTTAGCTAGATTTAGAAATGGCAGAGGAACCAGAGATCAAATTGCCAACATCCGTTGGATCACAGAAAAAGAGATAGTTACATAAGTCTTAAAACTCATTTATCTTCTGTGGGTTTAGGATTAAAATAGAAGAAATGGAATGAGGAAGAAGATAGTTTATTACTGAGATTCACATAGGTATATAAAAAAAAACAAATTGATACTCCCAAATGTGGCCTATATTTTAAAAATAATTTGAAGACAGATTATCCATTAATTGTGACAATTGCCAAGGGTTTTGTAAGAATATACTAATTTACTTTGGATAGTTATCAAGTAAAAGAAAAAATAATTTTGAGATTTCTGGTACCAATCACTGCAGATGGTGTTTGCAGCCATGAAATTAAAAGACAATTACTCCTTGGAAGGAAAGTTATGACCAACCTAGATAGCATATTCAAAAGCAGAGATATTACTTTGCCAACAAAAGTCCATCTAGTCAAGGCTATGGTTTTTCCAGTGGTCATGTATGGATGTGAGAGTTGGACTGTGAAGAAAGCTGAGTGCCAAAGAATTGATGCTTTTGAACTATGGTGTTGGAGAAGACTCTTGAGAGTCCCTTGGACTGCAAGGAGATTCAACCAATCCATTCTAAAGGAGATCAGCCCTGGGATTTCTTTGGAAGGACTGATGCTAAAGGTGAAACTCCAGTATTTTGGCCACCTCATGCAAAGAGTTGACTCATTGGAAAAGACCCTGATGCTGGGAGGGATTGGGGGCAGGAAGAGAAGGGGACGATAGAGGATAAGATGGCTGGATGGCATCACTGACTCGATGGGCAAGAGTTTGGGTAAACTCCAGGAGTTGGTGATGGACAGGGAGGCCTGGTGTGCTGGAATTCATGGGGTCACAAAGAATTGGACACGACAGTGACTGAACTGAACTGAACTGAATTGTATTATTAAAATTAAATGGAAAATGGAGATCAGGTTTGAGAATTCCATGAGCAGACAAAATCATTTAAGCCATATCAACAAAGCTAAATCTACCTTATTTTATAAATAAAAGAACATTTTTTTCTCAGAATATATCTCTAATAATCATTAAAATGTCATTTTCCTAAAGTGGGATATGATAATTACTTTTAACCCATTCCCTGCTCTCGAAAACCGAATTATAATAACCAGTCATTAAGGGTTAAACAGCTTTTTCTTTCTCACATTATCAGCCATCCAGTAAGTTTTGCCTTTGAGCTCCCAGTTTATGACCTTATATGCACAATAAACTTACTAAATATTATTTTACTATTCTGGTTTTATTTCTTATTGTTTCTGGATTTTTGACAATATTACTATATGTTTCTAGGCTCTTAAAAGAAACTATTTCTCAATGTATTTGCTGCTTTTTTATCTATGACAATAATAAATAAAAAGTTGTAAACAACATTTTTGAAATATATATTTTTATGTATTATGTTAATAGAACTATAGAAAAATACTCTCAGGATTATAGATATATGGTAAAATATATATTGCAGCAGTTTTGAATTTCACTTCTTGAATGTTGGAGTACACTTATGCTTTCTAGCAAAGTATAAGTTCTTAACCTATTTTTATTTCTTTCCTTGAGATTGCATTTTCTTAGTGTTCATGTTTCAGTAGTATTGGTACATATGGATCCCTGTCCACGTTTTTGAAGATAATGACAAGAGATTTTCTGAAGTCAACCTTCCCTACACGTCACCCAAAGTGAATACTTTTCTGGGCAACCACACAGCACAGAACATGCAAAGGGCTTGTTAAAATCCAACGACCTGGATTTTAACACTTGGCCTGTGAAAGTGAGATTCTGGATAATTTATTTTTCTAAAACTCCATCTCCTTGTATATAAATTGAGAATCATGGGCTATTATTATAATGTTCTGTAATGGGAATTAACTGATACCCTGCCTGTTTTACTTAGATTGGAATTAGTGCTTGAGAAATAGCAGATGATGACTTCAGAGATGATCTTATCAAGGGGATGCTTCCCAGCATGAGGCTCAAATCAGAGTTGCTGCAAAGTGTATCTCTCCTTCCTTAACTTGTATTTCTTAATCCATCTTTAGTTTTGTCTTTTCATTTTTAATTACAAAATAACAAAGGAATGCCTTTTCATGAAGCATTTAATGAGTATTAAAGTAGGGAAAATCTTGGAAATTTTACATTATTTCACCCCTCCTCTGACATGCTGCTTAATTTCACTCCACAAACTTGACAGTTGGGTGTATGTTTTTGCAGAAATGTCTCCTATTCCAGTTACACTGTAAAAATGTGTGTGTGTACATGTATTTATATGTGTGTCTACATGTTTATGTACACACATATACCTCTATGTATACGTATATATATGTGTGTTAGGTGCTCAGTTGTGTCCGACTTTGCCACCCCGTGGACTGTAGCCCACCAGGCTCCTCTCTCCATGGAATTCCTCAGGTAAGAGTACCAGAGTGGGTAGCTGGCTATTCCCTTCTCTAGGGGATCTTCCTTACCTAGGGACTGAACCTGAGTCTCTTGCATTGCAGGCAGATTCTTTACCAACTGAGCCACCAAGGAGGCCATATAAGACATATATATGAATATGTATATGGGCTTCCCTGGTGGCTGAGAGGTTAAAGCGTCTGCCTGCAATGGAGCAGACCTGGGTGCAATCCCTGAGTCAGGAAGATAACCTGGAGAAGGAAATGGCAACCCACTCCACTACTCTTGCCTGGAGAATCCCATGGGCAGAAGAGCCTGGTTGGCTACAGTCCATGGGGTCACAAAGAGTCAGACACAACTGAGCAACTTCACTTTCACTTTCTTTCTTTCATATATATATATGTATTATATATACACATATATGATTATATTTCAAACCAATCCAAAATTCTTGCCTGGAAAATCCCATGGACAGAGGAACCTAGCAGGCTGCAGTCCATGGGGTAATAAAGAGTTGGACATGACTGAGCCCACACATACATACACACCTTCTAATTTGATGTTTAACAATAAATGCAGAATTCTTTGCTTCAGTCGTTTGTGACTCTTTGCAGCCCTATGAACTATAGTCTTTGCATAGAAGTTAAATAAGCAGGGTGACAGTGTACAGCCTTGTACTCCTCTCCCAATTTTGAACCAGTCAGTTGTTCCATGTCTGGGTCTACAGTTCACTTCCTGTTTTTAGGCACTATACATTTTTATGGAAATTAAGATTCTCATTCTGTTATGAAACTGCACTTGTTTTCCATCTGTGAAGTTTGTGCTGATTCTAGAAGATAAATGCTGAAAATGAAAACAGTGTTCACACTGTTGCTAGATATGTATTGCCCGGATGTGATGTCAGGCCTAGGTGGGCACCGCTCACTGCAAGTCCCGTGTGTGCTAGTCACCTTATCTGCAAAATTTACCACCCTTCTGCCAAGTCAAAGATTTTCCCTTAGGTTTAACACCAAGGAATTCTCTTTTCTTCTTTCAGTTAATTCCGTATTTTACATGCTTATACAGGCTTTTACATTTTCTTTCCCTCCAGTGTTTTTTATGGCTTTCTTCCTATTGGTTGATACAAGACATTCTATTTTCTTCACTGTTTCTCCAAAGTTATCCGGAACCTTGATCATTTTCTCTTGATTTTCTAAAATCCAATTCTTCCTTCCAAAATTTTTCCATCCCATTCGTCCTTAAGATGGTTTTATAGCTCACTAACTTCTTGCCTCTTGGTTTTTCCTAGGTGCCTTTCCAGGTGGCTCTTGGGGTAAAGAATCTCACCTGCCAATGTAGGAGACCAAGGCACATGGGTTTGATCCCTAGCTCAGGAAGATCCTCTGGAGTCTTCTATTCTTATACTTCAAATAGTTTTCTTTTCCAAATTTTAGCATTGTTTTCCAAATACATTCTTGAGTAATTTCTCAAGAAATAATGTATAGGATTGATTTCTACAGAGTCTTTGACTATTTTTAAATGTCTTCATATGGCCCTCACAGTTAGTTGCTACAATGCCCAGGCATAGAGCTCTGCACTTATGTTCCTTTACCTTGAGTGCCTTGGAGACCGTTTTGTTGATTGTAGTGGTGACGGTGTTTTTTGTGTTCTAACACCTCTATTCATGGTGCCGATGAGAAGACTGATGACAATGTGACCTGAGTTCTTTTTAAGGTGATCTTTCTCTATTCTGTCTCTTCCTCTGGAAGGTTTTGGGCTTTTTTTTTTTTTAATTCAATTTAATCCATTGTACATTCTTGCCTCCTTTGTCAAAGATAAGGTGTCCATAGGTGTGTGAATTTATCTCTGGGCTTTCTATTTTGTTCCATTGATCTATATTTCTGTCTTTGTGCCAGTACCATACTGTCTTGATGACTGTGGCTTTGTAGTAGAGCCTGAAGTCAGGCAGGTTGATTCCTCCAGTTCCATTCTTCTTTCTCAAGATTGATTTGGCTATTCGAGGTTTTTTTGTATTTCCATACAAACTGTGAAATTATTTGTTCTAGCTCTGTGAAAAATACTGCTGGTAGCTTGATAGGGATTGCATTGAATCTGTAGATTGCTTTGGGTAGTATACTCATTTGCACTATATTGATTCTTCTGATCCATGAACATGGTATATTTCTCACCACTTGTTAAAGACAATCTTTTTAATAAGTGGTGCTGGGAAAACTGGTCAACCACTTGTAAAAGAATGAAACTAGAACACTTTCCTGTGGTGAGATTTGGACTGTGAAGAAGGCTGAGCGCCAAAGAATTGATGCTTTTGAACTGTGGTGTTGGAGAAGACTCTTGAGAGTCCCTTGGACTGCAAGGAGATCCAACCAGTCCATTCTGAAGGAGATCAACCCTGGGATTTCTTTGGAAGGAATGATTTAGTATACTCATTTTCACTATATTGATTTTTCTGATCCATGAACATGGTATATTTCTCCATCTATTAGTGTCCTCTTTGTTTTCTTTCACCAGTGTTTTATAGTTGAAACATGTATAATATCATATAAGAAAAGAATTGCCAGTCCAAATTCAATGCAAGATACAGAATGCTTGGGGCTGGTGGCTCAGAGTTTAAAGCATCTGCCTGCAATGCAGGAGGCCTGGGTTCGATCCCTGGGTTGGGAAGATCCCCTGGAGAAAGAAATGGCAACCCACTCCAGAATTCCTGCCTGGAGAATCCCATGGATGGAGGAGCCTGGTGGGCTACAGTCCACGGGGTTGCAGAGTCGGACACGACTGAGCGACTTCACTCACTCACTCACTGGGGCTGGTGCACTGGGATGACCCAGAGGGATGGTACAGGGAGAGACATGGGAGGGGGGTTCAGGATGGGAAACATGTGTACACCTGTGGCGGGTTCATGTTGGTGTATGGCAAAACCACTACAATATTGTAAAGTAATTAGCCTCCAATTAAAATAAATAAATTTAAATTAAAAAAAGAAAAATAAATAAATTTAAAATGTACAATTTTTTATTTTTAATGAAGTATAATAAAATGTTTAAAAATCCCAAAACAGAATACCTGACATATAAAATTCAAAATCAAATTAACAGAATATTAAAAATTTACAGAAGGATATCTTTAAAACATATTTATAAAGTTACATGCAATTATGTAGAATTCATATTTTAAAAATGGCTCAAAAATGGAAGAATTTTCCTTCATTCCTGAAAAGAAAATATGTCCAAGAGAAGTTGTGAAAAGGCAAAGCACAAGTACATTTCCATGTACTCCACTCATGCCTGAAAGACTAGCAACAGAAAAAAAGAAAGGGGGAGGAAGGGGGATGAGCTTCCCTGGAGGCTCAGAGGGAAAGAACCTGCCTGCCAATGCAAGAGACACAGGGCTTGGTCCCTGGGTTGGGAAGATGCCCTGGAGAAGGAAAAGGCAACCCACCCCAATACTGCCTAGAGAATTCCATGGACAGAGGAGCCTGGTGGGCTACCGTCCATGATGTTGCAGAGCCGGACAGGACTGAGCAACTAAACAACAGAAAAAACAAGGAGAGGGGGAGAGGGGTGTGTGTGCACGCAGGTTGTAATGTAATGTAATGTTACTCAGTCGTGTCCGACTCTTTGTGACCTCATGGACTGCAGCCCACCAGGCTCCTCAGTCCATGAGATTCTCCAAGCAAGAATACTGGAGTGGTTTGCCATTTCCTTCTCCAGGTGATCTTCCCGACCCAGGGATCGAACCCAGGTCTCCCGCATTGGAGGCAGACGCTTTAACCTCTGAGCCACCAGGAAGTCGTGCATGCAGTTTAGTTCACCAATTTCAGAATAGGTGCCCTCTGCGGGGTCTCATGTGAGTGAGGAAATTGGGTGCTATATTAATCTTTAAGCTCGCATTTAGTTCAGTTCAGTTGCTCAGTCGTGTCCGACTCTTGCACTCCCAGGAATTGCAGCACATCAGGCTTTCCTGTCCTTCACCAACTCCCAGAGCTTACTCAAACTCATGTCCATTGAGTCGGTGATGCCATCCAACCATCACATCCTCTGTCGTCCCCTTCTCCTCCCGCCTTCAATCTTTCGAAGCATCAGGTCTTTTTCAGTGAATCCATTCTTCGCATCAGGTGGCTAAAGTATCAGAGTTTCAGCTTCAACATCAGTCCTTCCAATGAATATTCAGAACTGATTTCCTTTAGGATGGACTGGTTGGATCTCCTTGCAGTCCAAGGGGCTCTCAAGAGTCTTCTCCAACACCACAGTTCAAAAGCATCAATTCTTTGGCGCTCAGCTTTCTTTATAGTCCAACTCTCACACCCATACATGACCACTGGAAAAACCATAGCTTTGACTAGACGGACCTTTGTTGGTAAAGTAATGTGTCTGCTTTTTAATATGTTGTCTAGGTTGGTCATAGCTTTTCCTCCAAGGACCAAGCATCTTTTAATCTCAGGGCTGCAGTCACAATCTGCAATGATTTTGGAGCCCCCAAATATAAAGTCTGTCTCTGTTTCCACTGTTTCCCCATCTATTTGCCATGAAGTGATGGGACCAGATGCCATGATCTTAATTTTCTGAATGTTGAGTCTTAAGCCAACTTTTTCACTCTCCTCTTTCCCTTTCATCAAGAGGCTCTTTAGTTCTTCTTCAGTTTCTGCAATAAGGGTGGTGTCATCTCTATATCTGAGGTTATTGATATTTCTCCCATCAGTCTTATTTCCAGCTTGTGTTTCATCCAGCCCAGCATTTAGCATGATGTACTCTGCCTATAAGTTATATAAGCAGAGTAGCAATATACAGCCTTGACTTACTCTTTTCCGATTTGGAACCAGTCTGTTGTTCTATGTGCAGCTCTAACTGTTGCTTCTTGACCTGCATACAGATTTCTCAAGAGGCAGGTCAGGTGGTCTGATATTCTCATCTCTTCAAGAATTTTCCACAGTTTGTTGTTATCCACAAAGCTGAGTGCCAAAGAATTGATGCTTTTGAACTGTGGTGTTAGAGAAGACTCTTGAGAGTCCCTTGGACTGCAAGGAGATCCAACCAGTCCATTCTGAAGGAGATCAGTCCTGGGTGTCCTTTGGAAGGAATGATACTAAAGCTGAAGCTCCAATACTTTGGCCACCTCATGCTAAGAGCTGACTCATTGGAAAAGACCCTGATGCTGGGAGGGATTGGGGGCAGGAGGAAAAGGGGACAACAGAGGATGAGATGGCTGGATGGCATCACCGACTCGATGGACGTGAGTTTGAGTAAACTCTGGGAGTTGGTGATGGACAGGGAGGCCTGGCATGCTGCGATTCATGGGGTTGCCAAGAGTTGGACACGACTGAGCGACTGAACTGACTGACACAGTCAAAGGCTTTGACATAGTCGATAAAGCCGAAGTAGATGTTTTTCTGGAACTCTCTTGCTTTTTCAATGATCCAGCAGATGTTGGCAATTTGATCTCTGCTTCCTCTCCCTTTTCTAAATCCAGCTTGAACATCTGGAAGTTCACGGTTCACATACTGCTGAAGCCTTACTTGGAGAATTTTGAGCATTACTTTGCTAGCATGTGAGGTGAGTGCAGGTGTGCGGTAGTTTGAACATTCTTTGGCATTGCCTTTCTTTCTGTTGTAAGCTCCCATCCGATAGCCTTTTCCCTCTTATGCCTGAGTTCTTGTGAAAACTTTGCTTTTCACCCTTTTCCACCAAAAGAGAAGGGAAAGGCCAAGGATCCAGGGAAATTGTAGGTCAGTGAACCTTAATCGGGGTGATTTGGGCCCACAGGGAGGTTTGTTTGGCAATGTCTAGAGACATTTTTGTCTGTCACAACTTAGGGAGGGGGACTGCTACTGGTTCTCATAGGTAGAGGCCCAGGGGTGCAAGCAAGACACCCTATGATGCACAGGACACCGCACAACAGAAAATCATTTGATCCAAAATATCCATAGTGCTAAGACTGAGATACCCTGTTATTGGCTATGGGAAGAAAATGAGCTTCTCAAATCCCAAGAAATGTCCAGAACAACACACCTATGCTGACTGTCATTATGCCTTCGTCCTAAGCAGCGGTTATGCTCTGGAGATACTGAAAAGATGAATTTTTGCCACACTGACCCAACGACTCCCATCGTTTTATTGGAGATGAAGTGTCTTCTGTGCTAGTAAGAAAGGATGGGCACCATGCAGCTTCATTCCTCTGTGCGTGTGAGACACTGAGCAATAATTAACAATCTATAAAGAAAAGCTTCAGTGCACAAGGACAACTGCTTACGTGAAGAAATGCTTCAGTGGGTTTTGTAAAGGCTCAACTCTTCCCGGATTTGACTGTTGGACGGGCCCTGGTTCTCCGGGAAGCAGTGATGGAGGTGCAGCTCACAGGTTCACAGCCAGGCTCACCTGGACGCCAAGAATGATCCCATCGTACTCGAACTCAGACTAATGCATTCACTGTTCATCTCATCTGTAAAACGGAGCTAGTGCTGCATCCCACTGCTGTTTGGATGAAAAAGACAAAATCCCTAACGAATATTTGCAGTATGTAATAGGCACTCAGTAAATGCTATTGTTTCTTGTTAAATATTGAAAGGAAACAATTCCCAATGGGAAAGAGAAGGAACTAGGATGTGATGGGCTCTGCTACCATCCACTCACTGTACCTGGCTCACCTCATCCTCACGGTCCTGGAGGGATTACTCCCCATGGATACAGAGCCAAGGCTGAGCAGTAATAAGCTCCATGCCCCACTCGGAATGAGTAAGCAGAGCAGGCAGGGAACCTAGGATGTCTGATTACAAAGTCTCATCTTGCTCTACCCCACTGCTTGCGCAGAAAACCCCTAAAGGTATCAAATTCCCAGGCCTGAGGCCAGAAACATAAAGAATCACCCTAGAGATCCTCTCACTGGGAAATTAACTAGAGCAGACAAAGCCGGCTCTTCTCCTGAAGGAGGGCCCGTGGGAGTTTCATCAGAGCTCTCCTGATGACCCCAAGACATAATCTCTGGGCCTCCAAGCCTTTGAGGTGAGCTGGGGGGCGTGGAACAAGGGAGCCATTGTTCTCTAATTAGAGCCTGGGTCTCCTCTGAGGCTCAGGGTGGGCCCCTTAATATGGAGCCTTCACCTGCTCTAAGACAGAGCATTATAATTCCTCCTCCCCCACAGAGGCAGCCCGCCTGCCAGGTTCATGAAAGGCTGTCCTCTTGATGTGAGGAGGGGGAGGAGGGTCGCATGATGAAGGGTCTTCCCTGGGGTATAAAGGACTCAGTCCCCATCCTGTTCAAAGCCAGGCGTCATTCATTCAACGGCTTTCCAGTGGGACCTTCACGGTAGGCAGCCCCTTCTGATGGTGTAGTGGAGGGGGAGAGGGAGGCAGGAAGGGATGGGGGAAGAGGGATGGAAGAAGACAGGGAAGGATGTAGGGAGGGAGGAGGGTGAGGATGGAGGAGGGAGATGCTTTCAAGGGATGTCTGAGGCCTGAGACCTGGATGCTACTCCAAGATGTAGGTAGCAACTGCAGGCACCCTGAATCCTTGTACGAAGAGATGCGATCCCAGAGAACAACATCTGGTGAATTCACCTGGGGGAAAAAATCCAGCACAACACATCGGTGAGAGTCCAACAGACCTGTCTGGGCCATTGTCCCTCCCTAGGGCAGCTGATGTGGAAATAAAATAAGCGTTAATCCCAGGCCAGCCCTACTGAACACCCAGTTCGTGGTCAGGTATGTCCCTACTTGACAAGGATGACTTCATTCAGTCCTAACCACGCCCTGAGGAAAATGTATGACCATCTTACTGCCCAGGAAGACGAGCACAGGCAGCTTCAGTGTCTAGCTCAGGGCGCTCATGAAGGGAGAGGCAGAGCTGGAGCCCCCACCTGCCAGCTCCATCCCAGGTCTGCTGGCTAGAAAGGCTTTGCTCTTAGACACATCCTAGAGGGGGTGGCATCAGTCTGCAGGGGACATTTTGGTGAGTCGGGCCTCCAGTGCATGCAGACCAACAGTCCCACAAGACAGTACTGCCCCGGGGTCACTGGCAGCCCCAGAAGCTTTCTTGGGCAAACTAAGAAAAGGCAGTTCTCCTCCAGGTGAACTCAGTCCACTCCCAAGTGCACCTGCCTCTGCCAGCCGAAGAAGGCTGGATTCCAGCAGGAGGATGCTGGATATCTGCAGCGGCCCTGAGCCGTCCCCCTCCCAGATCCTAATGTGCATGTCCCCCGCCCCCACATTTCAAGCCTCCTCCCCGTTGCTCAGGGCTGAGCGTGTGCCATCACCTCTGGGCACGCACACCACGGTTTCCCTTTTCTTGGCCTCCAGTTGGGGGCCGTCAGCTGCAACGTCACACCACACTCTGGCAAGTAGCTGCCACTCTGGGGGCCTCCCAAGCTAGTATTGTCAAAACCTTCAACAGTTATACTGCTTATTTGGAATTTAATGACCAGGATCACAGTTTAGGGGAAAACACCTGGACCAAAGACGAGTCAGACTGGCTGGCCTCAGTTTGATTCTTGCCTCTGGTGCTGCCCTGGTGCCCCTGCAGGGGTGCCTTTTGGCAAAAGTGGCCTTGGCAAGTTCCTAGGCCTCTCTGAGCTTTGGTTCCCCACCTAGAAAGTTCTAGCATTGGAATTGTTTTAGCTCTCTGGAAATCTGACTTCCAAAGGAATGTGAGATGGATGGTTGACTTACACATATTCTGCATGTCATGTTCTTAGGACTAAGTTTGAATGATAATACAGAGTGGTCATGCTACCCCAGGGGCACACACAGGGCTGCCAAATACTGCTGTATGCATTGCGCACTGTGCAAAGGTGTTGTGTGCGCCGATGGGGGCACATCTACTTAGAGGCTGAAATGCAACTCCCAAGCTTGCCCTCTGCAGCTTAGTGTTGATGGAAACCCAACACAAAGAATGACCCAGTCGATAAAGGTAGCGTTTAAAGGAATGAGGTGCTGGGGTTTATAACTTTGTTTTTAATTGTAGTAAAATATACGTTACATGTAATTTATTGTTTTAACCATTTTTTAAGTTCATTCACATTGTTGTGCTAACATTACCTCCATCATCTCTAGAATTTTCATCTTCCCCAATGGAAACTCTGCCCCAACCATAACCTACTTTAAAAAATCTTAGAGCTGAGTCATGGTTATGTCTGTAATAAGGTCATTTCTGCTCATTTGCAGTCTAATAACATGTATGCTTGAATACAATAAATATAGCTGCAGTTCCAATAAACATCACCCTCCACCTGTTCTCTGAGTGTCAGGACTACTCAGGAGACTACCTCCCTGAAATGAGTATCACAAGAGAGGAAAAACAACATCCACCGTGCTAAACTGACCCCCTCCTGCATTTCACCAAACAGGGGTTTCTACTCCAACAGGGAACTGGAACCTTCATTGCAATAGTTATTTCTTGAGCCTTTACTCAGAGAAGGAGATGGCACCCCACTCCAGTACTCTTGCCTGGAAAATCCCATGGACGGAGGAGCCTGGTAGGCTGCAGTCCATGGGGTCGTTGAGAGTTGGACACGACTGAGTGACTTCACTTTCACTTTTCACTTTCATGCATTGGAGAAGGACATGGCAACCCACTCCAGTGTTCTTGCCTGGAGAATCCCAGGGACAGCGGAGCCTGGTGGGCTGCCGTCTATGGGGTCGCGCTGCAGCAGCAGAACCTTTACTGGTGCTGGACGCCATCATTGTAATTACTGATGATTTGGGGCCATTTCTCTCCATCAGGCACTTATAAGTGTCGGCCATGGTCATGGATTAACTCATTCAGTCCTTACAACACCTCCTGAGTTATATTGTTAATATAATGAGCCCTGGATCTGGGAAGTGGAGCATATTTTACCATAAACGACCAGTCTCGGAGTCTCACTGATCTCATCTGTAAAAAGAAAGTTCGGACTAGATGATTCCACCTCCTTTTCTGAGCTCAAATCTTGCCATCCTCTCGCTGGGTGATGGTAACAATTAAAAATCAGACTCAGTAAGTGCCTGGTAGTGTGACATCAACACCATCAGCCTCGATCATGTGCGTATGACTTTATGGGTCCCAGAAATGCTTTTAGCTGCCACCCACAGAGTTCCCAGGGCATACCACTTTCTAGCAGAAGAGCCAGTGCAATCAGAGGGTCTGTCCAACCTTGAAAGTTAACCTGCCGTAAGAACTTAACTGGTTAAAAAAGATTATAAGCAGAGAATTGTGCCTGACAGATAAGAAGCAGAATATTAGAGAATGCATCAGTTGAGTGTGAATCTCAAAAAAACTCTCACCCTCTCCTTCTACATTCATTCAGCAAACATTTATCTTACAGCCAGCAGAGGCTGTGCTGGGGGACCTGGAGCAAGTTCACAGAGTAGACATCCTCTGGCCTACAAACGTCTTCTCCTCTGGGACACCTTCCCCAATACCAAGGCCTGCCCACAAGTAGAGTGGCCCACCACAGCCCTAGGTATCTATGCCAGGCCACCAGGACATGGGGCAGCCTTTGCCTCTGGGAGAATAAATTGCAGAAAGTGTCCCTTCCTCTAGGTTGACGCAGCTCTGCAGAAGGCAAGCTTGGGAGTTGAGCACTGGCTGCATTTCAACCCCTCCTTATCCTGTCGGCACACAACTCCTTGACACAGTACATAATACGCACAACCGTATTTAGCAGCCCTGTGTGTGCCACTGGGGTGGCATGATCACTGTATTACCATTAAAACATTGTCCTAAAAACATGTTCTACAGACTTTTGAACTCTGTGGGAGAAGGCAAGTGTGGGATGATGTGAGAGAATAGCGTTGAAACATGTATATTACCATATGTGAAATAGATGACCAGTCCAAGTTCGTGAAACAGAGCACTCAGAGCCGGAGCACTGGGACAACCCTGAGGGCTGGGACGGGGAGGACGGTGAGAGGGGGGTTCAGGATGGGGGACACATGTTCACCCGTGGCTGATTCATGTCAATGTATGGCAAAACCACCACGATATTTGAAAATTAGCCACTAATTAAAATAAATAAATAAAAAACATGTTCTAAAGCAGAATATGTATAAGTCACAATCCTTTGGGAGTTAGATTCCCAGGGAGCTAAAATCATCCTAAATCCCCCTGGCCTTTAAGTTGTTCCTTCCCTATTAAATAATAGTTGACCCACTTGAGTCAATGGGCAGTGAGTGACTAGAAGTACATTTAGTGCTCAGATCACAGGGCACCTAGAGCTGAAATGTGGCAGCTTCCTGAACCCACCCGTACTTTTTGCCAAGAAGTATTCAAATAACTCAGAAGCCAAAGGGAAGAAAGATGGAGCCGCTGCAGGAAAAGCACTGTTTGCTAAAGGGCAGTGCCACCGTGGCTGGATTTATCCTGTGATGTTGGTACGAAGGTTCAGAGTCATCCTGCTGAAGAATATCCCATGATATCACTTACATGTGGAATCTTAAAAGATTATATAAATGAACTTATTTACAAAGCCAAAAGAGACCCACAGACATAGAGAACAAACTTGTGGTTACCAAAGGAGATTGGTGGGAGGAGATAAATTAGGAATTTGGGATTAACAGATACACACTACCATATATAAAATAGATAAAAACCTACTGTATAGCACAGGGAATCATGTTCAATGTCTTATAATAGCCTATAATGGAAAAGAATCTGAAAGTATATATATATATTATAAATCACTGAGGCATTTTGCTGTACACCCAAAACTAAAATAATATTGTAAACTACCTATATTTCAACTTAAAAATGGGCTAAAAAGTTAAAAAAAAAAGAATACTGCTGAGAATGCTGCTGGACACACACATGGATTCCTCAAAACTCAGTTTACAAAAGTCAAACTATAATGCTTGTTAAATTGCTGCCTTTCCCCAAAGTCCACGAACCACTCACAGGTAAGGTGTGTTTGCTTCACTTTGCTTTCCTGTATCCTTGCTACATGCCTGGCATACAACAAATGACCATCAATTTAGTGAATAAATAAATGAGAGTAGACTATGTCCTCAAGGAGTGCACAGTGACATTTCCATTTTACAGATGGATAAACTGAGTTTCAAAGAGGGAATGTGATCTCTTTACTGTCACACTGTTACAGACCAGGGTTCTTCACCTTCCCCAGTCAATAGAAATTGATAGAAGCTAAACAAGAAATTCAGGCAAGGCTTTGTTGGGGCCTCTGCGGTAGCAGGCGAGAGTGAAAACAAGCAACAGTTTCCCTTGCTTGCTGGCTCCCGGAGGGGTCAGTGAGTTTGTTCCTTACATGGGGTGAGGGTAGATGTATGTCCAAGGGTCGAGCCAAAGAGGTGGCTTAGGTGGTTTACCCACCCCTTTAGTGCTGTGTGTGTGTAGTGGGCATGCCCAGTATACTGTTTTTGCTCCCAACACACTGTTTTTATACTCCTGGCTCTTCAAAACTGGCAGCTGGAGTTTTTGGTCTCTTTGTGTCTTTTGGGTCCAGCATTTGCTCCAACTGAGCATGCACACAGTTATTTTTAGTTTCTTACCGTTTCTTTGTATTAATATTTTGTTGTTTGAAGAGAGGTGTGTCCAGGTGTGAGCATTGCAGCATTGCAGGAAAAAGTCCATGGTCCCAGCCTGTCTCATTACTGTTAGTTAAGCTGCTTGCAAGGCTGGCACAGGATCACTTTCGGGCCTTTCTCCTTTTCCTGCACTGCATTTTAGGACAAACAGGCCCTGTGGGGTCTCGTGTCCTGGTTTCTGAAAGCATACTCACCATGCTCTGCTGACTTCTCTCCCAGGACGCTGTGCCAGTTGATGCCAAGGTCCCTCCCTTTGCTCTGCTGCCATGATTGTGCTTCTCCTCCTAGGAATGTTGATGGCCCCATACGGCGGTAAGTAATAGTATCTGACTGTATTTCTGGTTTGTATATATTTACTATGAACACTGGGGTTTCCCAGGTGGCGCTAGTGGTAAAGAATCCACCTGTTGGTGCTCAGGGCTGGTGCACTGGGATGACCCTGGGGGATGGGATGGGGAGGAAGGTGGGAGGGAGGTCTGGATGGGGAACACATGTGCACCTGTGGCTGATTCATGTCAATGTTTGGCAAAAACCACTACAATATTGTGAAGTAATTAGCCTCTGATTAAAATAAAAAGGAAGAATCCATCTGTCATGCAAGAGACGCAAAGAGACTCATGTTCCATCCTTGGGTCGGAACTATCCCCTGGAGATCAAACCAGTCAATCTAGTTTGAAGGGTCAAGGGAGCGATTGCAGGTCAAAGAGACCATCACACTGCAAGGGAATCAGGAAAGCAAAGGACAGTGGCTGTGAACCACGGGGGAGGAGATGCACCATTGGGTGGAGAGGCCTTCGCTCACTGGTCCCCTTGTCCTTTGCTCTCCTTGGTGCCCACCTCAACCCCCATCCCCCGGAAATGGCAACTCATTCCGGTATTCTGGTCTGGAAAATCCCATGGGCAGAGGAGCCAGCTGGGCTACAGTCCATGGTGTTGCAAAGAGTGGGACATGACTGAACACGTGTGCACACACACATGAACCCTGGGCTGTCTTGCCAAATTCTGTTTGATTTACTTATTAGTATTTTTATCCTCTTGCCAGGTGAGTGATGGAAAGCAAACATTAGTAATAAGCTTGAGGGTTAATCCACATTTTGAGCATGGATGTGGGGGATGGGGGTTGAGGTGGGCACCAAGGAGAGCAAAGGGCAAGGGGACCAGTGAGCGAAGGCCTCTCCACCCAATGGTGCATCTCCTCCCCCGCGGTTCACAGCCGCTGTCCTTTGCTTTCCTGATTCCCTTGGAGTGTGATGGTCTCTTTGACCTGCAATTGCTCCCTTGCCCCTTCAAACTAGATTGACTGGTTTGATCTCCTAGCAGCCCAAGGGACTCTCAAGAGTGTGTTCAAACCCTAAAGCCATCTAAGTAAGCTTCTTGCTATGAAGAACCTAGACAGTGTATTAGAAAGCAGAGATATCACTTTGCCAACAAAGATCCATATAGTTAAAACTATGGTTTTTCTAGTAGTCAAGTACAGACGTGAGAGTTGGACCATAAAAAGGTTGAGCACTGAATAATTGGTGCTTTTGAATTGTGGTGCTAGAGAAGACTCTTGAGAGCCCCAAGGAGATTAAACATGTCAATTTTAAAGGAAATCAACCCCGAATATTCATTGGAAGGAACTGATGCTCATGCTGAAGCTCCAGTTCTTTGGCCACCTGATGTGAAGAACTGACTCATTGGAAAAGACCCTAGTGCTGGGAAAGATTGAAGGCAGGAGGAGAAGGGGACGACAGAGGAGAAGATGGCTGGATAGCATTATCAACTCAATAGACATAAATCTCAGCAAACTCCGGAGATAGTGAAGGACAGAGGAGCCTGGTGTGCTGCAGTCCATGAGGTCACAAGGAATCGGACACAACTTAGTGACTGAACAGCGACAGAGGTCTTCTACCCTATCATCACCCTCTCCCCAAGCAACATTTATCAAAGTGCAGTTTCTAGACCTGCAACTTCCAAACCAGCTGGGGAGCTTATTAAAATATCTGTTTCTGATATTTACTCTTGAGTAAGACTGCGGGATCAGACCTGAGTGAGGGCCCAAGGAACATAATTTTTACTGAGCTTGCATCCGAGGAGAGATTGATGCTGGTAGTCTGGGGAAAACACCTGTCCTCAATTATAAACTTCTTGAGGTTTGAGGTCTTTTCTGTATCTGTTTTTATTTCCACCAATCCTTCATCTCAAGAAACTCCAAACAAACATGCCATGTAAGTTAAAATTGTATGCTTCGTATGCAACAACAGCTTCAAGATAAGTCTCAAAATCTCCATCCCAAACCAGAAGACTACTCCCTTAAGACCAACCAGTATGAAACACTGGGCCACCTGGGTCACCCCAGGCACTAGAAAAACGAGTGGAGAATTCAACTTCCCTGCCTCCTCATTGCTCTCCTGGCTGCCGCCTCCCAGCCCTCCCCAGCACGTCGGGGTGCCTGTCTTTGTACTAACCTTGTTCTTCTCCTCGTTTATAGGGGGCCACCCTCTTGACACCCCACACTTTCCACATGAGCTGCCTCTGGACTCTCAGAAAATATCAGTAAGGATCCTTCGCTCTTTTCTTAGGAGACCTAGCTGGGTAGCAAGCTGTCTAGGATATTGGCAGAGAGACTGATCCCTTCTGAATATACTCTAGAGTCGCTTAGTGCTATGGCATTTGACGGTACAATGATTTGAGTAAGACTCCAAAGCGTCTCCCTCATAGTTAATTCTGGTGTCTGACCCACCATTGGGCTCTCCTTTGAGACAAAGCACCAAAAACTCTTATCGAAAGACACGGGTCAGCTGGAAGGGGCAACCAGATGAAGGAAGGAAATGGGTGAATCAATCAAGGTTACACAGTAATTGTATTGAAAGGACAAAAAGGAAAAGGTGATGCATTGCAGGGCTCAGGTTATCAGAAAAGGGGATCTGTAGTTGTTCCTTGGAGAAGGGAAGGTTTTCCTGGTGCTGGATTGTAAAGAGTTCTCAGGGGTTCTTACACAGCCATCGTTGAAGAATAGAGTACATACTGAACTAGCTGGTGAGGTTTACCCTGAACTAAGAGTTCTTTTCTGACCTTTCAGAGAGAAAAGTGGAGTCAACCAAATTATTTGTGCATGAACCCATACAGCTAAGCGACCAGTCCTGTCCAGACACATGTTCGTGGCCTCTCTCCAGTGGCACAATCCCCATGGGAAGTGCAATGCCCAGGAGGAGGTCTTCTTCAGGAAGACGTTTAGACTCACAAACCACACTTGGCTTTTAGAAGGATCAAAGCCAGGAAGCACAGTGTGCTAGCAGGCCAGGCTAGCCACTCTTCTTTAACAGGAGAAGCCCTGGCATCAATCTACACAGCAGTCCAGGAGCTCCTAAGTAACAGCTCAGATACCAGGGGCTCACCTGGAGCAGCCACAGACCTGCTTTAACCTTGAAGCTGCATTCTCCGTAGAAGTCAGTATACCTAGTAACCAGCTCGTAAGTGTAATTTCTAAAATGCCCAGAAGGGACGATGCCCAATTCCAAAAGTCGTCACATTGATGGAGACCCAAAATGATGACTTCCGCTGGGTGTTTGTAGTTCAGCCATAGTGTCTACCAGTCCAGACAGACCTCACCATCCAGGGGTCTTTTTCACCACTGAGTACTGTTGTGAAGGGCCGACTTGGAATTGGAAGTCTTTTCCATCACTGGAAAGACCTTGATGCTGGGAAAGATTGGAGGCAGGAGGAAAGGGGACAACAGAGGATGAGGTGGTTGGATGGCATCACTGACTCAATAGACATGAATTTGAGAAAACTCCAGGAGATGATGAAGGACAGGGAAGCCTGGCATGCTGCAATCCATGGGGTCACAAAGAGTCAGACACTACTGAGCAATTGAACAACAACAACACAGCTCAATTTTTATCTTATCAGGTGTCCATGGCAACCTGTGTTACTAGAAAGTTAGCCCAAGGTCAAATCTATCCTTAGAGAAGGAGTTTTACTCACTCCTCCTGAAGCGGGTGGACAGGGAAAGGAAAGAGGAGAACCCAACTCTAATGTATTATCTCTTCCTTCCACTTAGATATGACTTTCTTCAATGGGATGTTTAAAAATGTGGAAGGTGTGGCCGAAATTTTTGGTGAGTTAAATCTGAACTTGCTTTTATCCTCTGGGTGTTAGGGCAGGGGGTGTGTGGGGGAAATCTAAGGAAATTAACAGGACTTGGGGGTCTGCCCTCTGAGCTCCCACGGCCTCCCCTGCAAGCTCCGAACAACATGATCAGATTCTGATGTGAATGGTAGCACCTTTTATCGTAGGGTGAGTCACTGAGGGACTAGGTGGTTTCATTGTGCTTCATTCATTCTCACTGACCATAGCCTGGTCAGGAGGGGAATGGCATCCCCAGGCAAAGGAGTTGAGGGAATTGCCCAGCCACACAACCAGGAGGGACAAGGTCTCTGAGTCCAGAGCTTGGTCCTCTTACACCAAAGTAGTTTTATGTTTCCTTCTCAACTAGTAACTATACATAAAGTTTGAGAAACATTCCGTGGATCAGTTCTATATCCATTATGTGACTACCAATTGCATGATGCCATGGGTGCTGTGATGAGTTCTAGCCTTGATAACTAAAAGTACCCAGAACAAGATTATAATATGATAGACACAAGCAAGGTGGCTCTGCATTGCTTATTAGATTAGACTATGCTAGGTTTAAAAAGTGCACTTAAAATGTATAAATGACTAAGTGCAGGTCTTGAATGAAAATGCATGTTTCCATAAAGACACACACACACACACACGTAAACCCTAGATGGACTTTTCCCATCAATATAGAACCTTTTATCATGTTTCTGATTAGATTGCGTGGAAACAAAACATGGGTAGGGAAGTTTGAATGAGGTAGGAAGAAACTAGCAGAGTGGTGAACAGTCCAGGTGGATGTGATCCTTACAACTTTGGATCTCCCCAAAAGAAAGCTGAGCACTGAAGAATTGATGCTTTTGAACTGTGGTGTTGGAGAAGACTCTTGAGAGTCCCTTGGACTGCAAGGAGATCCAACCAGTCCATGCTAAAGGCGGTCAGTCCTGAATATTCAGTGGAAGGACTGATGCTGGAGCTGAAGCTCCAATACTTTGGCCACCTGATGGGAAGAACTGACTCATTGGAAAAGACCCTGATGTTGGGAAAGATTGAAGACAGGAGGAGAAGGGGATGACAGAGGGTGAGATGGTTGGATGGCATCACTGACTTGATGGACATGAGTTTGAGTAGGCTTCGGGAGTTGGTGATGGACAGGGAGGCCTGGCGTGCTGCAGTCCATGGGGTCGCAAAGAGTCGGACATGACTGAGTGACTGAACTGAACTGAAGCTCTTTTTGATCACCCTGTGCATTTAAATTGGTGCTATGGGATCATCTCATTAAGTATTTAACGATCCCCCAGGCAGAGAGAGTGAGCACGAGATGTAGAGTCATAAAGCTGATGACGTTTGCAAGAGCATTTTGTTTGGGACAAGTCATCATTGCTGGTGGATGCCTCAGGCGTGTCTCTGCTCTTTGGTTTTTTTTTTTTTTTTTTCCTGTGAAAGGGAGGTGACAGAATAGGATCTGCCTTTCAGAATGAACAAGACATTTATGGTATCACTGACCATGAAAGCTTTTCATAGCATTACTCACTCTATCAATTTTAACTATTGCACTATTTAAAGCATCTGTTTTTGGCACATAACAGGTAACCCCAGATTATTAGTGTCTATACTCCTTTTCTTTTCTTGGGCTGATTTATGGTTCTTTATTGCCATGACTGTATCATTTGGGATCCATTCAGGAAACTAATAGGGACTTAAATAATAAAGACATTTAATGATCTCACATAAACCATCTGAAGGCACAAGGACTGATATAGTAGCTCAACACAGGCATCTGAGACCCAGCAGGCTCATTTTATCTTGCCCCACTGCTCCCTTGGACATAACAGTTTTTCAGCTTCAGATATGGGGCCTCATGGTTGCAAAGTGGTTGCTGCAGTTCCAGCCCAGCATATCGTCACCACATTCAAGGAAGAAGAAAATTGTCGGTCAGAAAGGCCCTCTTCTATGTCTTTATGCTTTATTAGGAAAGGAATATTTCTCCAAAGCTTCTAACAGACCACCGCTGAAGTTTTTTGGGTCATACATGGTTTTCACGGTCAACCCTAGGCCAACCTTATCATAGAAGCTTGAGATTACCATGATGAGCTGAGAATAATTATTAAACATCCCTAGGGACTTCGGAAGGAGGCTTACCTTCCCTGAGTACTTTTCAGTTTTGTTGGTAAGGCAAAAGGATGAATGGCCGTCGAGGGGCAACCAACAGGGACCGCAGCTTGTAAACCCGCCTCCCTTCAATTGTCTAGAAGTCCTGAGTATGCAGTGGTTGCTTAGTAGGTGAAGAGGTTCTATCCCCCTGAGAAGGGGGCTCCCTCCTCAACTCTGGCTCCTGGTGCGCCCTGCTCTCCTCCCTCACTCCTCCCCCAGACTGCCTGGGCTCCCACTTCACCTGGCTGCAGGCCGTCTTCACCAACTTCCCTGCGCTGCTCCAGTTCGTGAATGGTATGAGGTGCGTGGCTGAGCTCTGCCCCCGGGACTTTGAAGACTACGGCTGTGCCTGCAGGTTTGAGATGGAAGGGCTGCCTGTGGACCAATCTGACAGGTGAGCAAGACCAAAGGTGAGCTCGTGGAGGCCTGGCTGAGCCTTGGGCAGAGCACAGGTGCAGAAGGCTCCCTGGTCTGTGCTTCTGTGTGCAGGTGTATATGGGTGTGTGCAATACAATTTGACATCTTAGAAGCATTCAGCGTCAGCAAGGATATGGCAAATAGCTACTGGTAGCAGGAGGGTCAGTTAGGACAATGTGCTGGTATCTGGCAGAGTTTGGGGGCTTCCCTGATGGCTCAGCGGTGAAGAATCTGCCTGCAATGCAGGAGACTCAGGAAGCTTGAGTTGGATCCTTGGGTTGGGAAGATGCCCTAGAGCAGGAAATGGCAACTCATTCCAGTATTCTTGCCTGGAAACCCCAAGGACAGAGGAGCCTGGTGGACTACAGTCCATGGGGTCACAAAGAGTCGAACACGACTGAGTGACTGAGCTGCATGCATGTTAGAGTTTTAAGCAGATCACCTATAACCCAGTAATTCCCATTTTCTGTTCCTTAGGGACCTGACCTTGGGCAAATTATTTTACTTCCTTGTGTTCCAGTTTATTTGTATATTAAATGGAGGTAATAAAAACACGTACCTCATAGAGTTATTATTTAGGATTACACAACCAAATACAAGCTAATGTGATGGAAATCTGCCTGACATTGTTTTCAAAGGTATTAGTGATTGATGACAACAGCAACAAGATTAGTAGTGCTGTATTAGTAGTGATGATAACAGTAGTAACAATATTAGTAGCAACAGTTGTCATAGTAGCTACAGTAGTATTAATAGTAGTAGCAGTGATAGTAACAGGAGCAGTACTGGTACACCTGTGATGGTGTTGGTGTAAGTAATAGTGGTAACAACAATAGTAGAACAGTTGTTGTAGGAGCCGTGGCAATAACAGTAGTAGTAGCAATAGCTGCAGTACTAATGCTTCATAGTAGCTACAGTAGTATTAATAGTAGTAGCAGTGATAGTAACAGGAGCAGTACTGGTACACCTGTGATGGTGTTGGTGTAAGTAATAGTGGTAACAACAATAGTAGAACAGTTGTTGTAGGAACTGTGGCAATAACAGTAGTAGCAATAGCTGCAGTACTCATGCAACTGCTACTAGGGCTTAGGGGTTGGGTTAGTGATAGTAGGAGTAACATTAGTAGCACTAGAGGTAGTAGTAGTAGTTAAAGTAGTAAGAGAAGTCCTACTACCACTAGTAGTAGCTACATTATAGCAGTAATTGGAGGCAGGGTAACTGCAGCAGTGTGGAAGTAGGACATTGAACCCACGTCTCACCTTTACTCTGGGACCATGTCCACACCTCACTGGTATTATGCATGCATGCTAAGTCATTTCAGTCGTGTCCGACTCTTTGTGACCCTTTGGACTATAGCCTGCCAGGCTCCTCTGTCCATGGGATTCTCCAGGCAAAAGTATTGGAGTGGGTTGCCATGCCCTCCTCTAAGGGATCTTCCCAACCCAGGATTCGAACCTGTGTCTCTTATGTCTCCTGCACTCACAGGTGGGTTCTTTACCACTGGTCCCACCTGGGAAGCCCCACTGGTACTATATTTGTGCCCAAATCCACTGTGATGGAGTATGTGCCTTCATCTACACAGACTCCCAGAAGGTAGAGAAGGATCCATGGGTGTAAGTTGTTTCTGGACCAGAGGGCAGTCTTCCATCCCTGGGACCACAAGCCAGCTCACTGACATTCCGAAAGGGAGAAACTGATTCCATTTGGGGCATGGTGCCAGGACTATTTCTGGGAACGTGTTTTTCTTTCAGGTCCTCTCTTGCCACTTCTTTTAGTTATTAAAATACTGAGCAGACCTAGAAGTCAAAAAAATAAAGCAGCAATTCATCACTGTGTGAATGATCAAAGCGTTGATGGCCGAAACTGGCAGAATGGTGTATTACACCCAATTTCAGTGACTTTACACAGTGCAACTGATGGAGGTGGGAATTTCCAGACTTCTGGGAGACGGATTATTTCCACCCTGAACTTGCTCACCAGATCCCAAAAATAATTGCTGCAGTTTTATTGAGTGTTTCCCGCATGGTAGGGTCTGTATTGACATTCTGTTGACCTTGCCAGATTTTTATGTTAGGCAGTGTCAGAAGTGGCAGCTTGCCCAGGCCATCAGCTGCCTGTGTGTTTTTCCTTCTTTGCGTCGGGCTCCACTGTCCTCCGGCTTGTGCTGCAAGAGCCACCTGACTCGGTTGTTTGGTGTCAGCCTCTCTCTGTGATCAGCCTTGGCCTTGGCAAGTTACAGAGCTCCATGTGTCTCAGTTTTCACGTATGTAAATGCTGACAGCAATAACAGCGCCTGCTGCATGGGTAACACAGTTCAAATCCAGACATGATGTGTGTGTGCACACACTGAGGACTGAGACAGGTCACTGCCAGGAGCTGTCCGGAGACACTGAACGATGGTGTGCTGCCTGCCCGTGTTCTAACCCACACTCTCATTCCCACCCTTCCTGCCGCAGCTGCTGCTTCCAGCATCGCAGGTGCTACGAGGAGGCCGCTGAGATGGGCTGTCTGCAAGACCCTGCCAAGCTTAGCACAGATGTCAACTGCGTCAGCAAGAGTATCTTGTGTGGTGAGTGTCTCCAGGTGTCCCAGGAGACTGGGCTGAGAAACGACAGTTCAGAGACTCCGGCCCGGGCTCCCAGGGTCCACCCTCATCATCGTCGCCATTGCCTGCATTGCTGTGGGTACTTACAGCCCCGCCAGATCTGTGGCAACTGCACCTTGCCTGCAGTTGAGGCCCACTGCGTGCTTTCTGAATTGAAACAGCAGTTGCTCCGCAGATTATTTGATTTACAATTCTATGCTTGTACCAGCCCTGGAAGCTTGGGGAGGGCAAATAGTTTGCTACTTAGGCATTGTGTGATTTCGGGGAGGGAGTACCCTGACCTTCTACTTAACAACTTGGATCCTCAAAAGGGAGAGGACTGAACCTGCTTCAGAGATTTGTTATAAAAATTAAGTAATGCTTAAATGTGGAATGATGTTACATTTAAAAATTTTAAGCAGTGTTAAATGTCAAACAATATGGAGACTGGCATCTGTTGAGAACACAATGATGGTGGAAGTGGAGGCAGACACCTTGATGGATGAATAAGGCTGGGTGCTTGTTTATAAGAATCAGACACTTGTACATTCGAGTCTCAGCTCTCTACCTTACCTGCTGTGTGACTCCGGGAATTTTAATTCATGTCTCTGAACAATCCTGGCAGAAGAAGTAGAGTAGGCCAAAGCAGAGAGGGAAGAGGACCATGGCAAGACGGGGTACTGCATTAGAGCCAGCCTTTTTGAGTGCCTGTTACATGTCGTGGATAGTGTACACAGCAACTCTGGTCGTCCCAACAACTCTGTTAGACAGGGGTCATCATCCCCAGTGTTCAGGCAAGGACAGAAAGGCTCAGAGAAATTAAATAATCCAAAGTCACATAGCTGCCAAGTGGCAAAGCCAGAGTTTGAACCCGGGTTTGACTGGCCCCTCAGTCCAGGTAATGCCAACTGGCAGGTGTTTGGAGCATCGAGAAGGGCGTAAACCACTAGGTGAGGAGCCCCGGGAACCAGGGAACCATGGCTCGTGTGCTCACTCACCCAGCACGCACATGCTGAGCACCCCACCAAGTGTCGGCGGTGCCCTGACCTGGGGTTTCCTCTCGCTTCAGACACTGACAATGTCAGAAAGGAACCGTATAGTATGTTAGGAAGTGCTAAGATCTGGGGAGGAAAATTCATCCGAGGAGAGGCACAGAGAGGCCCGGGGAAGGGGTTTAATAAGAAAGTCGGCTGAACTCTCCCTGTGAGCACGGCAGTTGCGTGAAGACCAAGAGGAAAGGGAAGCCGCCTGTGGCTTCTCAGGAGAAGAGCAGATGGAGGAAGTGGCCCGCGGCGGACCCAAGCTCCAGGGGCCTGGTGCGCCAGGAACGAGGGGGACAGCAGGTCGGAAGCGAGGTGACAAGGGAGGAGTGAAAGGAGGTGAGGTCTGAGAAGGAACAGGAAGTAGCAGTTTTTACTTTGAGTGAGGATGTTGATGGAGGGTTCTGAACACACACACAAAAAGGCGTGGTTTGACCTGAGCCTTAAAGACTGTTCTGGCCCCTCAGTGGTGAGAAGAGGCTGAGCAACAGGGGAGGAAGTGGGGGTGCCTAGTACGGCCTCTGCTGGAAGCCAGGCAGGATGGTGGGGGTGGAGAGAAGGTGGGGGTACGTTGTTGCTGTTGTTTGGTTGCTTGGTTGCATCTGGCTCTTTGCCACCTGTGGACTGTAGCCCACCAGGCTCCTCTGTCCATGGGACTCCCCAGGCAAGAACAGTGGAGTGGCGGTTGCCATGCCCTTCTCCAGGGGATCGTTCCAACCCAGGAATCGAACCTGCCTCTCCTGCATTGGGAGGAGTATTCTTTACCACGGAGCCGCCAGGAAAGCCCAGGGCTGCATTAGATTCATTCAGGTTGAAAGCAGAGCCAGTAAGGTGGCTTAGCGGATGGGGTGTGAGTGTGGGAGAAAACTGCCTTTGGCTCCCAGACTGGACCACACAGCGGAAGGGATGGAGCCATCGTGGATGAGCTGAAGAAAACTGCAACAGAAACAGGGTGGTGGGGGGCAAGTCAGGAGTCAGTGTGAGCATTTGCATCACCCCTTGGGATTTCCAGTGAGCTCTTCCCATCTGCTCTGTCCTTGCTCTGTGACAGAATCCCCGGACACCTGTGAGCATCTGCTGTGTACCTGCGATAAGGCTGCCATAGAGTGCTTGGCTCGGTCCAGTATCAACTCTTCCCTGAACCTTCTGGACGCGTCCTTCTGTCTGGTTCAGCCTCCAGGTAGGAAGACCTAGGCCTGGTGTCATTGCTGGGGATGGTGATCTGGGGTGGGAGCTGGTCAGAGACCATTATTGCTGTGTTTCTTCAGATGCCCCAGTCCAGCACCTTCTAACATCCCCAAACCCACTTCTCCAATGTGCTTTCTTTTCAGAGACAACCAGCAAGGAGGAGCTGCTGACAGTCCTGCCCAGAGGTAAGGCCTCTTTGGGAAGCCACTCTTGCTTGGACCACAAGGTCTTGGTTACAGATGGGAGTGGATGGATTAGCGTTAGGTTGGGGAGATGGAGTGACCAGTGGCACTGAAGGCGTGTCCACCTCCCCCAGCTAGAGACACCATTGAAGTGTGAAGTGAGGTTGTTCAGTTGGGTCCGACTCTTTGCAACTCCATGGACTGTAGCCTACCAGGCTCCTCCATCCATGGGATTTTCCAGGCAAGAGTACTGAAGTGGGTTGCCATTTCCTTCTGATAAATTCAGTCCATAGCCAACATCAAATGGCCCTTGCTAGGTAGACAGGTGTGAATTTAATCTGGTTAGGATGAAGACCCCAGGTTCTTCCTCTCTGTCTATAGCTGTGAGCAGGACATGGTTCAGTGCTCAGACAGGGCAAGGCCCTTCCAGCTGGGTGACCTCCTGGTGGCTGAGGCCTCCTGGGGACAGACTGGCTGCCTCCCTCGTCTGCCCCCCAGAGCCTGCGGCCCAAGGAGCCACCTTGGCCCAGGTGGGGACTCCCTGAAGAGGAGGCTGTTTTCTTTATGTCATTTTTCAGGACAGGGTGGGCTCTTCATAACTATCTGCTGAACAAAGCAAGGGATGGTTCTAAGTCTAAAACATGCATCTTATGAAAAACAGTGAGAGTTAAGTTTATGCGCATCATTCCTTGTCTGCCAATTCCCCATGATCTCTCAGTCCCAACCTCGTGGGTACTGGAGGATGAGAAGTTCAAGGTGCACCTTGGCCGAGCATCCTTCCTTTCCTGGGGCTGCAGTCTCTTTCTCAGAACTAGTCCTGGCGTGTTTGCTAAAGAGGAATTTGGTGTGACTGTGTGTGCCGTGGATGTGGGTGTGTCGTGCTTATATGTGTGTGGATTTGTGTATGAGCATGTGTAGGTGTGCGTGTGTGGACGTGTGTGTGGGGTTGTGTGTGCATGTGGTGTCTCTGTGGGCCTTCTGAGTCCAGCACCCTTTCTCTCTGCCATCCCGTGTCAACAGCGGTCTTCTTGGGTGGGGACCACAGTCCACAGCCACAAGCCTTCAGGGTTTCCAGCCCTTTGGTTGCAACAACTTGTGTCTGATGGTGTCACTTTCCCCACAAGAACCAGCACTGACTGGAGCCTCTCCTGAGCGGAGGCCCTGCTGGGCACCCCTAGGTCCTGGGGTGGGGTGCGAGAGGCAGGACGAGCAGCCCCTTTGGGAGCATCTTTGCCAGCCCCCTCCCTTGCCCAGCCTGTCCTTGGGGATCCTTTACACTTGCTTTCATCACTCATTGCTTCTGGGGTCTCTCTTTCTCCAGTGGTTCCTGTGGAGCCCACGGACTCCAGCCTGATGGCCATCTCGGGAGAAGGTGAGCACAGGGGACTGGTGGGGACCCCAAATACCCATGTTTTGATGGTGCCATCTGCTTACTTGCTGAGATTGGCTACCTAAAATTCCCTCCACCTGGGCTTGCAGTGGAACCGCCCCAGGAACATTCCAGAGTCCCCTCTACTTCCTTTTGACCCACAGATCTCTTTTTTACTTGCTTAGCTTTCTCCCACAACTCCTAGTCCCATCTCAGGATAATTACCAGTTAAAACACAGGACCCACACCCTCGACCATCTGACCTTGAACTTCAGATGAACAACAAATGCTGTGTTCATATAAGTGTGTCCCAGAATTTGCATGAGCCCTACTTCTACTAAAAAGATATTTATGATCATGGGAAATCCAAATGTAACTGGGCTTCCTGGCTTTTTATTTGCTAAATCTGGCAGCTCATCACCGCAGGGAGATCCCACTGCACACCCGCTGCCTACAGGTTTGCGTCTTGTTCTCTTTTGCTGCTGCTTCTGCAAGGTTAGAAGCAGAGGCTCATGGGCTCATCCCACGGCCATCCTCCATGTCCAAGGTCATGTCATCCCCAACCGCTCCCAGATAGCCCATGTCTTGGAGTCCTTGTCCTGAGAGTAGAGGAAAGGGCACCAACACCAAACCAAAGCTCCACCATACACCCTGCCCCCAAGCAGCTGCCATGCCCAGCATGACTGACAGCGGCCACGTCCCTTTGAAACTGAGGATAATGGAACTTTCTTGGCTGTCCAGTGTTTAAGACTCCAAGGTTCCAATGGACGGGTTTGATCCTTGGTTGAGGAACTAAGGTCTTGCATTACTACACAGGATGGCCAAAAGCAAACACAAAAAGAATAAATAAAAAAATTGAGCATAAGCTACGGGTTTCCTGGCCCCACCAGACAAACACAGAATAACCTCCAATTCATACATTTTCCACTTTCTTCAACCAGAATCCTTATTCCCCTTGTGGCATGACCCTGGGATAGACTCAGAGTAAATAAGTTTCCTCAAGGAGTCTGGAGTCTAAGTAGAGGAAGAGAGTGGAGGCACTCACATCTTTGCCCCACAACAGACACTCAACACCTTCACACCCACGACCTCAGCAGTGTCCACAAATGCTCTCCAAGGAGGAAGCCTTAATGTGGGCTCAAAAATCAATCACATGAGTGCCAACGGCACAGTTTGTGAGGGTTTGCAGCTGTTCTCATCATTATGGGGTGAAATTATGTTTTGGAGTCAGGCAGATTTGGGATGGATTCCTGACTCTTCTATTTTTCAGCTATGTGACTTGGGAAGCATGGTTTAACCTCTCTAAATTTCACTTTGCACAGGAATTAGGTTTTGTTTTTTTTTTTCAGGTTAAGAGCCAGATAGTAAATATTTAGACTTGGGGGCAGAAGATCTTTTTCACAACTACTCAACTCTACCATTGCTGCAGGAAAGCAGCCATACACAGTCTGTAACTGGATGGGTGTGGTTGTGGTGCCAATAAAACTTTATTGACAAAAATGAGCTGAGGGCCAGGTCATAGTTTACCAATCCCTGGAAAAGAATGACTGTTCCTATTCTTTGGGGAGACAGAAGAATTCAATGAGACAGAGCACGGGAAGATTCTGGGCCAGCATCTTGTTCCAAAAATTCTAATGTGGCTACAAAAAAAGCACACACAATGTCAAACCACAAGCAGGATACTGGGAGACTGAAACTATGGAATCTCATTTAATGCTCATACAATTCCATGAAATAATTACTATAATCTCTATATGCAGATGGTATATTGAGATGGAAAGAGAAGCTTTCGAAACCCAGAGTTGGTGGGAGGGTTGAGATCTGAAGCTGCTGCTTCCTCCATCCTTGCTTTTAGACCTACGTTTCCTCTTAAGCTGCCTTCCCAGACAAAGCCATTCCAACCAGGGAAAATAATGGCTGTTTCTCCCAGAGTGGTCATTTGCTGGTCTCTCTGTCTAAACACAAGATGGGCCCTTATTTGGCCTCTTGTCCACTGAATTGAGAAGTAATGGAGCCACAACACCCAGACAGAGTCCCTGATCAGATTGCCACGGGTCTTCTCTCCTCTGCCTGGCTAAGGTGCTGAGCTGGGTTGGTAATTGAGATTTGATGATTTCTTTTCACAGTGGCATCTGAGACCAGAGCTGACCAACAGATCACGCTCTCCAGGACAAGTAAGCAGAAGGGACTTCAGAGGAGGGCACCCAGTAGAAAATGCCATCTCGGTATTTGTGCTGAGTTCTGGTGACTGACTTCCCAGCTGGCTCAGTGGTAAAGAATCCCTGCCAGTGCAGGAGACGTGGGTTCAATCCATGGGTCAGGAAGATCCCCTGGAGTAGGAACTGGCAATCCACTGCAGTATTCTTGCCTGGAAAATCCCATGGACAGAGAGGAGATGGTGGGTAACAGTCCATGGGGTCACAAAGAGTCAGACACAACCGAGCACACACACACACACACACACACACGCACACACACACACACACACACACACAGTGGTGACCACCATTTGACAGGGTCTGGAGTAAATATTATTATGCCCATTCTGCAGATTATATAGGAAACCAAGACTCTGGGATATTAAAAACTCTAAGTCATTCTCGCCTTGACTTCTGGACTGGTTTCTAACCCCAGACTTCAAAATGTAAGATGTCTTCTTTCTGTTATACAGTCGTGATTTCACAGAGAACAAAGTCTTATCTAAAAATAGATGGGCCAAGATGTCATCAAGAGAATTAACCTATTTACTTTGTTCACGGTGACTAACAACCATGGCTCTATTTTTAAAAATATTTGCTTATCTATTTGTCCCTTGGGAAGTGACCAGGGGCAGAGCAAGGAGCACGTTGCCTCCTGTGCCCAGGGGATGGGAGCCGCCTCTGGACACTAAGATGGGACAGACTGGAGTTAGTGCTCACTCCCTGTCTCTCCCTTGGGGACAGAACCAGGTGGAGGCCAGGAAGGCGTGGAGGACTCTGGAACCACACCTTTTCCAGGTAGGCATGCTCAGCTTCTCCCACCTCTGCATACATTGTCGTCCCCTGTACATTTATCGTGTGCTCCCCAAAATGAGAGAAATCACTGAAGCCAATTTACTTTAAAATCCCCTCCTCTACAAAAATTACCCCCTTTACCAAAAAATAGACAAAATGAAATCAAAAGATCCATTAATAGGAAGATACGGAAACCTGCCTGCTAAAGAGATGCATTTAGGAAAAAATACAGAAAACAGTACTTGGTTGTCTATTTAAATTCACAGAATACAAATAGCTACTTTTAATATTTGAAGATGTTTTCTTCCAGTCTCTATTCAACCCAGAGTAAGCACATCTGTAACATAAATAAAATGAATTTGAGATCACTTGGCAGCTATGGTTTCACAGTCTGAGTTGTATCACTTCATCCAATGAGATGATATCACCTGACATGAAGTATTTTTCTGTAACATGGCTTTTACAGGCTGTGCAACAGTTCCTTATGTGGAATCCTATAATTTATTTAACCAATTATTTCTAACATGTGTTATTATAAATAATAGATATGCACTTACTTTATGCCTATGCACTTCTGATTAATTTGCCAGGATAAATACCTAGAAGCTGAATTGCTGTATAAAAGATATAATCATTTCAGGGCTTTCAACATGTCGCCATATTGCCCTGGAGAAAAACAGAATCAATTTACACTCACAGACACATTCCAGTGGCCAATAGTGGGTACTATTTTAAAACAATAGAACGAAAAACCTCTAGTTTTTAATAGAAAAAAATGGTAGCTCATTATTTTCCATTGTTCCCTCTGATTAAAATTAAACATGGTGTTTTTTTTATACCTGAGCTGGGCTGGCCTCTCTCATCCTGGGACTGCTTGTCCAGGTGTGGACTTCAGGATAAACTGAGCTCCACTCCGATCTGTGCAGAAGCGATGGGGCATTTTAAGGGCTGATGAGGGAGGAGGAAGGGGAAACTATTAGGAGCTCCTGCAGAGCCAGAAAAGTGGAAAATTCCAAACAGAGGGTAAGGGCTGTTTTCTGAGACCTGTTCAGCAAGGCGGGTGTGGATGGAGAACAATGAATTCTCTCTTGACTGCCTTGAGCTTTCTCGGACAGGACCTTAAGGCAGACCAGAGCTGGGTCATCCCAGGGACAAGGCTTTCCCTAAGTGTCAGAAACCAGGCTAGTGTTTGTTTGGGCTTCCCTGGTGGCTCAGATGGTAAAGAATCTGCCTGCAATGCAGGAGAGTGGGGTTCGATCCCTGGGTTGGGAAGATTCCCCAGAGAAGGAAATAGCTACCCACTCCAGTATTCTTGTCTGGAGAATCCTCATGGACAGAGGAGCCTAGTGGGCTATATAGTTCATGGGGTCACAAAGAGTCAGACATAACTGAGTGACTAACACTAGAATTTGGTTAAGTCTCTTAGTGTGGGGAGTGCGGACAGCTTCAGTGCTCACGGGCTTAGGTCGAGGGAGGGCTCAGAGGGGCCTGACTGAAGTTTGGTCAAGGAGAGTCTTTGTCTGTTTCCAGCTCTCTGGAGTGTGGTAGAAAGTCACCATTTAATGGGTTTCCACTTGTGGAGCTGGAGAACTGAACAGGATGCTAACCTTAGGAGGCTGAGGTTATGATAAGGTTCCTGAAGGGCTGCTTCTAACCCATCAGGACCAGAATGTTGAGCAAGCAGAGACAGGAGCCCGGATGTATGAAGAAAACCAATATGGTGCGTCTGGGGAAGGACTGCAAGTTAGAAGTCCAGGCCTTACCCTGAGCTCTGGGGACTGAGCCTGGGTCAGCGGACGAGTTGGGTAGAGCATCCTGATGCTCCCTTGGTCTGGACCAGATTGGGCTGGAGATCTGGCCTGGGGACCTTCCTGCCTGCAGCCAAGGGGGCAGGTGGGACTGATACATGAGAGTGAAGGGAGGTCCAGGAGGCAGGACCACATCGCTGGCAGCCTTGCCCGCGGTGGAAGGGACTTCACACTTAATTCTGAGTACGAAGAGAGGCTAACACGGTTTTGAAGAGTTGGAAGAAGAGTTTTGCTTGCCTGCGTGATTTTGTGCTAAGAACCAGTTTAATGTCTCCATCATTGTTTTTTCTCTTCACTTGTGAGCATCTTGGTGGGCCTTTACTTGGCAGGCACATGATAGTAAACATAACACCCATATAGGCTTGAGAGGTGACGTTTCTTGCCCCCAAGATATCATCCACATGTTCTAGCTTGGGTCCCAACAGTTTTAACGTCATCATGGAAAATTCGGAAATTCTCACGCAGCAGCCGAGGATCCCTGAGGCTCTGCCCTGGCTGTCTGCAGACGCAGTCTGAGGACACTCTCTCTCTTGATGCTTTGTCTGATTTTGGCCTTGAGCATGTGTCCATCTGCAAATCTCTTCTCGAACCACTTTTTAATTTAATTTTTTATTCTTTTTAACACCAAAAAACATTTTGTATTGGGGTGTGGCCAATTAACATGTTGTAAGTTCCAGGTGAACAGGGAAGGGACATATATATACACGTATTCATTCTCCACCCAACCCTCCTCCCATCCAGGCTGGCACATAACATTGAGCAGAGTTCCAGGTGCTATGTAATAGGTTTTTGTTGGTTATTCATTTTAAATATGTGCACATGACCTTCCCAAAGTCCTTAACTTACCTCGAATCACTTGTTGAATATGAACCACAAAGACGTGTGTTTTCAGGGTCTGCAGAAATTGTTGCCACAGCGAAAGGTGTAACCGTCGTCCCCACTGGCATTAAATCTTTGGGGTTAGCTGTATCGTCCATCAAAAGCGGTCCCGAGGAGACATCTAGAAAAGGTGAGCAGAAGCAGAGAGGTGTCTGTCCTCTCCAGGTCTTAAGATCCTCTTTGGTTGAGTGGGGTGGTTCATCAAGGCCCTGAGGTCACCGTAAGGCACTGTGGACCATCCCACTCGGTGCCACTAGAGGGCGCCATCTCCCCTGCTGCATGAGCGCCTTTAGTCAGCTGCTGGAGGCTGAACCGGGAAAGGAACCGCTGACGGAGGGCTCTTGTCGGTCTTACTGGCTCAGAAAGAAAGAGCTCGGCATCGTCCGCACCGTGGTTTGCTGGAAAGAATGAAACACTTGGGTTTTGATGGTCCTCCTCCTTGGCTCTCCTTCCTCAGGCGCCTTAGCAAAGGCCCTGCACCTGCAAGGAGCCACAGCTGGTGGGACACACACAGGACTGGGCTCATTTCTGGGCAAGACACTGGCAAGGCGCTCTCAGGCCTCCTTCTGGGCTTTGTGGTCCTTCCCCCTGAACTTGTGACGATGGGGTATGCAAGGTGGACTTCTGCTTGGCTTAGCCCAAGTTGCAGGGCGAGGAGGAGGGGAGGGGAGAAGGAGGGCAGAGAGAGACAGAAACGAGAGTCCTGTTTCTCAGCCTGTGACAGGCTCACTGTCCTGCATCCGGGAAGCGGGGACCACACACGGGTGAGGCCACAGCTTGGAGAGATGCTCTCCTGTCTGACATCCGGTGCCCCGAGGACTTTGAATCCTACGGCTGTTACTGTGGACAGGAAGGACAAGGCGAGCCGAGGGACGCCCTGGACAGGTACGTGGGTCATTGCTTCAGGCTCACAGTGTTGTTTTACCGCGCTCAGCGGGGCTTGTTGCCATGACAACCCCTTTGTCTTGATGAGCAGCAGCGGCTCCAAGACTGACTTGTTTGAGGTCATTCAGCCATGAAGGGACAGAGCCAGACAGATTCAGATCTTTTGATATGGGAGTCTAGAGTTCCAACACGAGTACTACCCAGCTGCTCTAAAAGGGTTGATCTGCAAAGACACCTCAGAAAACCCCCAATATGCCTATTTAAACAATGAGTAACGTGTAGAATTGGGTTTCCTAGGTGGCTCGGTGGTAAAGAATCCACCTACCAATGCAGGAGATGTGGGTTTGATTCCTGGGTCAGGAAAATCCCTTGGAGGAGGAGATGGCAACCCACTCCAGTGTTCTTGCCTAGAAAATTCCATGGACAGAGGAGCCTGGTGGGCTACAGGGTCCATGGGGTCACAGAATGAGACACCACTTAGGGTCTAAACAGCAACAACAGCAACATGTAGAACTGGGTCTTCAGTTGATTTGCTCTGCAAGAGGACACGTTGAAATGAGCTTCTTGACAACTTTTAAGTTTCTCAAATTTTGTACCTACTGCTCTTGGAAGAACTTCCACTGACCTCATGCATTGATTAATTTATCCATTCATTAATATAGGCATTCAGCCTACATCTGTTATGCTTTTGCTCTGTGTCTGGCACTGTGCTAGGCAGTAGAGACATATAAAGGACTAAACTTAAACAAAGCAGATCATAACAGATTGCCTCTGGAGCTTGCAGAGTGAGAGATACGGACAATTCAACAAAACGCCACCCATTGTAACATATGCGGTTGGGACACAGGGGAAACAATGGGGGATGCAACCTGGAGATGAGTTAGGGAAAGATTCTGAAGAGTAGGACTGGTCGAGTTTAAAGATTGATTGCACCTGAAGACCACCCAGTTCACAGCCAGTTAGAGCTCTGGTGAAATGGTGTACACTGCCCACACCCTCCGATGGGGAAGTTGCCTAGGGAGGATTTGAAAACTATATCACAAGTTTCCTTGGACTGGGGGTGGGGGGCACTGAAGGAGATTGTGAGGCTTTATGGGGCCAGACGGGTGAGTCTAAAAAGCAAGATCATGATTCATCCCCGTCTATTTCCTGAGATCTTGCTCTTTGCTAGCCACTTCCTTAGATGCAGTTCTTTACACTCAGGATAGTTACTCTGTTCTCTTTCAAGCCTGGAGACATAGGGGATACCCTATGGATTTAGGATTAACTGTTCTGTTGTATAAAAGGTTGGAGGGAGTGTGTCACTGCTAGTCCACGTGGTACTTTTGTATATACTAAAAGTGGCACCCTTTCCTCAAGACTCTTTCTGTTAGATTATTGTAACAAATATGCAAGTCGCCTATCTTTACAGTCAACAGAGTCATGATAAAAATACAAAAAAATTTTTTTTACAATTACAAGATGCTTCCAGTGTGATGGACACTGCCTTTGATGTGGCATCCTGGTAGAGTCCGCAACCTGAACAACCGTACACGGTGGCCCTTGGTGTGTGCACTGGAAAGGAGGCGCTGACTACTGTCACTACTATAGGGAGTGTGGGAGAACTAAGCCTGGAGGGAGTTCCGAGGGCAGCAGGGGCTCTGGCAGTAAACGATTTTCCTTGCTGTTAGGTGCTGTCTGTCCCATCACTGCTGCCTGGAGCAGGTGAGAAGACTGGGCTGTCTGCTCGAGAGGCTTCCTCAGTCGCCGGTGCTGTGTGTGGACGGTACCCCCAAGTGTAAGTGCTGCGGGCCAGCACAGTGGGTTGTTCTTTCATGCAGCTCAGCATGAGGACCACAGCTCATCTGACAGATGCTTCCACAATCGCTTGTTCACCTCTAATGTGACTTCTTGCATACTCCGAGGCACACATTAGTACCCTTATTCCACTGAGGAGGGGGCTCAAGTTCAAGAGGCCAAGTCACTGACCAAAGTCACCGGGCCTGTGAGGGCAGGTGGGGACTAACGTCACGACCCACACTTACTCAGTGCTTCCCACGTGCTCTTCTGAGTTCTGGAGTTCATCCTCACTCCAGTCCTGAGGTAGCCCCACAAGCCTGCCCATTTTACAGATGAGGCAACTGAGGTCCAGGATCACACAGGTAGGAAGAGGAGATAGAACTGGGGTTGGGACTGTGAAACCATAATTCCTCAGACCCAGAATAGAGTCTTCACTGTGCGAGTGGGTCTCTCTTCCTAAAAGCAGAACCCTTTCCCCACGGGGTCTCCTGAGGAACCCCACAGAAAAGGCGAAGTGACTCCGGCTGCAGGGAGGGGTGGGCCTGCATCTCCACTCCTTCCAGTGGTGGCAGCTGGAGGCGCCTTCGTGGCCATTCAGGGTCTGGGGGGTGGCGGTGGAGCCATTCGGAAAGAGCCTGACGGCCGGGAGCCTCATTGTGCCGGGCTTGCTGTAGGACTGACTTCGTCTACATCTGACTGCTACATCAGTGGGTGCAGTTCCCTTAGGCTTCACAGCTTAAAAGGAAACGGTCCCGTAGCATTTCTCGAGAGCCGCGTGGGGGGGGCGTGTCACCCTCACTTTTTATCTGGGGAAGCCCCGGGCTGAGTGCCCCTCCCTCCCTGGGCACCCGGCCTTGGAGGGCCACGTGCGCCTCTTACCTCCCGGGAGCTCTGGGCTTTACATGTCACGCATTCATTCATTCATTCATTCACTCATCTACCTGTGTGCTTCTCCAAAAAGCCGTCACCAGGAATGAGAAACGCCGTGAACAGACAGGGTCCCTGCCTTGAATCACTCACAGGCGGGAAGAGAGATAAGCAAAGGACTCTGTAGTCTTACTGGAGCGCGGCAATTGGGGCTTTGAACCCGTGGAGTGCGGCGGCCAGGATGGGAGAAGTTGGCAGAAGTAAGAAGGGGCAGTGAGGTGAGGTTTTCCGGAGGTTAACAGGTTCCCTGATGCCCATGCTGGGTGTGTGGTTTTAAAAAGAAGCGGGAAGGGGAGGGGAGAGACAAGTTGTGGCATTCAGGGAAACTCTCAAGTCTGGGAATGACACGTGGTTCCGTATTTCGGGAACAGAAAGTGGAGGTGGTGGGACTGCGGCGGTGCAACGTGAGGCTCAGGAGACGGGTAGCAGATCAGACACGCAAGGCTGAAAGCTGTACGCTTCCTCCCGGAGGTGGTGAGGGGCAGGGGCAGGCTTAGAGCCGTGAGTGACGGGATGAGACGGTCACTGTTCTCGGGGATGCCGTCATGCCTCGGGTCCCACCTGCTCAGCTTAAGGTGCCTGCAGCCCTCTGGTCTCAGTGAACCCGGGAACGCTTGGTGTCACTTGAACTCCTCGGGGGCTTCAGAGAACCAGTTCCAACCCTCTGTGAGCTGTGAGCGCGGTTTCCTGGAGCTGACGCAAGGGCCGGGGTGCAAGAGCCGAACCCCTTGGAGCCGCTCTGGGCGCTCCTCCGCGAGGGGCAGGGGCCGAAGCGTGGAGCGGCTCTGGGGAACCGGCCGCCGCCTCTTTCCGCTCTGCTCGTCTGTTCCTCCTCTTTCTGCTCCTTGCTGTGGAGATGCCACAGGTGTGTCTGGGCTGACCGGAAGGCCTGTGTCGGAGATTTGGAGGGTCGGTGTGATGAAAAAAGTCTGGTTGATCTGGTTGATGAGTACTTCATGGTAGCATCAGACAAAATAGAAAATTAAACAGACCCAACACAGGGCAAACAGACCCAGGAAGTCTTTGGGCGTCCCTGGTGGCTCGGACGGTAAAGAATCCACCTCAGTGCAGGAGATCTGGGTTCCATCCCTGGGTCGGGAAGATTCCCCAGAGAAGGGAATGGCAACCCACTCCAGTATTCTTGCCTGGAGAATCCAATGGACAGAGGAGCCTGGTGGGCTATAGTCCCTGGTGTCGCAAAGAGTCGGACAAGACCAAGCGACTAACACCAATACGTCTTTGAAAACCATAGACAAGGATACCATTTGTAGAATGCTTGTCTATGTCTGAGCAACTTCAAAACATTCATTCTTTGGATCACGGGGATGCTCTGCGCTCCACCCTTACTGCAGGCAACTGAAACAGTCAAGAAATAAAGCATGGTCACCAGATGGAGCAAATAAAAATACAAATTGTAAAATATATACATATATATATATATTTCTGCTGTGATAGAAAGAACCACAGGGTGGGATTTGATGGGAGCCCACAGGAAAGACACCCCCTTTAAGCCAGGCGAGGAGTGGAGGGGTTGCCAAGTGGTTTCGTGATGGACAAGTATGAGTCAACCAGGAGGAGAAAGTTAAGAGTGTTCCCAGTAGAGGAAGCAGTGCATGCAGGACCAAGAGGTTCCAGACGGAGGGAGGAGGCCAGGCCGGAGGGGGCCAGCATCCCGCGGCGGCTCAGGCTGCTCCTCTGTCCTTGCCCCTCAGGTGTGGGGTGGAACCTGTGTGCGAAGCTGCTCTGCGCCTGTGACCAGTCAGCGGCCGAGTGCATGGCCTCTGCCTTCTACAACCAAAGCCTCCAGTCGGCAGGCAGTCGCGAGTGCCGCGGCGACCGGCCGACCTGTGAGGGCAGCGGGCCTGCGGCTTCCGCCCCGGCCTCCAGCTCCGAAGAGGACAGCGAGGAGTCCTTACCCCTCCCGGAGGGCCTGAGAAGAACCAGAAGGTTCCTGGGGAAGCCGCTGGGTCTCGTAGGGACCAGGCCACTGTACGGCCTGAGATAGACGCCCAGAGAACGTGAGCAGCACACCCTGTAGATCAGCCCCTCCTGCGCCCGCGGCCTCTCCGGCCCGTCTCCTCCGTGTCCTCGGCGGAGGCTCACAGTGCAGGGAGACCCTTGCACACGCACTGTGACCTGTTTGTCAGTTCACATGAGAGTGTGCCTTTGGAGAAGGCAGACAAGGGGTGGTTCGCGGCTTCCTGGAGTGCACTGGGGACGCTCAATAAATATTCCAACCAACGTTTGTTTTAATCTTTTTGGCTGTGCCATGTGTCATGCAGGGTCTTAGTTTCCTGATTCCGGATTGCACCTGCAGCCCCTGAATCTAAGTGCATATTCTTAACCACTGGACTGCCAGGGAAGTTCCCTGTTTTTTGTTTTGAAACAATGTTGTGGGTACTGACAAATGAATAGATTGCAAGAGATGACAGAGGAATGGATGGTGAAAGAGCATCTTCACTCCCTAATCACTGAAAGCTATTAAAAAAAATATATATATATATATATATATGGAGTATATTTAATCAATCTTATGAGATGACATGGGTCACCAGTAGCCCACCAAAGATGTATGCCTGGTATGTTGAGTGGCCACAGCCACCACCAAGAAGAAACACTGATAACCCTGTCTTGGGTCTGGCAATATTGATTTTAAAAAAATAGGGGATGATCCCAGTGGCTGTAAGTTTGGGGGATACAAATGCTCTTTTGGACTCAGATGAATGTAATAGGAATTACAAAAAACTGAAACTATATCATCTATTCACCCACCCACCCCATAGTTACTGAGATCTTACCGTGTACCAGGCAATAGGCAATGCCTCCAGAATCCCCCTCAGTATTTGATAAGGACACAGACTCTAGGTTCACATTGCATCCTTGGTTCTCGATTCCTGTGAATCATGTGGGCTGCAGTGACATGGTACAAGGTCCCTGCCTGCTCCTCAGGTGGGAAAGCAGAGCCTTTGGAGTTAGTTCATGCTCGCGAGCCTCTCATGGTGTGGACTATCCTGGAGTCAACATGGTTGAAAACCTTAGGAAATCAAAAGGTCACAGTGCCAAGCCGATGGTTGATATCCTTTCCTGCCTTCCAGGGAGATCACCAAATGGGTGCCTGCCATCTCTGTGTTCCAAGTCTGTATGCTGTATACAACCTTAGAGAGGTAGTCCAGAATAAAGGTGGTTAATGGCAACCCACTCCAGTACTCTTGCCGGGAAGTTCCCATGGATGGAGGAGCCTGGTAGGCTGCAGTCCACAGGATCGCTAGGAGTTGGACACGACTTCACTTTCACTTTCATGCATTGGAGACGGAAATGGCAACCCACTCCAGTATTCTTGCCTGGGAATTCCAGGGACGGGAGTCAGGTGGGCTGCTGTCTATGAGGTTGCACAGAGTCGGACATGACTGAAGCGACTTAGCAGCAGCAGCAGTAGCAGTGTCTTGGTTCACAGGACATGCAGGAACGCAAGGCATATGGCCAGTTGTCTTAACAAAGGCCTCACCTAATACTGTTGAGAAAATTGAAGTTTTCCAGTGGGAACGCCCTGATCTTCCTGCCACCAAAGCTACAGAATTGGTGGTGGTCTTTGTCTTCCTTCTTGTCACGATGAAAAACAGGGTTCCTTATCCATATTAAAGGTCAATCCCTCCATCTCTCCTCTGCTCTGGGTTCAGTTACCCTATTGCCTTTCCCGGGGCTTGATTCCTACAAATAGTTCCTTTTTGTTTCAGATCAGTTTATCCTGAATAGCGAATAAGACCCTCTGCAGAGTGAAAGCAAGGATCATTCATGATAAACAGACTGAGTGCCTACTCTGTGCCATGCAGGCATGACACAATGAACCTCTTCTAAGTGATTCACTTACCCCTCAACAGATAACCTCTGAGGGGCAGAACCTAACAGCTGCATTTTACAGACGTCAAAGCTGAGCCACTTCCTGAAGGCCACTCGGCTAGGAAGTGGCAGCGTGGGATCTGAACCCAGAGCCTGGGCTCCCTGCTGCTGCACCGCACCCCTCAGGAAGACCCTGAAGCCCATGGGCTGTGGTGCACAGCTCCACGGGTGGCAGGAAAGCAGGCCAGGTGGCGGACGGTACTAGAGAGGAGCTATGCTTTCTGAGAGAAAGGCTTTGTGGGGTTTATACAGCAGAGGGGTGGGGCTGGAAATACAAACACGAAGACTGATGCAGACACGGTGACAGTGCTCTCCGGGCACATGCCGAGAGCTTCATCTCAGCCACGTCTGATCACGACCGCAGCTACGGAGCTGATTCTTCCCACATACGTGAGGATGACTCCACCTGGCAACTTGATTTTTACTAAAGCACTTCATTCTTAATAGAATCCAAACAGTGGATTAGTTTATAAATGTGATAGCTATTATAAGAATGGCTATTATACAGAAGTTATTAGATTTTGTTTTATTGCTTACATATGAATTCCACAGTGAATTTTTACATTACAAAAAACTCAATTCATTACATTTAGTACATATATTGACACAAATAAAACAAATTAGTCCCCCCTTTTCAGACAAGCAGAAAAATATTGTGAGGAAATTAACTGCTGGTAAAGTACAGAATTAAGATTCTTAAAGAAAATGATTTCAGAAGTATTAAGGAAGAGAGAGAGAGAGAGAGAGAGAGAGTGTGTGTGTGTGTGTGTGTGTGTGTGTGTGTGTGTTCCGGTTAATTCCAATGACTCTATATAAGCAGACAATACAAGTATAGAAGGAACATTTAAATGTAACTATTCAATGTCAAGGAAAAAAATGAATGATATAAGCAACAGTATACAGCAGAGAGAGAACGATGAACAGTTTTTATTGAGTTTTAAACATCTACAAAAATATAGCAATACAGTGAACTTCAATACATTCTAGACACTCAGTACCCAAACCGGCTATACTAAAAGAGCACGCATACCCATGACTTGCACGATCTCCTGTCATCTCCTGGAAGGGACAGCAAGCCAAGGACATGAATCCACATTTCTTACTAATCGTTAATGAGACCAGTTCAGTAATCTAGCATATACAGAAGTCTACTGTGATTTAAAAACAACAGGAAAATCCCCCCCAAACCTAAATCAACTGTTTACAAACAGACCACAAGAAAAGTGTGATAAACACTAACTGAAATGGTATTCCTTCACATACATGCATTTTTGCTATACATGCATTTTTAAATCACAGAGAAACGTGAAATTATGTCCAGCAAAGTTTGTTTTGCATGAGTGCAAATGAATATATATCTTTTCTTATACTATTAAATTATATATATTTTTCATACAAAAGCACACAGTGTTAATCTATAAAATGACATCCAAGTGGATGATGGTTTTTACATGTCCCCCTGCTTAGATTTTTGCACAATCAAAAGTTAACACTTTCTTTAAAAATACAGAAGAAAAAAAGGAAAAATAAAGAAAAACATAAAAATTGGCCTATTAAATGCTGAAAAGTTTTTGCCTGGTCAAGAGCTAAAGTTATAGTGGCAGCTGCAATGGAGCCATTTAAGCCCAGTGGTGACCGCACTATTATTTGGAAAACAATGTCTCATTTCTCTACACTGAATAAACCACCATGGATGCTTGACAGGTTTCAAAGACTAGAATCTTTTGCAAGATGTTTCAAGACGCTGTACTTTGGTTTAAATATTCAAAAAATTTAGAGTATACTTGTTCTATCTTGTTTCTATTGAAAGTGCCCAAATAATCATAAACACAAATTAATAACATGTCATTCTTCCCCACGACTTTTTAAACAAAAGCTAAAGCTAAAACTCAATTGTTTTTTGGGTCATAATCTGTGATGTGTATACTGTTTGATGTAAAAAGGAATCGAAAACCTGAAAAGGCAGAATTATAAACAGACTATTTTATAAAAATGTCCTAAAGTCACTTTATAAGAGTTGCAAAGAAAGTTGTTCATTTTTGCCGTGTGATGGAATTCACTAAAATGTACATAATTTTAAAAAAACACTATGTATGTATTTGTCAGCACATGTAATCCTGGTAGCTTATTAAATCAACACAAGCTTAAACTGATGATCTTTTAGCACAATTAATGGCTAAACCCATAGGCACTCTTTTCAAATGTAATATCATGAATCCTAAACAGAGATGTATACAAGCTACAGTTCAAATCTTACACACAAAACTCCATTTGGGGCATTTTTTTGACTATGAGGATTTAAAACAATGCACCATAGAAAAATGTAAATTAATGTGCTCTCAAGAGAAACTAAAATGTACACACTCTTCACAGGTGAACTAGTAGCTGTTTTAAATGTCTTTTTTTCCTATACTAAATATATAGCTCATTTAATTAATGGAGCCACAGCAAAAATACTACTATAATTTCAAAGTATAGTCTGTAAACTAAATACATCTTATGATGTAAAAAATATGCACAGTTTGGTACTCCAAGGGTAAGTTCTAAGACTCTCAAGTAGAATGGTCAAACTTTTGGCAGAAAACACAGTATTACAAGAACTAGACACTTAGACGTATGGAGATTTTGGGGTCATATTCTAGGACTATTACTCAGTAAATATCATTACCATAGACAAGTTGAGGAATGACAGTCACGTATTGTTGAAGTGAATGAAAAGAAGGATGCCGATCACAACATCCAAAACATGGGGACAAAAAGCCCCAGGACAGTTCTGCAGGCCCACGATTAATATATTAGTATGCTTTTGCTTTTGCAGACAAAGGAAAACAAAAGCAGTTCTAATTTTAAGCAGTTGCGTAGATGTCTAAGAAATACACTAGACACTTCATACATCTTCAACTCTGGAAGGCTTAACTTTTTAATTATATGTTTGTGAAAGGCTTTAAATATACTATTTAACAATGAATTAATGTGAGACCAATATATGTTCAATTTTAAAAGCCAACAGGAACCTAAAAATAAAAAATTAACATGGCATAAATCCATCTTCAGAAGTACTCTATAAATCATATAGCTACAACATTTCTAACCTGGTATGCCAAGCATTTGGTTAAAGATAAATTCCATCATAATTTTCAGTAAAGTAAACCCTGAAAAGTCAGCTTGGCCCTAGTTGTTACACTTTCTGCTGAGGTCTTTATGAGCCACTCAGTACACACACAGGTCTGGAAACTTCATCTCGTAGACTGGGACAGACTGGTATTGGGCGTGCCCAGAAGTGATGGTCAGTGTTCCCGATGGGCTGGGAGGAGGACTGCAAGAGAAGAGCGAGGCACCGTCAGCAGGTGTGTGGAAAAGCTGTTCCCTTCTCACCGCATCCCTATCACGACCTGCCAACAGCAGGGTAAGGCTCTGCCGTCACAGGGGTCAGTGTGACGGAGTTGCGGGCCAGCTGCAAGGTGGCGTGCCGCATAGATCACAGTGGAACTAAGCTGTTGTTAAGTTCTAAACTAGACGTTCTCCTCTGAATACAGTATACAGTAATTTTAACAATGGGATTATATCATATCCATTCAAATAAGCTTGCTTTGTGTCATTAGTAAAAAAAACACCTTTTATTATTTATATATATATTAACCTTTTTGATGACTACAGCATGGTATTTCAATATATAGATATGTTATGATTAATTTATTTCCATGGGCAGATTGTATATTCATTTCCATTTTTCATTATTATAAATAAGGCTCAGGTCTATTCTCACATATACATAATTTTATCCTGTCTTCTTGGTTTACAGCCTTACAGATTCACAATTCTGAGATGGGTGCGCACTGTCAGAATCCCCACAGTTCATTCTTTCAGCCTCTGGCTGCACCATCCTCTCACACCACCATAAATACTGGGTATAATCATTCTCTCTTGTTCTCATCTTTGGCACTCTGGTAGGCAAAAGGGAATTCATTCTTATTTTTATTTTCACATTTTGGGTTACTACTAATGGTACATACTTAGTATTCATTTTGAGTTTCTTTTCAAATGAATTGCCTATTTGAGTCTACTGCCTGTATTTCTACTCACATATTTTTCTCTTGTCAATTTGGGAAACTGATCTTTTGTCATATGATACAAATGCTTTTCCTCGATTAGTTACTTAATTCCTATCTCTACCATTGATAAAGATGACACTTTTCATCATTCAAAAAAGTTCCTTGGTGTCTTCAATCAATTTCTCCTTACTCCACAGGTTCACACATTTCCAACATTGACTGTGTTCTGATCTCTGTCACTGAAGATTGGTGTCCCTTATTCTTGAATTTCATACGAATGGTCCATACAGACACAGAAAGGATCAATACAAGATATACTCTTTTATGTCTGATTTGTTTTGCTTGGTGTATTTTTTAAGCTTACCACTGCAAATGTGTTGCTTTTTACTGCTGAATAATATTCCACTGTGTCAAGAGCACCACTATTTGTCTACTCTGTCTCCATTCTCCTGTTCGTGGATATCTTGTAATTATGAAAACAGCTGCTGAAACATTCCAGCATTTTATTTCTCTGGTAAATATTGAGAAATGGGATTACAGGAGCAAAAGCAGCTATCTTCATAAGACACTGAAACTTATTCGTAAGTGTTGCAAAGTGTTTGTACCATTTTATACTCCTATGAGCAATATATGCAGACTCTTCTATAATGTCCAATATACTATTAAGTTCATCCAATGACATTTTTTCTTCTTTTAGATACTGTATCACCCAGTTCTTGAACTACAATTTGGTTCTTTTTCAGAGTTTCCAGTTCTCTCCTAAAATATACATTATTTTTTTCCTTTAAATTCTTTGATATGTGTGTGTTCTCTTAAGATCATATCTACTAATTCCAATAACTGATCTGTGCGGCTGCTTATTCTTACTGTATTTTCCTGCTCCTTTGCATTTCTTATAATTTTTTTTCCTTATTGTACTAAGGTCAAAATCATGAAGGAACAATGGAAACTGAGGTATAATATTGCTTATCTTGTTTCTTTTCTCAAGAATACAAACTCGTTTCTCTATCTGGTAGTTGACTGTTGTTGTTTAGTCGCTAAGTCGTGTCTGACTCTTTGTGAGCCCATGGACTGTAGCCCGCCAGGCTCCTCTGGGATTTCCCAGGCAAGAATACTGGAGTGGGTCATCATTTCCTTCTCGAGGGCATCTTCCCGACCCAGGGATCGAGCACATGTCTCCTGCATTAGCAGGTGGATTCTTTGCCAATGAGCCACCAGGGAAGCCCACCTGGTAGTTAGAGTGTGGCAAATGAACAAGAGGAAATGTATCAGACAGAAACTGAAAACCCTGAGACACACTAAGAAGTCTGTTTCATTTCTCTGTGTCATTTAAACTACTCGGAACTACTACTTCCTAACCAGGTGACCTTGGATAATTACCGAACATCTACATGAATCTGTTTCTACGTTTGTAAAATAAAAATAATCACCATATTTTTAAAATGTGATGTAAATACTAAATAAAAGAATGCACTCAGCAGAGTGCCTAGAATACCACAAGTTTTCAATAAATAACTAGGAGCAATAAGTTTAATAAATGCAAATTATTAGTAGCAGTTGCAGTTCCAATGAAAAGGAGTTAGTCATAATACTTATTCTAAAATACTGAATTCACATAGTTTTAAGAGTGGGAGTAAATGTAACACAGAGGTCTCTAGCAATATTTCTTGTCAAGAACATGAGTTATAGATTTGAATTTCGATTATTTCCACTCACTAGCTGGATAAACTTCTGCAAGTTACTTTACTTCTCTAAGCCTCAGTGTCTTTACCTGGAAAATAAAAAAACACAGCATCTACCTAACTTTTCAGGACTGTGGTGAGGATTAGCAAAAACAATAGATACAAAGCAGGTAGATATTTACTATTAGAACTAACAGGCAACAAAGATGTTATACACAGGGAATGTTGCCTGCCATTCGCATTCTGCAAGGTCAAGCCATCAGCCACTGCCGTTTCCCAAAGGTGCGCCCTGAGGGGGATTCAGGATGGGGAGAAATGGGAAGCATCCTATTCTCTAGACACCGGCCCCACAGCCAAGGTGCATATTCCAGGAATTTCAATGAGCCCAGATCCTCACACCTTCCTATACACAGAAAAGCACTAAAACTTATAGGCTGTCTATAAATGCCCACACCCAGCAATTTTCACTGAATCCAAGGTACAGAGCATACTGCATAGTTTAGTCTGATTCTCTGTTCTGAACTTTTACAAATGAGTGATTCTCAGCTTAGTAGGGGGTGGCATGGTGGTTAATTCCCGGAATGAGATGTTACACTGATGAAAAGGTGCCTTGCATAGGAAGGCAGTAAAAAGGCTGGGGGAAAACAAGCAAGTCAACTGAGCATTTACCTGTTTATTCTATTTATAGGATACAAGGTTTGACCCAAAACTGATTTAATCAAGCTGAAAATATAAAAGATGTAGGAAAAAGAAACCTCAGAAGCATAGCTTCTATGCATGGCTCTACTGTGCCACTTGCACACAGAGCAGTCTCCACACTGGAGCCAACATAAGAATATGCACAAATTCATTCTTCAGATCGAACCTGAGTTTTCCCTCCCTCTCTGATGTGCTTTATAGACACAGAATAACCAATGTCAGATACCTTATGTTTGCAGAGCATAAAATACAATTGCTCAATGGTGTACACAGGAGTTTGGTTTCATGACCACCCACAGGTAGCAAAATCCCTGGGTCCTTGGGTGCTCAAGTCCCTTATATAAAATGGAGCAGTATTGGCATGAGGCCTATACAACATATCTTCCCTTATAGTTTACATCATGTCTAGATTATTTATAACTTCTAATACAATGTAAATGTTACGGAAGTAGTTGTCAGCATGCAGCAAATTCAAGCTTTGGTTTTTGGAACTTTCTGGGATTCCCCCTACCCCTGAATATTTCTGACCACTGTTGGTTGAATTTGAATATGCAGAACCCATGGATATGGAGGGCCAACTAATGACAGGACTCAAACAGACATAACCTAGGAAAAACCAATTGACATTTGATAATTCAAGCGAGCCATCTGCAGAGGCAGAATTGTTACGGCCCTAGAAGAATGATGAGGTTGAACCATACAAAACAGTAGTTTTTGTAGGCCAAAATGATTAAATCTGAGAAACTACCTTGTTAAACATATCACTAGAATAATAAGAGTCTTCCAATTACTCACATGTCCATAAAGTGGTTTAGTTGCTAAGTCGTGTTCGACTGTTTGTGACCAGGGACTATAGCCCGCCAGGCTCCTCTGTCCATGTGATTCTCCAGGCAAGAGTACTGGAGTGGGTTGCCATTTCCTTCTCCAGGGGATCTTTCCGACCCAGGGATTGAACTGAGGTCTCCTGCATTGCAGGCGGAGTCTTTACCGACTGAACCATCAGGGAAGCCCTGTCTTTATAGAACCATTTTAAAGGAATTAAGTGATCTAAAAAGAAAAGCTAGAAAAACTTTAAGAAATGGTATCAGACTATCCAGTAAACAGAAAAACTACTAAGACAAAGATATCTATATGATCTTAGGTTTACCCTAAATGAAAAGCAGAATTACTTAAAAGCTAAAAATTTATAACGTCTAATACTTTTTGTTGTTTTATTCATCTTGTAGTAATAAAACCCTTACCGTATGGTGAGTTCCAATATTTGAGCAAGTCTATCATGAAGCAAATTTGCCTACAAAGGAGAAAAAACAAATGTTAACAATGGAGCTATTACTTTCGCAATATCCATATGTAAAAATACAAGTGATTTAAAGGACAAAGCATAACTGTAACTGTTAAGCTGATGGTACAGAATGTTTACTGTTTTGGTTTTATCTGTCTCATACACTGAAATTTAATGTAAAGCTTCTCTTCATTCCTTTCCTAGTCTCATTGGTAAAAACAAATTGATATACACATAGAACAAAAAACCTACAGCAAAATCACTGAAAACCACTGCAAAAAAAATTTCAAAGCAACAAAAATCATTAATATTTAATTTGGGATCTGCCATTTCAATCAGCTCATACCGCACAAAGACATTATTTGAGGCTTCAGTTTTCAGTCCCTATCCAATCCACTACCTTGTGGATTCTATTGACTTGCCTAAAGCTTAGAATCTACCCATCAGTTACCACGAAAAGCTTTAGCAAAAATCAAACTCCATCCCCACTGCCTTCACTATGTGTTCACTTACTTTGGATTCACACTGTGCTGCTATTTCTTCAAAAGGTGCTTTCTGGAATTTCTCTATCACTAGACGCCTCTTTTCCTTTTCCTGTTCTTCCATTCCACTGGTATCTATATAAATGTTAAAAAAAAAAAAAAAGAAAGAAACCATTAAAAGGAATACAGAATTTCATAGAACATTGCCAATGACCCTAACAGCAAATGATCTATGCATAAAAAATAAGGGTAATTTACAGGACTACTTGTTTAGGGAAAAAACAAAACGTTTAACACCCCTGAAATGTCTTAGTTGAGGCCAGAAAGCACACACAAAAAACTTCAAAATTACACCACACAAAACCCTTTTTCATAGACCATCTTTGTCCCTCTTACCAAAAAAAAGCAGAAGCCCAAAAAAAAAAAAAAAAAAAAAAAAAAAAAAAAAAAAAAAAAAAAAAAAAAAGCAGAAGCACAACTTCCTACAAGTCAAGCAACTTCAAGGCCCTTCCTGAAGAATGATTATTTTATTTATAATCACACCCTTGCACATATGAGGTACTAAATAAGAAGTCTGCTGGCGTCACTGAAATATAGATATGGTCAAGTGGAACCATACTGGTTTAGTCTTTTCCATTTATCTTCCATAATTTGAAAAGGGATTGTTTTTATCTTAAAATGATGTGTGGTCTGGTCAAAGATAATAAAACAATAAGTGGTCTGTCTTTTTGATACTATTGATATAATAACTGTGTCTATTTGCTTAAAAAGAAGGCTCATTAATGTTAGTTATTGATGGTCTATTTTAACAACCTAATGAGTCGACAATTTCATAAGGCAAAACACACTCCATTCAAGGTTCTTAAAACAAAGCTGCTCTTCGGGTACACAAACTAGGTAACAATTAGCTAGTTTAAAAAAGGGGAAGTAGCATGTAGAAAGGAAATAGGTTATTTTTTTTTTCCCTACGAAACTGTGTCAGGCTAACAAAGTTGTAGACTTTATGTACTTCTGAATGAATGTAATACAGAATTATAATCACATCTCTAGTGTTCACTGGCCCAGGGTCACAAGCTTCAATGTGCCAGAGGCCAGGCAGGAGACATAAATGTTTTAAATTAGGTCAGCAAAAGAGTTAAGAAAAACAGACTTGGGCAAGCTGAACATCTAGCTCTGGTCTTTATTCAAATTCAATTTCTGAAAATAACGCTTCCACCCAAATTTGGCCTGCAGGCGGGAAATCTGTCCAGCAGTTCTCAAACTTTCTGGTTTCAAGACTCCTTTATATGTTATATCACTTGATAATTTCTGTATTATAATATAAAAATGAGACTTTAAAAATATTCATTACATTCATCAAAAACTCAAACCACTGTATGTTAACATAAACATTTAATGAAAAAAATGACCATATTTTCTAAAGTGAAAATTTAGTGAAGAGAATGGCACTGTTTTATATTTTTGCAAATCCTTTAATGTCTGACTTAATAGAAGCCAGCTGGATTCTATCTGCAAACATTCAATGCATTTTGCAATATGTTATTTTGTTTGAAGTATATAAAGAAAAAACTAAACTCACACAAGCATGTACTGATATGTTGGGAAAGAGTAATTCAATAGCCTTTTCACAGAATTGTAGCTATTTCTTCTACAATAAAATATGACAAGTGGTAGTTTCTTAAAAGTTAGTTGCAATATGGAATCTGAAACTTTATTAATGAACTTTTTACAGTTGGTTATATTAACATCTATTGGTCTGTTTTACACTTTGAATAGAGTTCTACTCATGCATGATTCTGGAGAAGGCAATGGCACCCCACTCCAGTACTCTTGCCTGAAAAATCCCATGGACAGAGGAGCCTGGTAGGCTGAAGTCCATGGGGTCACTAAGAGTTGGACACGACTGAGCGACTTCCCTTTCACTTTTCACTTTCATGCATTGGAGAAGGAAATGGCAACCCACTCCAGTGTTCTTGCCTGGAGAATCCCAGGGACGAGGGAGACTGGTGGGCTGCCATCTACGGGGTCGCACAGAGTCAGACATGACTGAAGCGATTTAGCAGCAGCAGCAGCATGCACGCATGTTTCTGTAACATCGTGCAATGGTCTTCTGGAATAATGCTCCACTGATTTCTGCAGATCCTCTAAATAACTGAGAGTATGTGGCATCAAAGAAGGCCACTGCCTTCATTCATGTTAGTACACGCAGCAGAGAAGCAAACTGTGTCCCAGTGTTACACAGAAAATACTTTTGGACTTGAGGATCTCTTGAGTCTCCCCTGGGGCTCCAGGGGACCAGAGATACTCTGACAACACTGCCAAACTGTAAATTCCTCAACATGCTTTATCAACGTTTAAATGTCTCAAAGTATCTTGTACATAGTAGGTGGTTAAAAACTGCTTAGTAAATTCAATTTTGACAAATCTGATATCATATTACAATAAGAAAAAAAAAATCCTCTATAAGATTAAGCTGAAAAAGGTCAGATTTTATTCATGTATGATGGGCACCAGAGTGTTTCATGTCCCTTGATAATGATGCTCTTACTCTAATATTTCTTAAAATCAAGAGCCAATTTCCACTCTCTATAGTGAAAGTCAATTTCCATGCTCCATTGCTTTACCAATTAGAAATAAATTCAGAGCATCATTGGCCACCAGGAATTTATATTAACACTTAATTGAAGGAATCATTCAAAAAAATTTTTAAAGAGGCAAATTATATGAGGTAAAATTTATTTCCAGAAAGGTCAAAGGAGAAAACTCAAGATTATTATTTTATGCAAAGATAAGTCGAAAGATTAGAGTCAGTCAGACATGGGTATGAGATTTGGCTCTGGTATTTACTAGCCATGTGCTCTCAGGAAAGTTGTTAATTTCTCTGCCTCAGTGTTCTCACTGATGAAATAGCAAGAATTAATGTGATAATGCTTACTGACAAAAATTCTGCCAGCTCCTTTCTCCTACCCCATTAGAAACACACCTCTAATTACACTGCTATATGCCTACTAAAAATGACTCTACGTAATTTTTGGAATTTTCATCTGCCCATCTCCTATAAAAGGAAATACATTGACTGTTTCTCACAAATTCGTGCAGCCTGAATGCTGGCCACCATAAAAGGGTGACATTCAAATACACAGGGATGCGCTGTCATAGCTCTAGAAAATTCAGTCTGCACAAAGGAAAGTAACTATCCAGGACCAGCCAGGACAACCACAAAAACCTAAAGAATGCAAGCTAATAAACTGATACTGTATTTATAGAGAAATCAACAGTATATATATTTGCCATGTTGCCTCTGGTAATTCTGGCATCTAAACAAGTACTGAGATAAAGATAAGCTAGTAAAATACTAGGGAAGTTAACAAGCAAAAATCTTACCAATTGCTTTCTTCAGTGCTTCAAAGGTGATTTCTTCAGTGTTACTAACCTAGAGAAAAGTGATTTTAAGTAAAATAGAGGGTTAAGAAAGGTCAATATAAATGACACCCTCTCCTAGTTACAAGTCATCTAGACCTTTTACAAATATTTTCTCTTCTTTGTGTTGGCTGGATTCATGATTATACTCCACAATATCAAATAATCATCACGTTTTCATTGGTTTTAACAATAGCCTAGCACAGTGGTTCCCCAAACAAGGTTACAGATTGATGCTGGGCTGGCAGAACTAGTATCCTTTAAGGCAACCCAACTAATATTCAAGGCAGAGATTATGTATAAATGCAGCTTCAGCTGTATAATAAATGAGAACTATGTATTCTATACTCTCTATAATTTTGGTACCACATATATGTTTACAAACAAAAAATGAAATAATCAGAAACTCTGAATGGTTTAAAAGCAAGAATCACTACTTTGGGAAGTGTTCAAAGAGCACAGTTAACCAACATCTTAAAATAATCATATTCTGGATCTTTTAAGGACAACCACCAAGTCTGATTCTCCAGAAAACACCCTTTAACTTGAAGTTTTCAAATCTCTCCTGTTTTGAGACATGTTTGTGCTATGTAAACAAAGTCAGGAACACTATATAAAGTCAGGAATACTTTTTGTGGCACTAACACATTTTCAGGAGGGATCATATATCCAGTAACTATAGTATCTCAATAAAAGTTAAGAAAGGATATATGAATACTTGCCTTGGACTCTGGCCACCCCTACTTTTAGCTCATGAGCTTCCTTCTGCTAAGTCTAAGGCAGGAAGGCTAATGAAAGCAAGACTTCATGCTCTGCACCTGAGCTTCTCTGTAACACAAAGGCTTTAGCTGGAAATCAAGCAGCAAGAGTTTCACTACCTCAGGTTTCTACTGAAGGTTCATATTCCTAGTTGAAGTCAGATTAAACTCGGAAATCTTCAGTTGCTTTGTTCTAGATATTTGGAGCAGATATACAAGATTAGGCTCTGGCTGGTCAATTATTTGTACCTAGAAGCAATCTAGCACTTCAAAGTTGTTCTTACAACTGGTTAAGACGTTTAGACTTTTGAGAAATGATTAGAGCACAGGAGAAGCCAGAAGGCCAGGATCCTTGTTACCAGAACTTTTACCTATTACCTGTTCAATTCCGGGTGGGTGAAAAGCTAAAGGACTTTATCTAGTAACTCTTCTCTATTTGTTTTCCTCAGAGAATGATGATGCATTCCTCAGCATGGAACCTCTCAAGTCACTCAGTCTCCCTCCTGTTTTTGCCTCCTTCCTCTGAGTCCCTTTGCAGCCCTTGCTGGTCCTCTTCCCCAACTCCAGCCTGGCTACCCCAGACCCCTTCACCCTCAGTGCAAACCACCACAGGGGTCTCCTATCCGGCCTCTCTACAGCCAGTCTCTTCTTTCCGATGCAGCTTAGTCACACTTTTGAGACTCCTTTTACGAAAGCCCAGCTCTGACAATGACACTGCCCAACTTCCAACGTGCTGCCATTTCATATCGGAGTACACACGAAGCCCTCGGCCTGGGGATGAAATGTTTCATAACCTGGCTTCAATCCTGTCTCCCACTCCTGCCTTTTGTGAATTTTCTTTTTTTTTTTTTTAAAAAGAGGAATTTCTTTATACTTATGTTTAATGATTCATAGTTTTCATACAAAGTAGCTGCTAAATACAAGCCACCTACTTCACTTGGTGCTTAAGCAAACCACAGTCTGTTCCAAGTCTATAGAAAACACTGGTTGTGCTGCAGTTATTGGGAAATGGCGCAAAGGCAGGCTTTTGGAGGAGTTTCAACATTCCTTTACTCTTTATGACTTTGGCCTTATGTATGACCCATAACTCTCGCTTAGACTGTACAACGCCCTTGAGCCTGTGTAAAATCTGCTATTCACCTTTTTCCAACCAGACTAGCTGTCCCGTCACTTTCACCGATGAGTGCCTTCTTGTTTTGTTAGCACACATATAGGTTCCTTCAGTTGTACTTGGGGAAAAGGCAGCAGTATGTATGTATGTATAAAAAGATCTCTGGTATTTGTCCTAGAAAAAGTGACAGTCCTTCCCAACCGACCAGTGACTTAATTTTGTATAAAAAATTTAACTTGTCCTCCAAATTTAACACGTATAACTTCCCATCATTCCCCCAAATAATTAAGCACTGGCTATTATCTTTTTGAGAGAAGAACTAAGTCATGATTTCAGGTTTTACTTATATTCATTATGCGTTATCAGTCATGCTGATGGGGCTCAGCAAGCACCAGAGATCAGACAGTCATGCCTGTGGTGCTTTATTCTATTAGTCAAGCTGATCGTTTAATTTCAGGCAGCAGATATATCTCTATTCTATTTTAGTCATTTATCTTCTTGAATACTTTAATTTAATTTAGGTATCTTTATACATATATAGGGCAATTTTTAGGAGAAGTTCACTAAGGATTCACAGTGGGCTAAAACTTGAATTGCAAATGTTAGAACTGACATACTACAAATAGACCAGGTATTTTAATAGATTAGTAAAAAGCTGAGCTGTATCTAGGGAAAAATGAAAGTTTTGGTATGATCTCCATTTAAACATTAAAAAAAAAAAGTTACAAGCTCTAAAAGCAGGTTATCAAATATATCTGATGACTATATGGGATTAGGCATATATAATTTCACATAATTTTGATGAAATAATGATTTTTCAAATGAGCAGTTTTAAATTTGATTCACTGTTAGCAAATATACATATTCTCAGTTTGGTATTTTGTTACACCATTAACTGGTGAATACCTAACTGATGAAAATCTCTCCTGTCCACACAATGAAATTACCTGGTTTTAGCCTAGAAGGTACCGTCATTGTGTCTTCTGGAATCTGAACAACCATTCCTAATATACAAAATTAGGTACCACAATGGTAAATGAGTTTGAAACTCCAATGCATTCAACTAAAAACTGTACTTAATTTTTCAAATACTCAGGGTGAGGTGTATTTGACTTAGGATTTACAGTTATAGCAAAGATAAAACAAAAGGATCTTTTATAATTTAACGAATGTATTAATGAACTTTTAATATAAAATTCATGCTCAAGAATCTTCCTCCTATACTAAGTCTTCATGCAAATGTCATTTCAGTTCATTTTATTAAAATAAACTGACTCTCTGCAACATTTGAATGCTATATATGTATTTTTAGGAGAAATAAAAATGGTCAACAAAAGGCAAAGGGAAAAATTCCAGTCAATAAAACAGACTGCCCTCTTGACACATATAAACTAAGGCTTTGGATGAATTTCTTCCCTCAACAGGTATTATCAGCAACTTAATAATCATTAAAGATAGAGTTAGCAAGGCATCTTCCTTGCTAATAACGAGTATAAAAATTAAAATGGCTTTGGAGAGGTGAAATTTAGGGAAGATGATTTTTCTTGAGTCTTAAATTGGTAAGAAAACTTTAAACCAACCTTAAGGCCCCAAATTTCAAAATGAACACTAACAGCTTATTCAAACTACTCCAATGCTCTGAAGGTAATTTCTTTATGAAACTGATTAATGCTACGTAAGAGGGAGTTAAAAACCTTGAAAAATATAAACTAACTGGCTGTACCTTGGCCACCAAATACTTTTAATTCCTGCACACAAATTAACTGACAGGATTTGGAAGCAGGAGGGAGAGAGGAGGCTGAGAAAGCATAAATTCAGACAATTTCCTTCCCCTTTTCTTATATGGATATTCTTTTAATCATTTATACTGTACCAAGAGAAATAATGAAATACCTAGGAAGCAAACAATGGATAAACCACAAGGAGGAGGCTGACTTGACATGCTGGCACATCGGCACTTTTACTTGACTATCAAAAAATTCTCTGCTGATTTGTGTGGATAAGTCCTAGAGAATACTGGCTGCTTTTTCTTCCTATAACTCAGGAGGGTACACTCTTGTGCTCTATTGAAACAGGAGGAGAACATTAAATCTATGATATTTCAAATAACTCCTTCAAGAGTACACAGGTCACTGATACAGCTTAACCTACATTAAATGTTATATTTACTTTCCAAAATGATTTTAAAAATTCTTTCATAGGTGAAATTTTGAAACTTTCTAGAAGTAGTGGGTATTTGGCTTCACTAGAGAGTGTATAATCCCATTTACTCTCACAACTTATGTTTCATAAATCTTAAAATAAATAGGATTAGGGGCCTATTTATTTAATAACAGGCCTTATATAAGTTCTTACTTATTAAAAAAGCTTAGTTCTATGGTTTCTTTTACTACAATGTGAAATGCAGTGATATCATAACACTTAATATTAAATTTCTGTATCTTTGTAAGTATTTGAAATAAATTCAGTAAAATAAATTGTAAATTACAAGTTCAAGGCTAAATCAAATTAACATCTACTAACAATTTTATTTATTTAGGAATAATTCAGAGTTGTATTTGCTTCTATAGTGCAGAGGGGCAAAAAGCTCTTTCAAATTGACTGATGTCTATCTCAAGACAGTACTTGGTCATAAACTTTCAGCAACTTACCACATCATCAGAAGGAATGCTGTTGGGTAAAATATCCACCTGAATGGATACGGTGTCCACAATACTCTTCCTTCTAGAAAGTCGATCTTCATCTACAATTAAAAAAAAAAACCTCCCCCATTATTTGCTAGTTAGAAATGGTATCAGTTCAGTTCAGTTCAGTCGCTCAGTCGTGTCCGACTCTGTGACCCCATGAAGCGTAGCACGCCAGGCCTCCCTGTCCATCATCAACTCTCTGAGTTCACTCAGACTCATGTCCATCGAGTCAGTGATGCCATCCAGCTATCTCATCCCCTGTCGTCCCCTTCTCCTCCTGCCCCTAATTTCTCCCAGCATCAGAGTCTTTTCCAGTGAGTCAACTCTTCGCATGAGGTGGCCAAAGTACTGGAGTTTCAGCTTTAGCATCATTCCTTCCAAAGAAATCCCAGGGCTGATCTCCTTCAGAATGGACTGGTTCACGTATAAATTCCAGTTATTTCAGATTTCAAAAAATTTCATAAAATTAAGACAGTTTGTCTTTTTTTGCCTTTACTAAGTATACAAAGCAGTGTGCTCTCAGACTTTAACAGATTTAAAAAATAAAATTGATAGGTGGACTCAGTTTCATACAGTTGACCCCTGAATGACATGCAGGTAGGGGCACTGACACCTGAAGAGCCAAAAATCAGTACAGAACTTCAAAGTTGCCCTCCACACCCCCAGGTCCATTTCCAGTCCAAATTTTCCAATTTTGTATTAATCAATTCTATTCAACATGTTCTATCATGTTGAGGATTGACAGAAAAAAAAACAAAATTCTGTAAAGCAATTATCCTTCAATTAAAAAAATTAAAAAAAAAAAAAACATGTTCTAAACTCAATTTTAACGTCTCTAAGAAAACCTTCTTTATCTTCACACCGTCATATTTATTTTTCAAGACAGCCATTCTTCAGAATTTTTTATCTTTTCTTATAGTTTTGAGGATGGCTTCTGAAGTGGTAATACAGCACTCCCTCTTATACTGCCAGTAGAGCTGCTTCTAAAATGAATCTTTTTCAGACTAACTTATAATTTTAAAACAAATCCAGCCTACTGACTAATGCTGAGCTTCCCAAGATTTTGCACATAGAAACATACACAAAATTATAGTACATGAAAGGTACACGAAGCTCAATGGAAGAGGCTGCCTAAGACCAAACCCAGCTACCTGAAGAGCTAAGGAAGGAGATCAATATTCAGACACACCTGTAAGATTCCCAACAACAGGGACCTCAGGTCTAAAATCAGCCTAACAACACAGTCACATAATAATCTGCCAATACTTTATCTTTCTAGTTTCATTTTGTATATGCAGTTGACCAAAGGAAATGGCAACCCACTCCAGTATTCCTGCCTAGAAAATGCCATGGACAGAGGAGCCTGGTAGGCTACAGTCCAGGGGGTCGCAAAGAGTCGGACACGACTGAGTAACTTCACCTCATGAACAACCTAGGAGTTTGGGGCACTGACTCCTCTGCAGTTAAAAATCTGCATTACAACTTTAATCGGCCCTCCAGATCCATGGTTCTGCATCTGCAGATTCAACCAACTTGAGACCACATAATACCGTGGTACATATTTATTGAAAGATATCTGCATTTAAGTGGAAATATGCCGGGAGAAATAACAATAACCTCAGATATGCAGATGACACCACCCTTATGGCAGACAGTGAAGAGAAACTAAAAGCCTCTTGATGAAAGTGAAAGAAGAGAATGAAAAAGTTGGCTTAAAGCTCAACATTCAGAAAACGAAGATCATGGCATCTTGTCCCATCATTTCATGGGAAATAGATGGGGTAACAGTGTCAGACTTTATTTTTTTGGGCTCCAAAATCACCGCAGATGGTGACTGCAGCCCTGAAATTAAAAGATGCTTACTCCTTGGAAGGAAAGTTATGACCAACCTAGATAACATATTCAAAAGCAGAGATATTACTTTGCAGACAAAGTAATATCTGTCTAGTCAAGGCTATGGTTTTTCCAGTGGTCATGTATGAATGTGAGAGTTGGACTGTGAAGAAAGCTGAGCGCCAAAGAATTGATGCTTCTGCAGTGTGGTGTTGGAGAAGACTCTTGAGAGTCCCTTGGACTGCAAGGAGATCCAACCAGTCCATTCTAAAGGAGATCGGTCCTGGGTGTTCTTTGGAAGGAATGATGCTGAAGCTGAAACTCCAGTACTTTGGCCACCTCATGCGAAGAGTTGACTCATTGGAAAAGACTCTGATGCTGGGAGGGATTTGGGGCAGGAGGAAAAGGGGACAACAGAGGATGAGATGGCTGGATGGCATCACCGACTCGATGGATGTGAGTTTGAGTGAACTCTGGGAGTTGGTGATGGACAGGGAGGCCTGGCGTGCTGCGCTTCATGGGGTCGCAGAGAGTCGGACACGACTGAGCGACTGAACTGACGCAGTTCAAACCAGTGTTGTCCAAGGGTCAACTGTACTGTAATTTTATTCTTCTGAAGGGGTGAAGAATGAACTAAAAAAGGGCAAACATAAAGAAATTGGTTTCTCGGGACCTTCCTGGTGGTCCAGTGGTTAAGACTCTGTGCTCTGGGAGTGGGCCTGCTCCCTATTTGGGGAACTAAGATCCCCAAAGCTGTGTGGCATGACCTAAGAAAACCATTAGTTTCTTTCTTACTGACGACTCCTCTACTCCAAGGTAGCCTTCCCTGTCAGTAAATTAATGCTGTTAATCAAATACGGAATTTACTCTCTTTCTGAGAGTAAATTGAAGGACATAGAAGGATTGCAGTTCCTGGTCCCTCTGTGGTTAGGAGGGACTCTGTAACTAGTTCTGGCCAATGAAGAGCGAACGTTTTAGACTGTGGCTATTCCATCAGCTTGGACTCCAGAACAAGGAGGATATGAAGTTATGCACAGTTAGTTGGAGCAACAAGTAAGTCTTTACAGTTTTAAATCACTAAGAACGTGTGTCTGTTTATTCTCACAGCAAAACTTAGCCAGGGTTTTTAACCTTGGCACTACTGGCATTTTGGGCCAGATAATCCTTGCCGTGGGAGCTATTCTGTGTATTGCAGAATATTTAGCAGCATCCCTAATTTGTACCTACTAGATACCAGTAGGCCTGCCCGACTGGCGATAACTAAGAATGTCTCTAGGGTTGACAAATGGTTCCTAGAGTGGGAAAGATCACTCACAGTTGAGAACCACTGACCCACTCCATCCTGATAACAGACCTTTCGAGAATTTTCCCTGTTATAAGTTTCTTAAACACTAACCACATCACTCCTCCAAGCAATTCTACCCCATTGCCTGAGGAAGTAAAAAGGCAATCTGCATTCTCCAGTCAGATCCTACAAACAGGAACAGCAGCTGTTCCCTGATGTATTAAGGCAAATGTGCCTATCTCCGTCTCTGAGCATCTGCCGCACATGCTTTTCTACAAACAGAAACTCCTACAGGAACACCTGTTACCTGCCCTTTCGTATGTTCCCCTTCCTCCCATAAAGACTCTTATCTTTCAAACTCTACTTACATAGTGCAACACATCCTTTAAATCTTAATTTACTTAATTGTTTTTACTTACTTGTCTTTCTTCTGGCTACAGAAATTTCCTATCAGTTACGATTGATCTTTCCTTATCAGTATTCAATCATTATCACCCGTAAGTCATTGACTGGGCCTTGAACTGCCAACATGTAAATCAATGTCTTATCTCCCCAACTGTATAAGAATTCAGTGGCAGACTGTTTTGTATCTATCATTAGCAGTTACTCAGGTTCTGCTGTATAAAGGCTGGTCCTATAGAATGAATACATACCCATCTGTGACAAGTTACTACATATTGTTTCACTGCAGTTTTCAGGTTGAAAATATCTTATCTCTGGCATATGACTATTACTGAGGTAACCGAGTCACTGTACTTTTTCTAATTTTTCCTCATGATCATATGTGCTAATATAAATCACCAAACATAAAAATCAACATCAATGGAACTGCTACAAAACAGTATGTTTGTCACTGCTGACTTGCTTTTCAACTTTCAAGGCTTTACCAGAACTCAAAATGAGGAATAAATAATAGCCTGCTTCTCAAAAAAAAACCCATACAAGAATTTCTAGGTTAATATATGAAACCTGATGGGTTGCAGAGAAGAGACAAATTGAAGCTTAAAATAAAAATAGAAAGGAAAGAAGTACAGAGGCAGGAGAGGGATCACTGAGTGGCAAAAATGAGTTAGAACGGGAGGGACATATGGGCAGAGATTTGAAACACAAGGAATTTTTCAAAAGAAGAAAATGAAACTCAATGGGAACCTCTAACATTCTATTCTCAGAAAGTTCTTTCATCAGTAGAGCAACCTGCTTGAAGGTGATAGAAAAAGCCCAGTCACAACTAAGTACCATGCACATTGACACGAGTAAGCTTTCCACAACATAGCTCACAGAAGATAACGCCCCTGTTTTCATGGGCCGTCCACATCTGCTCCTGACCTGTCCTTCAAGGTCGGCTGAGACGCAACATCACTGCAGCCGCTGGGGACAGCCCTGTCCTGCCACTCGAGAACTGCCTCTCGGAGTCTCAGTGCCTCGAGTGTGCAGCCCCAGGGCAGACCCTTGCTTTTCTTCCTCAGGCTGGCCTGGGGCAGTTTCAGAGGCTACTTTCTATGCCCCCTCTGTTTTCCCATCCCACCTCCCTCTCCACTTCCTATAATCTGCTGTTTGGTATGGTAATCACTGTTTCTTCTTTCTGTTTTTAACTGCAACCTAGGTTTTAGAGCAATACTGGAGACAGTGAGATCTAACTTCATTCAGTGATATTCTGCTGCCACCTAGAGTGTCTGTGTATAATGTATGGAACTACATTCAGACAGCTAAAGAATAGAGAAACGCAAGTATACACAATAGTCTGAACACAAGTATAATACAGAACTACATTAAATTACTCAATATAATTGTCTATGGTTGTATAAAAAAAGGTAGAAGAACGTATTAACTGTATATTAATAAATCATGAAATGTAATTAGGGCTACAATGCTGCTCCGATTCAATTAAAAAGCTAACTGGCAAAATGCAATTTCAGAGGTAACTTATCTATACAAAATTTCATTTTAACACTGATACTAATACAGATAGACTTTTTTGGTTCAATAGAAAAACGCAAAATTCCATCTAGAGCTAATGCATGTTTATTTATAGTGACACTGGTTTTTTAGGTTCTATGCAATTCTTACCAAGCCATTCTCTGTTGAAAATCATTTAATGACTCCCCATTGCTTTCAGAACAGTTTGAACTATTTAACTCGGTTTTACAATTCCCAATCCTACTCTTCCAAGTCACTCCAAAGTAGACTAACCTTATAGTAATTCCTTGAAAAATCATCTTCTTGCTTGCCTCCATTCTTCCATACATGCTGTTACTTTGGCATGAAACAGTTCACTTGCCTAACACTTGCTTCAGGTTCAGCTTAGGGGTTTTTTTCCTTCTGGAAAACACCCGTTTCACAAAACCTGGACAGAAGACTCTCCTAGGTGCTGCCTGAGGACCCCAAACCTCTCTGATGATAGCCTTTAAGGCATACTGCAATCGTCCAGTTAATTGTCTTGTTAGACAAACTGTATAATGAATTAACTTCTTTCCTATGCATCTAGAATAAAACTGCTGATGTGTCATCTTGGGAGAACTGAGAAAAATGTCATTCAAAACCATCTTCTGTGTTTCTCAGTCCAGATGAGGAATACCGTTAGGAAAGACTGTTTGCTTTTTTAAAGCAAGAACCGCTACCTGTCTTGCTCATTCTTGCTTCTTTTGCACAGCAAGCTGCCACACCATAAATACTCATTAAATACTGTACCCCTTCATAGAGGAGCATATAACACACACTTAGACATACACTATTAACTCAATTTCTAGGCTGATTTGTAATAATTAGCTAACATTTATTAATCACTTACTTTATGCCAGTCACTAACTGTTCAGTAAGCTTTAAGCAGACCATTCTTCTTTCTTTAGAACCAGTTACCATTATATTTCAACTGTTTGTCTGTCTTCTCCACCAAACTTTAATCCTTGAGGATAGGGAGTGAATCTTAACATCCTTCCACCCCAAAAGTCAGAAGAGTGCTTGATATAGTAGACACTCAGTAAAAGTTTGTAATACAAGAAAAAATACATCTGGATCAATATGGATGACTGAACAATCTTTGAGCACACAGTTGGCAAAATCAATTTATTAAGCACCTAACTGAACAGGCAAGGCAGTTAATTCTAGTGGCCTTACCTAATCAAATTATTTAATTTCAGCCTCACTATCCTCACTTGTAAACAAAATTAATGCTACTTTCCTCACCAAACTACATTCTCAGATTACCTGAGAACATGAATACAGAGTATCACTGTGACTGGCAAACACTCAGTACATAATAAATGGAAACTACTATTTTGATGATGCAAGGATATACATGTATGATACACAACAACTTAAATATTTAAACTTTTTTCTTTTAAGAAAAAAGATACCTTAAATCTTAAACCCCTTATTTTTTAAAAAATGAATATCTGATGGTTATACAGCAAAAGGAAAATTTAATAATTGATTATGCCACAAAGTCTTACTATGTCTTCTGACTCTGCATTAAGGCAGGACACACATGCCACAGACTGGTTCTAAACTGCCAAAATCTTTATAAATCAGAAAAACCTTATTCATACTGAGGGATTTCTGTGCAGTTACATAACTAAGTATATGCTGAAATGCTCAGAATTCTTCTACTCAGTGATAGGCATTAAAAAAGAGAATACATCCTTTTCAGGGGTGGGAAGAAACAGGAATACAAAGAATTTGTTTAAAAAAAAAAAAGTACCATAATTTTTGTTCAGAACTGTTCGGAGTTAAAGGAACAAGGTAGAAGGAAATAACAAGGGATGGAAAGTAAACTACAGCTATGGGGAAGGTAAAGCAAAACAATAACTGAATTTACAACTACATAAAATACACAGGCCACTGTCTTCATTTTCTAGAAGGCAGTTGTACTAAGCTATTTTCCTAAAGGATGGGGGAGGGAAAGGGCAGGCCAACTGACACTGGATTTACCTTTGCACTTGTGCCTGGGTTTATGAGGTTTTTTGCCTGAAGGAAAGAGAGCTAAATCCAAATGATAAGAATGAAATATTTTTAAAAACCTATTTAAAAAATTATTTAAAATTACAAAGCTCTACTGATGTTTTACTCTTAGCACTTTTTACTTTCCCAAGGAATTCCTGAGGAACAGAATTTTCTATACTATGGAATTTAAAAGAAAACGCAAAAGCTTTCATTAACATTTCAGACTATTATGAACAACTATCTGTACTAAATATACATATTTTGGATCCAAATTATAAAAGAGTTATTTCCAAAGGTCATGCTATTTCTAGCGATTAATTTGGAAAACTACCTAAATGAAATCAAACAGCTCTCTGGTAGAACAGATGTAGCCCCATCAAAAGAAAATAAGGTGTCCTAAGATAAAAATCTTTGATTTTAGCTTTCAAAGTAAAAAGTGAATGCAAGATATGATGCAGTTTTGCTTTGAAACAAAACAATTATCTCAGGCAATGAAAAGAACAGAAGGAGATACATTATACACAGAGGAAAACATATTCTTAACTTAAAAAGTTTGCAGGTTTCTTTACATAGAAAATAGTCTGTACTCTTTCAAATGACAAAAATTACCTAATTCATTAAGTTCAATAGTCACAATTTACTAACTAAATGATTTTTACCAATTTCCTGAAGTTAAACACAATATTGCTTAAAGAGCAAAGATCTTACTTTGCTTCTCTGTTTAAAGAATAATGTTATTCAGTATATAATACATGAACTATAATAATTATCACTTGATTCAATTTGCTCATGATAAAATCATGTATGTGTCTTTTACTAAAGGTTTTCAAGAACAAAATTTTAAAATAGAAGTAAGCTTTCTTAAGCATCTGAAACAGTTGAGATATAGTAAGTACACAAACAGAATTAATTTTCATTGCTAACTGAACTCACAGAAAAACTGCTGATACGTATTCGATAGAGTAAGAGTTTTAACCATGCGCCCTTACCTGTCACTTGTGGTACGTATGGGACTGACAACCTCTCAACACTATAGCCACTGCCACCTAGCGACTCTGCAATCTTGTTGGTCAGAAAGTACAAATTTTTGTCATGCTTCTCTAAAGATTTTGGAAGCCTGTCAAGTTGATCAAAACAAAAGACATTTAGTATTATTTAAAATAAGTTAACATATAAACATTCTAGATCAAAGTTTAAATATAAATGCAACTTAAACTGTAATTAGTCATAGGAAAATCAGTATATTTTAGGTGACTAATTTGAGCTCTTTAAAAACATACGGTGTGTGGACCCAGCTAGGAAGCGTTCTGCTGTTCTTCTTCCCCAGTAACATCCCAAGGGTGAGGTCAGCCTTATTTTATCCTGCTAGTATTCACATATTAAATGATAAAGAGGACTAAATTCAGCTTTAACTATCATGCTAATTAAAAATCTACTGCAAGAAGAAAATAAAAATGAAGCTCACTGACTATTAATCAAGAACACACCAGCTAACTGAGTGACAGGAAGCTCTCGTCCAAGACATACAGCTTCACTTTCCTTCCAAACTGCTTGGTATTATATTATGCTGACACTTTCAATATCAAACTGCTTTTAGAGTCCAAAAGTTTGAATAAAGTATTTTTCATGTATGTATTTTTTTGTTTGAGTAGTAAGAAAGAAAGTTCAGAGTATAACCATCGTTTTTCGGAAAACATTCTTTATCCCATAGTTTTATTAATACTGTTATCGATTATTCAAAGTCTTGAACAAGATATTACAGTCTCTTAAGGAGTGTTCACCTATATATCAGAACATGCTCTATTTAAGAGTTGCATCTTCATATTTAAAAAAAGGTGAGCTAAAATTTTTTTCATCAAAGACTGAGTCCATGTGAGTATGAGTCTACATTTATAATGTATAAGAACTTTTATAACAAGTGACAGAAACATAAAACAATAAGGATTGTAAAACATCAGAAAATTATTCTAACACTAGTTCACTCTTTGCAATCACCATTTACTGGTTTCTCAAGTCAATGTCCCTTCCTTGAAATGTAAAGCATTAACATACATGCACTTATCTCTGAAAATATGCTCTGGTAGAAAATAAGGGGCTTCCATAGTTCGAATTTCAATAACCTGAAAAATATCCAAAAACAAAATAAAGTAAAAATCAAAGGCCTCACTCTTCAGGACAGTGCCACAAAAATGTGGAAAACTAAAAACACAGAAACAAAAACTAAACATTTATAAGAAATACCATCACTTTATTTTGGAATTTAAGCTACAGTTGAGAACCCAAATAAAGAGTTCATTTTGTTTTCATGTTTATGAACTCAACAGGTAACAAAATCACAGTGATAAAATAATACAAGCTGTGAAAAAAGATGATACATCACATCTGATCAAACAATCCCACAGAGGCAATTAGAACCTGTGCTTTCTGAAGCACCCTGTGTGGGAAATGCTTCCACAAACAACAAGCCCTCGCTGTGCCCCTCCTCCATGGGACCTGCTGCCACGCATGCCCGCAGTCTCAGCGTTCTTCTGAGGTCTAGCTCCCCAACTCACTTGGGAGCCACCTAAAGGGGAACCCTGCTTTCACAGAATTGGGATCTTTAACAGCAGATGTCAAATAGTCACTCAAACTATTTATTTAATGAATGAATGAGTTTTATTTCTTAGAATGCACTAAAACCCCCTACATTTTAGGAAAGACTGAGAGATATGCTTCCAATTTCATAAAACGAGGTTCTCCCTGAAAGATATCTTTAAAGAATAAAAATTACAGTGGCCTTTTTCTGCAGGTATTCAGGGGCCCTGAAATGTATGCTAAACTATTTAATGAGTTACTGCTGAAAAAGATAATAGTTAAATGACACAGGACAGATCTCAGAGAGTTGTATTATTTACTTAACTTTTGAGATCTAACTCAAGGAGACTGATTTAAAACATAATGACAATAAAAACAGTATAATTAAAGAAATATGAGATACTAAGATCCAGAATGTTTTAAAAGGAAAACAACTGTATAAGAAATTGTATGAAGTACTGTAGAAGAAAACCATATTTCCTGCTCAACCATTACACAGAAAAATTCTAATACAACAGGCATCAAAGAAAATATAAACATAGCATTATCTTAATAATTTGATACATAATCATCAAAATTAAAAATAATGATCACTGGTAGAAAATCTGCCATTCTCGTGCAGTTCAAATGCAAGGACTTATCTCAATATATTACCTTGCTAACATGCTGGCAAAACGCAGGAACAGCTATCATCTGACTTACAAAGTTGAGGTATGCAGCAACCAGCGCCATGATTCCACAACGATGGAACATTGGCAAATTATCTTCATTGATAATCGCACTGTCCTTTAAACAAACAAACAAACACTGACAGACCAAGGTCTCATGCTCATTGGCATTTTCTCTATGAAGACACTAAAAGATGCAGGCAGGCTGGAATGCTAACAAAAATGTCACCTTAGAAGCAGCTTTCTTAAAAAAAAAAAGTTCTAAAAGGAGAATAAATAACTATTTATAAGACACTTAAAACTCTCAATTCAAACAGGTCTTCTTCAGGAAAGCCTTTCCTAAAGATGGGGGGATTCAGGGGCTGGTGAAATGTGTATCAGATATATAAAAATAAGTGCATGTATTCTCGTTGCACACAGTTCTATTATTACATAATATTTAAACTCTAATTAAACAACTCCATCTATGTAATTCTTATTATTTCATGACTATCTTCCCCACTGAAAGGATGGGCACAGGGACCATGTTGTCTTTTTCATCATGGTAATCCTATGGCCTTGAACAATATTAGAACATGGTCAATACTTACTCAACATTTGTAAAAAGAATAAATGAATGTGATCATAGTTTGAGTATTTCAGATTTAAAACTAGACAACTCACTTAAAAAATTCATGTCCCTGAATAAAGATGATAATACTTTAAAGATGGTGTCTAATTCATAAAAAAATGCTTTTGCCAATGAAAGGCTATGAAAGCATACCTGTAAAGCAATGGCTAATCGAATGAGATCAATAACTACTTCTTCATTGGCCAATTCAATAGTTATAAGAGCAAGAGAAGTATAAAGTAGCTCATAGTTTTTGTGAACATTGTCTTCTTCTTTACAGCCCAAATATATGTGCCGATATAGCTGCTGCCCATTCTGAAAAGGGAAACAATACAGAAAAAAAGACAGTCTTGCTTAAAATGTAGCAGGGAAGATTTCACAGGTGTACATAACCTCTTACAAAGTAGCTATCTTATCACATAACATGGGAGAGATTTAAACTGATAATTGGAGGGTCAAATTGTATTCCAATTATTAACATCAATAAATGTATCGATATATAACTACACACTAGCATTGGAGTTGAAGACAAAATTAAATAAAAACAGCAAGTCAGAAATAGTTCCAGTGCAAACAATGAAAATGTCTTTAGTAATAATTTGAAAAGACAAGCAAATTATAGATAGATTTGGGAAAAGCTGACAAGAATGGCAGAATTATGGGAGCCTTGGCAATTGTAAGAAACACCTGGCTGAGGAGAAATGAACTCAGGTTTCCTTGCCTGAGGGAACAACCTCCTGGGAGGTGGGCTATGAGCTGTCCAAGGAAGAGCATCTCCAGGCTCTGCCATACTTTGGTCTCAAGTGACACAGGCACGTCTAAAGCCCACCCACGAGGACAGGTCACAGACACAACCCCGGGACTGTAAGAAGTTTCCCTCTAAACCAAACTGATCTAACACGTTAGTCAAAAACAGAAAAGCCTGTCATCTAGAGCATTCCAGAGTACAGGTCCAATTGTCAATTGACAACAAACAGAAATAAAGTGTTTTTCCCATTTCAAAGTGCCATGTGGTAATTAACTCAACATGTTACACTGGTTCACAACACAAACTGTAGTTACAGTTGGGAAACTGAATGTCCACCACGCCTCCTCTCCACTAGGCAGGCCCCAGTGCCCACCCTGGATGTGATTTAACTCATCAGTGGGGAAGGGTGAGCATCAGTGTTTTTAAAAGCACAAAGCTCCCCAGGTGATTGTAATGTGTGGCCAGGGTCACAGGCCACAACAGTAGTCTTCTGAAGTCAGTCCGTCTGTAGGGTTATGCATTTTGCTCTGTAATCTATCTAATATGCACATGGACCCATATAGGTAAGAGGGGCCTCCCCAGCTGTGCCAATGCCTGACTGGTTAAGCCTGTTTAGGTCTGTGGTTCAGTACTAGTAAGTGTGAGTTTTCTGGCTACAGATACAGAACTATGTATGCTCTTCTAATAGATTCCCCTTCATTTCATTTTAAGGTTACAGATCAATGCAAACCTACCTGAGAATTCAAATGGCTACAATTTAAGTCATGCATTATTTTTCAGAAGATAATGTTACCTTTTTCATGAAACTTGTGTCTTGTCTACAAATTTTTTCTCTTTTTATTTTTAGGTCAGCCACATCTGGTATTATTCTAGAGAGAACCAATGCATCATTTTTTAAGGAACGACAGTTATTATATCATATCTCATATGACAAATCATAGCTATACTTAGAAGTCTGAACTATTTACCACTCATTTCAATGAGCAATTTAAACAGGCTTATATGTAATGATTCTACTGAATAACTGAATTTAATTAAGTAAAATTGCACAATGTAATCCTTGAGGCAAAACCAAAATAAAATTTCTATAACTAATGATTACTAGTAGATGAGATCTCTGAAAGTATATTAAAAGATCTTTAACATTTACTATCTTAAATATATTAGTAATTGTTATACAAATTAAATAAAATTCTGGATTAATAAAACCTAAAAATCCTAGATGAAAAAAGTATAATACTGCATAATGGTAATGGGATGGTTCTAACTGTGAAAGTACTGAAAACCACTGAATTCTAAAAAAAAAAAAAAAAAAAAGAAAAAAAAAGAAAACCACTGAATTAAACACTTTAAAAGGGTAAAAAAAAACCCCAAACAATCAATACTGTACTTAAATGCATTAATGTAGAAATCTGAAAATTTCATTATTAAGCCTGTTTTCAAACAGCACATACCTGATCCCTCGAAGCTTTGCCCTGTTGTCATGGCGATCCATGAGATTATGCATTACTTCCAAGACTAACTGCCTCAGTTCATAGTCTTCCATGAGGGACGGTGATAGCAAAGGGTCCAGGAAAGACCCTGGCAGTGCAGTAACGATTGTCTTCGCTTTGTATCCAGAAGTTACCTGATTATAGGGAAGAAAAACAAGCAAAAAACCTTTGTCATGAATCCTTCTTTGGTAAAACTCTCAAGTTGTTTTCTAAGAATCATAAGCTTAGGGAAAACAGGAAGTATAAACATTAAGTCTGAAGGAAAAAGTAAAAGAAAATTTGTGAGATGATGAGGATTTTACAAAAACATCATTCATAAAGTTAATAAAATCAGTATCAGCATACATTTACCATATGCCAGGTGTGACTCTAAGCACTATATGCTACTAACTTCATCATTACCATGTTCCTGTGAGGCTAGGAATTATTACTGCTTCCCCATTTTGTAAAAGAAAACCGAGGCTCAGAAGGTTAAGAATATATGGGGCAGGAAGTCAGTGGATATAAATGGATATAAGGAAATTAGGTAACAAATAACACAGCTAAGATCTGAAAATTTTAAACTGGCAAATAATTATTTTATTTTAAATTAAGCAGTTCAGTTTAATAGGAATGCATTTTCATTTTGGAAAGCTGTTTTCATTATTTGATGTGACATTTCTGAGTGTATTCCTCTCTCTAAAGTTGGAGCCTTTAATCAGCCTATACTTAAATCCCATTAAACAGTTTAACCATAACACACAGACATTCATTCAGTTGACTGTGTAGTACAATTAGGATTAGAGCAAGGCTATTTGCTCATGGAATTTATTTAATTAAAATAAGCTTAGAGCCAAATGAAATTTCAGGTGAGTAATCTCTATTTATATTAAGGATTACAAGCATATGTGGAACATCTACCATTTATATTTGGGCATTCATTATAGGATAAAGGTGACTTTATAAGTGAGTAGAAATTGGTGGGACAATTACTACTTCCCTAAAAAAACTAAAAACATATCTATATTTTATATCACATACAAAAATAGATAAACTTCAGATCAAAGTTCTAGATGTGGAAAGCCAAACTGTAAACCTTCTGTAAAAAGATATAAACAAATGTGTTTATATCATCAGAGCAGGCAAAGGGCTCTTAAACAAGATATAAATAAAAAAGCAAAAAACATATAGGAAAGAACTGAGAAATCTGGCAATAGCTGGGCCCAGGCATCATCTTCTGTAAAAGGTAATGCTTTCTGCCTTCTGTATCTTTCATCATTATGAAAACCAAATATGATGATGGGAAACTGAGGAATAAATAGTAAAAGTGAAATTCAAATACATTCAAGTACAGTATATAAACCACAGAAAGACAACTTACCATAAATGGTATCTTATAAGAAAAAGAAGCTGATAATGTGAAGCTATTCTTTTAACCTCTTTAATAGTTTAAGGTTAAGGGTGTTCTTTACCGGTCTTAAATTCCTTACCATAAGCAAAGATCGCAGCAACATTATTTGAATCCGCCTGGTTCCCAAATCCCTAAAATACACAAAACAGTGGCATTATCTTATAAGTAATTAACCTTATTTATGTAAATTATTATTTTTTATTTTATAACTCTATTCATATTAGCAAAAGAGACTTTGCTTTCATACTAGCTAAAGTCATGGCTCATTTTATATTTTAAAGTAAACTTCATATGAATTACAGGGTTATATGCACAAAAATCAAATTCAAACAAAAAGAATTAAAAAGCTATTGGTTCGCAAAGGAAACAAACCTATGATGTAATGACATGAACAGTCAGTTGTATGAAATCACAACAAAGATCCAGAATAATTAAAAGATACTATAAACTGGAGACTATATCTAATGCAAATATAATTGACAGACATAATATCTATGTAATATATATTAATAAGGCCAGAATGTGCCTAAATAATTGTTATACAAATAATTCTTTCAAAAAAGAATTAGCAAATGAAAAAAGGGTTATTAATGGTCAAATATCTTAAATAAGACTATCATTTCCTTATTATCTACAAACTAAAGCATTAGCATGTTGTAAAATCAAATTAGGGCTTCCCTGGTGGTGCAGCTGGTAAAGAATCTGCCTGCAATGTGGGAGACCTGGGTTTGATCCTGGGGTTGGGAAGATCCCCTGGAGAAGGGAACAGCTACCCAGTTCAGTATTCTGGCCTGGAGTATTCAACTTTACAATTTGAGAAATTTTCAGTTTGAGAACAAAGGAGAACCACAAAGACATACCCTAATTGACTGATATCCAAAGTATGTGTAGATGTTCCAAAAACAGGTACTTTCCCCATAATGAACATCATGATTTCTGACCTCTGATAATCTGGTAGGTTACTTCCAAAAAATCCTATAAAAATATCAAGATAAATTTAAGATGCATTTTTCAAACTGAAAACTGTATTTTTCCATATAATAAAAAAATCATATTAGGTTGGTGAAAAGGTTCATTTGGTTTTTTTCAATAAAATGGCTCTAGTAGAGCTAGTTGTCTTTAACTTCATTTGAAACAATTTTGTTAGACTGGATTGTGACAGCTGTCATATCAGCAGTGCATTAAGAAAAAACACAAGGCTGAATTTTTGTCTTGCCATTTTAATACTGAAGACGGAAAAAAGCAACATTTACAGCGTGTCATGCTTTATTATTTCAAGAAAGGTAAAAATGCAACTGAAATGCAAAAAATGATTTGTACGGTGTATTGAGAAGGTGCTGTGACTGATTAAATGTATCAGAAGTGGTTTGTGAAGTTTTATGATGCAGATTTCTCGCCGGATGATACTCCACGGTCAGACTGACCACTTGAAGTTGACATGACCAAATCGAGACATTAACTGAGATCAATCAACATTATACCATGCTCTATATCCTTGTACCCTTTGTGCACACATGCATATGTGTGTGTTGCGTGGAGTAGTGGGGAGGCATGTGATTGTAAACCCTCAGTGTCAGTATCCAGATCCTGGTTTCTGAGGTCTTCTGAATGTTTGCTAGATGTAGGGAGAGCAGAGAACCTGCACGGTCTTAAAGCACCTTCTCAGAGACTGCTTATTATTTACAAGGGGAAATGGAAACTGTGCAGCAGAGAAGTAGAACACGTGGAATGACCACAACTAACACCACCAGCAAAAAGTAGACACACACTGTGTGGTGCCGTATGCGAGAATCTGAGAAGAACATTATCACTTAAACAGTATCCAGCCAGAAATGCACATGCTGAATCTAATCATGAAGAAACACCAGGCAAACCCATGTAAGGATATTTTTTTTAAAGTGAGGGGTAAGGGGGACCTATCCTGGAGGGGAGAATGGCAACCCACTCCAGTATTCTTGCCTGGAGAATCCCATGGACAGAGGTGCCTGGCAGGCTGCAGTCACAAAGAGTTGGACCTGACTGAAGCGACTTGCCAGCAGCAGCAAGGGGGACCTAACTCTTATAAAATGTCCGGATCATAAGAGAAATGTTCCAAACTAAAGGAACCAAAGAAACATCACAACTAAACATAATATACGATCCTAGACTGGATCATGGACCTAAGGGAAAACATGCTTTAAAGGACATTATCAGGTCAAATGACAAAACTGAAACATGCAAGTTTGATTAAAGTACTGTATCAAGTTAAATTTACTGATGCTGATAACTGTATTCTGGGTATGTAAGAAAATATCCTTATTCTTTGGAAAAAATACTCTGTAGTAAAGAGCCATGATATATATGCACTTAATATGCAGTGGTTAGGAAAGAAAGGTAGATGGACACATGCACGCATCTCTCTTTATGTATAGATTTATATATGTAGATAAAAACACATATATACATGCATGCATACGCACACGAGAAAGGCAGAAAGGGAGGGAGAGAGGCAGACAGGCAGAGAGAGAAAGAAAATGATATGATAAAGGCATAAGATATTAAGAGATAAATCTAGGTGAAGGGTACATATGGTGTTCTTTGTTGTAATTTGCTGTATTCTCATGTTTGTTTAGTTTCCAAACACAAAGTTTTTTTTTGAAAGTCTAACCTATCATTCACCTTTAACTAATACAGCGTAACAGTCAAGGACTTTCAATGAGGGCTTTCTGAATCACTCTTTTCCGTAACAATCTGAAAAGGGAAATGTACTCACCTATTGTTTGGATGATAGCATTCTGCACAATCTTCTCATCACTGTCTTTGGAACTTGTGTTTAAGTTGGCATTGCCTATAGAGCCTCCCTGTAAATCATTTGCTTCAAATTCAACACTGAGACGCAGATGCTTCAACAGGGTGTTGAAGACTTCCAGCACTGTGGGTCCTGCAAATGAACCCTGATGTGAGTGAGTACATTCTTCCAGCATCACAGACTCAAAGCCAATACTCATGTTTCTCAACAGAGATGTCTAGATATTTTCTAAGTAGCTGGCAATACTTCGTAATTTATGAACTAACCATTCATTAAAAAAGTAAATGAGAAATCCCTAAGTAAGAAAGTCTCCTAGCTATTCCAGCAAACATCTACTGAGCATCTCGGGACAACTGGCTGTTGGAATCTTTGGTACAAACACACAAAACGTGCATATTGTTATAAACGTTACCAAAAACTTTCCATCTATCTAATCCTGTCTACTCAAAAGAATGCATATTGTGATAACCTGCTGGGTCAGAATCCATAGAATTCTGATAATACAGCCCGCTGTGGCATAAGAAATTTATTATCCATTTTTTAAGGCTGAAGAAGAAAGAATTTTGCCTCAATTATTAGAGTGAAGCTAGCCAATTTACCCAATTTGGATAAACTACACTTACTCTCTGCTTTTAATTCTGTGAACACTCTGTGTGTTTCTGTCACTGCATCCATCACAATACAATCTAATCAGTCTTTTTACTTCTGCCTTCTACTCTAGATTATAACCTTCTCCAGGACAGGCAGCCTTGTGTAAATCCTTCTCTGAATGTACTGAACCTAACACACAGTTCCTCACACATAAGAGACATCAGTAGTGAGATGACTCAATCAATGCATCATGTGTGACTCAATTTGTATTAATATGTCAAATGAAATAGGTCTCCAAAAAATAACCTGTTTCCATCTCTTTGAGGTAAATTATGAGTAATGATGAGTCCATATACAAAATGTCCACTCTCATTTGACACTGAGTGAGCATTACAATATTTCAGTAGGTAATATATAGTTTCACTTTGATTCTGAAGCAAAGAAAACATACTAGATTTTCCTAACTTCAGAAACTTTATGAGGGACCCTTTCACCTTCTAATCACCTGAGTGAAAAATCATGATGTCTGACCTGTGCCTTCTCCGTGTCACCCACAGTCAGTTAATCAAATCCTGCTGACTTCACATTCCCACTTTTACTGCTGCCATCAAGGTCAGCAGCATATAACATTATCTCTGATGAAGCGTGTTAGTCAACTGAAGAGTCTTACCCGTGATCTGGCCACAACCTGAACCTGAAGCCATGTCCCTGGCTTCCTCCACACATCACCACACGTCCCAGTCAAATGGGCTACATGATGCTTTGCTCCTACTAATCCATCTTCCCCCTTCTCCGGACCTTGGCTTTCTTATGATACTTGATCACGATCTGCCTTATATTATGGCATCAGAGAGAGTTGTCTAACTCAGTAAACTATAAGTTTCTTGTTTATCTGTACCCCTCCCAAATGTTTAGCATATAACCGGTTTCAAAATCTTTACTGGAAAAGAGGAAGGGAAGGAGAGACTGATTTGGAGAAATGTTTAACTGTACATTAAAGAGGCCTGACAATAGTCATGGAAACCCAAAATTTCAAGAGAAATTATAGCACATTCAAAAATGTTAGAAATATTTTCAAATTGTCCCACACAGTGCTATACCTGCTGGAAAAAACATTCTGTAAAAGTTAATGATTTTTCTTTTTTGGGGGCTGGCACTTACCTATGGAACCTTTAGCAGCAATGGCAACAGCCTCTAATAGAACCTGAATAATACCTGCTCGAACCCGTGGAGAATCTTTTTTACGAGCATCAAGGTGTCCAAGAATCTCCTGGATTACATGGTGAGAATACTGAGCCTAAGAGAAACAAAGCAGTGTAAAAATATATGAACAATTATATACATCCTGGAATTCATAAAAATGATAAATCATGTGACACTGAAATATCCAATTATAGGAGACTGGTACTTAAGTCATGGAACAATAGATAGCCATTAAAAACCATTCTTCTTAAGAATAATAAGGATAATGGGAAATACTCATGATATCCTGACTGAAAAAAAGTAAGTTGTAAAATCTGTGCTGTGCTAAGTCGCCCAGTCATGTCTGATTCTTTGCAATCCCATGGACTGTCTGTGGGGATTCTCAGGCAAGAATACTGGAGTGGTTTGTCATGCCCTACTCCAGGGGATCTTCCTGACCCAGAGATCGAGCCCAGGTCTCCCGCATTGGAGGCAGATTCTTTACCATCTGAGCCACCAGGGAAGTCCAGTTGTAAAATACTATGTTAAATAAAATTCAATCTGTTTTTTTTTTTTAAGTATATAAGACTAGAATTATATATGTCTAAATGTTAACACTAGCCATCTCTGAGAAGGAGATTTATGAGAAAATTTTTATTCTCATAATAAATATTATCCTGATTCTATCAGGATAGTGATAGTGATAATGATAGTCGCTCAGTCGTGTCCTGACTCTTTGCGACCCCGTGGATTCTACCAGGCTCCTCTATCCATGGGATTTTCCAGGCAAGAATACTGTGAAATAGAAATTCCCATCCTGGTGGGTACTAACATGCAATTTTCAAAGAATGGACTTCATAAAACTTATAGTGAATGTAAAGCTTCTTCTAAAGCAATGCTGTGGACCAGAATAATTTCTTAAACACTTAATCAACAAATATTTATTGATTCCTTCAGTTTCTTCAATTTAGCATTTACTCCTTGCAAAAAATAATTTCATCTAGTCATTGAATCTGAATAAGGAGGGCAAATGAAGAAATACAAGGCTATGAAGACTAGAGGAAGAGCCTTAATTATGTCTACAGATTGCCAGATCAACTTCTCACCTCCTTAACTAAAGTTAAAAGATCTTAAAAGTTCTCATTAGAAGAAAAAAAATGTGTTGCTATGTGAAGTGATGGATCTTGAGAAAACTTACTATGAGAATCATTTTGCAACACATACATATATTAATCATGTTGTACACCTTAAACTTATATATTATATGTCAATTATTTTCAAAAAACGGGGAAAATTAAAAAAAAAATTATCCTTCCACATATAAACCAGCTTTATACTAGCTACCAAGTATTGAAAACTTACATTATCCTAGTCTATAATTAGTATTTTATTCAGACAAAAAGTTTTAGAATAGGATGAACAGAATTCAAATCCTGACTTTCTTACCTATGCGCCCCTGAGTGAGGTACCTCTCTAAAGGTCAGTTTTCTGATCTATAACATGGGGATAACAACATCTACTTCATGGAAAAGGAAATGGCAACCCAATCCAGTATTCTTGCCTGGAAAATGCCATGGACAGAAGAGCCTGGCGGGATACAGTCCATGTGATCACAAAGAGTCGGACCCAACTGAGTGACTAACACTTTCATACTTCACGTTCACTTCATAAAATAAGGATTAAATGAAATAAAGCATATAAGGTTATTAGCATAGTCAGAGGCACAGCCAGCACTTGATAAACGTCAGCTTCTATCTTAGTATAAAAATGAGGCATTCAGTGCATCCACTAAAATTTTCTTTTCAGAAACAAGGAAACTAAAGCTCAGAAAGGCTAAATAATTTGCCTAAGTTCTATGCAACTAGCAAACAGCCCACCTAGGATGTAAATCCTGTTATGACCGGTACTAAAAGCTGTGCTGCTTCTTACAACCTTATCTCCTTTAAATTAATGATGGTTTTTTAGGGTATTAAAAATGTAGACATTTAAAATAGTTTAGAAAAAGACCTAAAATTCCAATTGAATTAAGAGCTAGCTGAGTCTGCCCAAGTTTTTCTGTAGTTGATGACAGTGCCTCATCAAGGTTCTATGAAGACCAGAGGAGTGAATACATTAATACATGCACTATCACATAGCAAATACCCTATAAATGTATCAGTCACATGCTGCTTTAATAATCAATTCTAATACTAGTTTATCAGCAAAACACAAGTACACAATAATGTATTTAATAAATGCACAATGGTTAACATCATAAAACCATTTAGTTATTTTTATTAGATATCTTTTCATCTTGGCAAATAAGAATATAAGTATAAATAAAAATAAATGAGACAAAGAACTAAATTAAGAATATGTCATCTCCTATAGTGTTTTCTTTTTTTTTTTCAGTAATCAATGTTTTTTTGTTTTGTTTTGCTTTACAATACTGTATTCGTTTTGCTACACATCGACATGAATCAGTCACGAGTGTACATGAACTCCCAATCCCGACTCCCACCTCCCCCCTCCCGCCCCACACCCTCTCTCTGGATTATCCCCGTGCATCAGTCCCAAGCATCCTGCATCCTGCATCAAACCTGGCCTGGCGATTCGTTTCGCTTATGATATCACACATGTTACACTGCCACTCTGCCAACCCATCCCACCCTCTCCCTCTCCCACATAGACCAAAAGGCCGTTCTATACCTGTGTCTCTTTTGCTGTCTTGCGTACAGGTTTATCATTACCATCATTCTAAATTCCATATATATGTGTAAGTATACTGTATTGGTGTTTTTCTTTCCGACTTACTTCACTCTGTATAATCGGCTCCAGCGTCATCCACCTCATTAGAACTGATCCTATAGTGTTTTCTATCTCTGAGGACATTCTTACTGACAGAGAACCAAAATTACTTATATAATATATAATCCTTATATATATACTTACATAATCCTTATATATGCTTATATAATATATTCAATCCTTACCTGAATGGAATACATTATAATTTTAAAGCAGTGAACTGAAACTCATTGGGATCCCATAGTTTGTGATGATCCAAATGCCTGTAATTAATAGTAAGAAAATTGCTTTAAGAATTCCTTATTTTTATTATACTTTCTCCTCTAGAACCATCAACAATATGCAAAGCTTAACAATCAAAAGAATATTATCTACAAGAGAAGCAAAGTTTCCATTTCAAGAACTATGGTATTTATTTCCCTTTATTGGCAGATCCTTTCTTAAAACAACAATAAAAGCTACTATATATGTGTGATTTTTAATACCTACATGAGCTGCAAGAAAGAAAAGTCCCTCAGTCTAGACTCCACAAGAAGGTGGAATCTGAAGAAGTAAGTATACCCTGAAGCCAGCAGCTATCTTAGGTACACCTTCAGATTTCCAGTAGTTGACAGCTAGTGGTTTAATGGGATAAACAGAAAACTGGAGACAAAGCTTAGGGTCCACCTGGGAAAGATGGCTATCAGATCAGAAATACGTGTATCAATCCAAGACCATTAAATCAATCCAAGACACCTTCAGTGAATGTGTGGAAATGTTTCATGTAGAAGCTGTCTGTGTTGGCCTTGACTCTGAGAAGAACCACAAAAAGACAAAGTCTCTCTGGAAGACAGACTTTTCTCGGCACCAAGAGAGTAGTTTGACAGAATTCATAAGTATCTGTGTGGTTGAAAAAAACTGAACCTAAGGTTGTATAGTTCAAAGTGGTTCCTGGATAACACTGCACCCATGTCTTCAGCAGAAGCAAAATAAAGCCTTTTATGAACTGCACATCATTAATCCAAGCCTCATATCCACAAGGAAAGTGACAATGAATATGGGCTCAAAATTCAAATTCACAGAACACACAGGGTAAAAAGCCACTATGAATGTCAATGATCTCTCAAGTTTTTAAGGGACTAGAACAAGTTTTTAAGGACTTTTATTTATGACTATACTCTCCCTAAATGCTTGGTATCTTATTTGCAGAGGGCATTTAACATTTAAATAACTAAATAAACTAGCCAATATGTAATTAACTATTTACATTTAATTAATTAACTAACACATGATCAGGATGTAAGTCCATTAAGTTATACATAGAGAAAAATATAGCCCATTTTCAAGTTACTCAAGCAATCCATTATAGTTAACATGGTAACATCTTTCTTCTACAACAGCTCTCTATATTTTTAAGGCATTATAGACTACCTCTTAGTTAATAACAGGATTAAGATAAAAACTTGCAGAAGGGCATGGCAACCCACTTCAGGATTCTTGCCTGGAGAATCCCCATGAACACAGGAGCCTGGTGGGCTACAGTTCATGGGGTAGCAAAGAGTCAGACACAACTGAACGACTAAGCACAGGCACAAGATAAAAACTAGAATTCTGATATTAAATCAGCAGGTCTAGATATTAAAAAATAAATCTGCCCTTAGTTATATCTAACATAATTTGATTAGCTTTTAGCAGCATTTTCATAAGCCCAGAGAATGTTTAAATAGTAAACATCATTTTTTGGTGGTGGTGGCAGTAAGGGGAAATCTCTCTGAAAATATAAGAACTCTCTGATTCTTAATATGTGGTTTATACATTCTTGTAACTAAAAATAAACTTTGCACCAAAATATTTTCCCTAAAAAAAAAAAAAAAGACTTCTGGATATTACATTTAGACTACTTTAAACATGCTATAAAGATGGAATCAGGAAGGGGAAAGAAAAAGGCAAATGATTGAAAAAAAGACTAACAAAAATATCCAGAAACTACACAGAATATTATATAGGTCTATATGTGACAACTGAGTTAGAGGCTTGACAAGAGCCTCCATGTCTATGTGGAGAAACTCAAAGCTTATCCATGTATTTTGCTTGGAGGGCAGTATATCAGTACCAACAAGATATTTAACATTCCTTGCTATTAGTCACTCAGTATACAATAAAATTTACTCAGAGAAGAGAATGTAATCTAAGGCAGCCCAGCCACACAAAAAAGAAAGCAAAGGAAGAGAAGCCAAATGTGAGGAACTGACCAGAAGTTAATAAAATAAGATACATCATACTTGGACCTCTGCTTTAATATTTTAGTGGGCAAATGCATTCCAAGGTGTGAGCAGAAATCCCAGCGAAACAATGCACATGATATCAAGAGCATGACTGCATTCCCTACTTAAGAGGGAAAAGCGGGGAAGTGGTTGAACCAGTACTCAAAGGGACACTGTCTGACTCAATCCCCTACTCTTCCCACACCGCGACACTGGCTCCAAGAATAACTCTCTCATACAAGTAAGAGGATTTCAAATAAACTCAAACAGAATGCATACAGCACAGTTAAGATGCAACCAGGAAACACCAACGACTTACGCAAAAACTGGTCTCACGGCGTTATTCATATTCCCAAAGCTCGCCCGGCCCAGCAGTTCTCTGAAGCAGTTTTCAGCCAGCACAGCGGGATTCTCTTCTTTGTCTGCTGCTGAAGGAGAAGGAGGAGGGCCTATGCGACTGGGAAAAAAAGAGAAATGAAGGCAAACAAACAAACCAATGCAAGACTTCTGACACCAGTTCTAACAGTTAAACAGAAGACATTTGACTTCTCGGAATTTCTAGCATGACATTTTTTTTTTACCTCAAAATAACTTTAGAGCTTAATTTTACTTCATGAATTCAACACTTTGAAGCTGATCATATAATTTTTCAAAACAGGAGAACTAAATTCAGTTGTACTACTGCAAGGAGATCCAACCAGTCCATTCTGAAGGAGATCAACCCTGGGATTTCTTTGGAAGGAATGATGCTAAAGCTGAAGCTCCAGTACTTTGGCCACCTCATGCGAAGAGTTGACCCATTGTAAAAGACCCTGATGCTGGGAGGGATTGGGGGCAGGAGGAGAAGGGGACGACCAAGGATGAGATGGCTGGGTGGCATCATGGGCTCAATGGACGTGAAGTGAAGTTGCTTAGTCGTGTCCGACTCTTTGCGACCCCGTGGACTGTAGCCTGCCAGTCTCCTCTGTCCATGGGATTCTCCAGGCAAGAATACTGGAGTGGGTTGCCATTGGACGTGAGTCTGAGTGAACTCTGGGAGTTGGTGA
>SJXQ01004279.1:45953-118706 GCA_006408695.1 Aepyceros melampus | reverse complement strand
AAGCATAAGTGAGAAATGTGCATTAAAATGATATGTAACATAACCACATTTATTTAAGAATGTATTCCAATATCAAACAGCAAAGTTCAATAATGCAAAACCACAATTACTTTTACACCAACATAAATACATGGAAGGGCTTCCCTGGTGGCTCAGATGGTAAAGAATCTGCCTGCAATATGGGAGACCAGGGTTTGATTCCTGGGTAGGAAAGATCCCTTGGAGAAGAGAATGGCAACTTAATCCAGTATTTTGCCTGGAGAATCCCATGGACAGAAAAGCCTGGTAGGCTACAGTCCATGAGGCCACAAAGAGTCAGACATGACTGAACAGCTGAGCAGTAACAGCAGAAATATATGGAAAAGGCCTTGACAAAATACCAGAAAATTAAATTCAATGGCACATTAAAAGGCTCACACAGGCTTGAACTTGGCCAATATTGTAGAGGAGAAAGGCCCTGAGCTCACCTCCTCCAATAAGCACACCGAAATTATAATTTTCTGAGCAACTATCAATGAGGACAACCCGAAGACTAGCAGAGAAGATCTTCTACAGCTAAAGATATAAACATGGAACCACAAGAAGATGAATGGGGAAGTGGAGACTCACTATAGTCAAGACCCATACCCTAGGTAGATGACCCACAAACAGGAGGAGAGTCACAATTGCAGAGGTTCCCTCCAAGAGTGAGTGGTACAAGTTCCATATGGAACAATCCACCCTGGGGTTCCTGTACCAGGAAGATGAGCCCTAGAAAATCTGGATTTGAACGCCAGTGTGATGTGCTTTTAGGAGAGCCTAAGGGCTTTAGGAAGTAGAGATTTCATTGCTAAAGGTACACACAAAATTTCACTCAACAGAGACCTGGAGAAGATGCAGTAACTTAAAGGAGTGTGGAAATCACTCAAGCTAAACAGAAAAAAGGCATTTTAATAAATAAGGACAGTTTAAGAGACTTCTGGGACAACATCAAGTACACTGATGTTGTCATTATAAGGGTCTAGAAGGAGAAGAGAGAAAAAGACAGAGAACATATTTAAAGACATATTGGCTGAAAACTTCCCTAAGTTGAGAAAGAAAACAGACATCTAGGTCCCAAGAGGAACAGAGTCCTAAATAGAGTCGACCCAAATAGAAACACAAAGAGATATATTGTAATTAAAATGACAAAAATAAAGAGAATATTAAAAGCATCAAGGAGAATGTAACAAGTTATACACAAGGGAACTCCCAAAAGACTGTCAGCTCACTATTCAGCAAAAACTCTGCAGGCCGGAGGGAGTGGTACTATATATTTAAAGCAATGAAAAGGAACTCCTACAAACAAGAATACTTTATCTGGCAAGGCTTTCATTCAGATTTGATGAAGAAAGCAAAAGTTTTATACATAAGCAAAAGCTAAAAGAGTTCACCACCAAAGCAGCTTCACAAGAAATGTAAAAGGAATTTTTCTAAGCAGAAAAGAAAGGAACAAAAACTAGAGGCTCAAAAATTACAAAAGGAAAAATCTCATTTGTAAAGGCAAATATACAGTAAAGGTGTTAGATCAACTACTTATAAACTTAGTAGAAAGGCTAAAAGGCAAAGATACTAAAATCAACTATATTCACAATAAATTGTAAATGGATATACAAAAGACAAAGATAAATGATATAATGTCAAAACAGTAAACTTGGAGGAGTAAAAGTACAAGGCTGTTAAAATGCATTTGAACTTAAGAGATCAGCAACCTAAAATAATCATGTATATATAAACAATCTATATATAGATTCATATATATATATATATATATATAAACTTCATGGTAACCAAAAACCAAAAACCAAAATTTATGATAGATACACTCACAGAATGGAGAAAGGAATCCAAATATAAAACTAAAGATAGTTACCATATCTCAAGGGAATAGAGCAAAAAAAGAAAGGAATAAAAAAGGACCATAAAAGAACCTGAAAACAACTAACAAAATGATAATAAGTGCATGCTCAGTCACTTCAGTCATGTCTAGCTCTTTGTGACCCTATGGAGTATAGCCTGCCAGGCTCCTCTGTCCATGGGAATTCTCCAGACAAGCATACTGGAGTGGGTTGCCATGCCCTCCTCCAGGGAATCTTCCTGGCCCATGGATCAAACCTGTGTCTCTTACGTTTCCTGCATTAGCAAGTGGGTTCTTTATCACAACTGTCACCTGGGAAGCCCAGTTAAGCACAGGTCTATGTCTGTGCTAAGTCAGTTCAGTCTTGTCCAACTCTTTGTGACCCTATGGACTATAGCCTGCCAGGCTTCTCTGTCCATGAGGTTCTCCAGGCAAGAGTAGTGGAGTGGATTTCCATGCCCTCCTATCAATAATTACTTTAAATGTAAATGGAGTAAATGCTCCAATCAAAAGATAGAGAGTAACTGAATAAGCAAGAAAACAAGACCCATATATATGCTCTCCATAAGAGACTCACTTCAAATCCAAATCTACACTAGCCTAAGAGTAAGGGGATAGAAATAGTATCCCATGTAAATGGTAATGGAAAGAAAAAAAGCTGGGGAGGCAATACTTACATCAGAGAAAATGGATTTTAAAACCAAGATATAATAAGAGACAAAGAAGGACATTACAAAATAATAAAGAGATCAAACAGCAAGAACATACAACAATTATAAACATACACATTCAACATAGGAATACCTAAATATATAAAACAAATATTAACATACATAAAGAGAGGAATTGACAATAATATGATAATAATTACATAATAATAGTAAGGAACTTTAACACCTCATTTATATCAATGGACAGATTATCCAGACAAAAACATCAAGGAAACAATTGCCTTAAACAACACATTGGACTTAATAGATCTATATACAATATTCCATTTAAAGCAGCAGAATATACATTCTTTTCACATACACATAAGCATTCTCCAGGATAGATCACATGCAAGGCTACAAAATAAATCTGAGGAAATTTAAGAAGATTGAAAGTTTATCAAGCAACTTTTCCATCCACAAGGCTATGAGACTAGAAATCAACTATAAGAAAAAGCTGCAAAAGCCACAAACATGTGGAGGCTGAACAATATGCCACTAGACAAGAAATGAATCACAGTAAAAATTAAAGAAGAAATAAAAAATACCTGAAGGCAAAAAACACAATCCAAAAATATATGTGACATAGCAAAATCTGTTCTAAAAGAGAAATTTACGTGATAAAAGTCTACCTCAGGAAGCAAAACAAAATCTCAGGTAACAATCTAACTTTACACTTAATGGAACTAGAAAAAGAACAAATAAATGCCAAAGTTAATAGGAGGAAAGAAATCATAAAGATTAGAGCAGAAATAAATGAAACAGAGATTTAAAAAATAACAGAAAAGATCAATGAAACTAAGAGCTGGTTCTTTGAAAAGATAAATCGCTAAACCATTAGACTGATAAGAAAAACAGGATGGGTTCAAATGAATAAAATCAGAAATGAAAGAGAAGTTACAACTGACACTGCATCAATACAATCCCCTAAGACTAAAATAAGAAATTGAAAATATAAACAGACCATTTACCAGTCATGAAATTAAATCAGTAATTAAAGAAAATCCCAGCCAAAAAAATACCAGAACTAGATAGCATCACAGGTGAATTCTAACAAACATTCAGAGAACAGTTAACATATATCTTTCTCAAATAATTTCAAAAAAAATTCAGAGGAAGAGATGCTTCTAAATTCATTTATGAAGCTAGCATCATTTGGATACCTAAAGCATACAAAAGCATCATAAAAAATAAATTATAGGTCAACATCACTGATGAACATAGATGCAAATTTCCCCAACAAAATATTAGCAAACTAATTCAACAATATATTAAAAGGATCATACAACATGATCAAGTGGGATTTATCCCAGGGCGATAAGGATGGTACAATATCTGCAAATTAATCTCAAATTAACAGACTGAAGAATAAAGATCAGGTGATCATCTCATAGATGCAGAAAATCTTTTACAAAATTCAACATTCCTTTATAATAAAAACTTTCAACAAAGTGAGTAAAGAGAGAATACACCTCAAATAATAAAGGTCATATATGACAAACCCACAGCTAACATCATACTTAATGATAAAAGGCTAAAAACATTTTCTATAAGATGAGGAACAAGACAAGAAAGACCACTCTTGCCACGGGTATTCAATACATTATTGGAAGTCTTAGCCACAGCAACCAAATAAGAAAAGACATAAAAAGAGATCTGGATTGGAAAGGAAGTAGGAAACTTGTCACTATTTGCAGATGACATGATACTATATAGAAAATACTGAGAATAGGACCAGAATAGACATTTTTTCCGAAGAAGACATAGAGATGGCCAACAGGCACATGACATCAGGATCAACATCGCTAATCATCAGGGAAATGCGACTCATGACCACAGTAAAATATCACCTCACACTTGCGAATGGCTCAATAGAATGGCTATTATGAAAAAAATAACAAAAACATGTTGGTGAGGATGTAGGTAATAGAGAACACTTGTGGAGATGTACAGCCACTATGGAAAATAGTGTGTAGTCTCTTTTCAAAATATTAAAAATAGAACTACCATATGATCTATAAATTCTGCTCATGGTTATATATAAAAAAAATGAAAACAGAAATTTGAAAAGATATGTGCCCCTATGTTCATTGCATCATTAATTGCATCTTTATTTACAATAGCCAAGATATGAAAGCAACCTAAGGTCTCATTAATAGATGAATGGATAAAACAGATTTTGTACTATGTACACATCTTACTATTTGCACAGATGCACTACTGCTAAGTCACTTCAGTCATGTCTGACTCTTGGCAACCCAATGGACCTAGACTGCCAGGTTCCTCTGGAGCCTGGATTGAATTCTCCAGGCAAGAATACTGGAGTGGGTTGCCATTTATTACTCAACCAAAAAAAGAATTAGATATTTCCTCTGTGACAACATGAGTGAACTTAGATGGTATTATGCTAAATTAAATGTCAGACAGAGAAATATCAATACCACATGATTTCATTCACATGTGGAATCTGAAAAACAAAACAAAGGAACAAACATAACAAAATAAAAATAGTCACAGATACAGAAGGTTGCCAGAGGGGATAGAGTGGGAGGATGAAAGAAATAGATTAGGGAGATAAGGATGTACAAACTTTCAGTTACACAATAAATGAATCAATCACAGGTATGAAAGGTATAGTGTAGAGAATATAGTCAATAATTATGCAAAATCTTTTTATGGTCTAGATGATAACTAAACTTATTGTGGTGAACATTTTGTAATGTATAGAAATATTGAATCAGTATGTTGCACACTAGGAACTAGCATAGTGTTGTAGGTCTATTATACTTCAAAAACAAACAAAGAAGTTCATAATGAAAGAGATCAGATTTGTGGTTGCCACCAGCAAGAAGGTGAGGGAAGAGGGAATTAGATGAAACTGGTCAAAGGTACAAATTTTCAGTTATAAGATAAATACTAGGGGTATAATACATACCATGATAAATATGAATCTTTGCGACCCCATGCAATGTAGCCCACCAGACTCCTCTGTCCATGGATTTCCCAGGCAAGAATATTGGAGTGGGTTGCCATTTTCTTCCTGACCCAGTGATTGAACCTGAGTCTCCTGCATTGAGAAGCCCAATTAATGTGATACTTCACATTAACAGAATAAAGAATAAAAATCACATGATCATCTCAACACACTATAGAAAAAACATTTGACAAAATTCATCATCCTTTCATGATAAAAACTCTTAACAAACTAGGAGTAGAACGAAAGTATCTCAACATAATTAAGGGCATATATGAAAAGCCCATAGCCAACATCACACTTGACAATGAAAAAATGAAATATTTACCTCCAAGATAAGGAACAAAGCAAGGACACCCATGCATATCTCTTCTATAGTACTGGAAGTCCTAGCCAGAGCAGTTAGGCAAGAAATAAAAGCATAAAAATCAATAAGGAAGAAGTAAAACTGTCCCTTTTGCAGATGGCATAATCTTACATATAGAAACCACTCCCCCACCTCAAAAAAAACCTGTTGGAACAAACAAATTCAATAAAGTTACAGGATATGAAATTAATAGACAAAAATTTGGTTTTTTTACATACAAACAACAAATTATTTTATTTTCCAAAAAGAAAATTAGAAAAAACAATCCCATGTACAATAGCATCAAAAGGAATAAAATTCTTAGAAATATATCTAACTAAAGAGGTTAAAGAATTGTAGGTTATCATACTAAGTGAATTAAGTCAAAGAAAAACAGGTATTATATAAGATCACTTATATGTGATCACTTATATCTAAAAAAGTAATATAAGTAAATTTATTTACAAAACAGAGTTAGGCTCACAGACATGGAAAACAAACTTATGGTTACTAAAGGGGATGGTGGGGTCAGGGGGAGAGATATAAACTAGAAGTTTGGGATTAATATATATTCACTGCTATATTTAAAATAGATTAACAGTAAGGATCTGCTGTGTAACTCAGGGAACTGTATTCAGCATCTTGTAATAACCTATAATGGAGAAGAATGTGAAAAAGTATATATATATATATATACACACACATATATATAAAAGTTGAAAATGTTACTCAGTTGTGTTCAACTTTTTGTGACCCCCATGGACTATAGCCCTCCAGGCTTCTCTATCCTTATAATTCTCCAGGCAAGATACTGGAGTGGGTTGCCATTCCCTTCTCCAGGAGATCTTCCCAACCCAGGGATCCAACCCTGGTCTGCAATGCAGGCAGATTCTTTACCATCTGAGCCACTATGAAAGCCAAAGCCCACACGTATGTATGTATGTATAGTACATACACATGAATCACTTTGCTGGACACCTGAACTGATACAACATTGTAAATCAACTACACTTTAATTTTTAAAATAATTTATTGGAGTGTAGTTGATTTATACTGTTGTGTTAGTTTCGGCTGTTACAGCAAAGTGGATAAGTTTACATATACACATACCCACTTGTTTTTAGATTCTCACATCAGTCATTACTGGAGGAGGGCATGACAACCCACTCCAGTATTCTTGCCTGAAGAATCCTGTGGACAGAGGATCCTGGTGGGCTATAGTCTATGAGGTCACAGAGAGTCAGATACAACTGAAGTGACTTGGCACACACGCATAGTTCATTACAGAACATTGAGTGTAATATGGTAGGTCTTCATTAGTTGAAAGTTAAAGTGAAAACTATAAAACATTAATGAAAGAAATTAGAGAAAACACAACAAATGGAACAACATTGTTAAATTAAAATGTTAAATTTTAAATTCTTATCACCAATCTGTCATTTCTAGAATTTTGTCCATCTTGTATTACATTTTTATGTCTATTTCCTAAACATATACATCTTGGCATAATTCTCACCTCTCAAAATCTCTTAATCCCTTCCATGAAGATGTGAATTATTAAATTATTTAATTATAAACATAAAATTTTGGGGAATTTGCTTTTTTTTAGGCAGTTATACGTTTTGCTGAGTTATCCTTTCTGCTTATCTATCCATGTAGCATCTGCCTGGACTAATTTTTTTTCTTTTTTATAGAATACTTCTTTTGAAAATATTTTAAAGGAGAATCTAAGTATAATTTTTGAAATTTCTATGCTTAACAAAATGTTGTTTTCATCCTGTCATTTTATAATATTTTGCTAATAAAATTTAGGACAGAGTTCTTCAGTAGATTTTAAGAATTGAGGTCCACCAAAATAACCCCACAAAATATCATCTATGTTAAATTAATAAGATATAAGACCTGGGACCTTATTATAAATCTTTTACATGGTACAGATGTTGACTGTTTCAAAGTCTCAGGCTGAATGATGCATCTGGGGAAAGACTTGTCTCCAGAGTGAACTGAGGTCTGCTTTGAATAGTAGGTTCCAGTCTTTGCTGATTTATTCCCATTTTTAGATCTTTGCTTATGTTCTCTTCTGATTGAGCTCAGTGTGTGGTTTAGCACATAAAAACAAGCAAACAAAATATTATATACTTACCAAATTATAGGCCATTTGATATAATGAATGTTTCATCTGAAATGTATGTCAGATTTCCTGCTTCAAGTACTGTAAGCCTGGGATTCCACTATAAATTCAGGACAGGGGAGTCATTGGAGAATTAATTAATAATTTCCACTGGTGTGAAAGAAGGATATGTTCTTGGCTTCCTTTCTTCTTTCCTTACCCCTTAAAGGCATACTGCTTTTGGATGAGTTTAATGAGTTTCTCTCTGAAACTTGGTGGAGGGTACATGGATTTCACTGTATTCTATAGATTTTTGTATGATAATAAAGTATGTATGATAATAATAAATGGAAAAGATCTGGTTGTTTTTCCTAATACCAGAGAGAAGGGCTTTCATTTAACTATTATGAAATCAAAGGTTTACTTGTTGCTCCTTCCATTATTTATTCCTTTCTCCCTTCCTTTTTTTCTTTTTTGGTAAATGATGTCATACAACTTCTGCCCCCTCTCCTGATATTGACATGTGGTTAATAATCACATACAATAGAACATCTCATTTACTTTCTGTATATTTACAGATAGTCTAGTTTTGGAGGCAGGCAGACCTGGGGTTTAGATTTGCTATTTACTAGATATGGGAATTTGGGCAAGTTACCTAGCTTCTCTGGACTTTATGTTTTTAATTCATTAGGTGTAGATTGTAATAATACCTTGGGCTTCCCTGGTGGCTTAGCTGGTAAAGAATCTGCCTGCAACACAAGAGACCTGGGTTTGATCCCTGGGTTGGAAGGATCCTCTGGAGAAGGGAAAGGCTACCCATTCTAGGATTCTGGCCTGGAGAATTCCATGCACTGTATAGTCGATGGAGTTGCAACGTGTTGGATACGACTGAGCGACTTTCACTTTTGCATTTGTGGTGAAGGTGAAATACAATTGTATATGTAAAGATTCTGGTGTGTAGGAGGTGTTCTGTGTACACTGATTTCAGTTTTCTTCCCTTCTTTGGTGCTCTCTAGTGTTTTGCACACAGTGAGGCACATAGAAGGTACTCAGAGATACTTAGTATTTTACCATATACTACATCTTAATAAAATGTTAAATTATTTTTAGGAGGATTTTCGACTGCATTTTAGAAATATTTCAAGAATCATGGATTGTGTTGGTTGTTTGAAATGTCGACTGTGGGGAAAGCTTCAGGTAAGCATATCAAGCTCAATCCTGTTTTCTTTCTTTGCACAAGGAATTTTCTGATTTTTCTTTTTTTCTTATTTCTATTATAGACTCAGGGTTTGGGCACTGCTCTGAAGATCTTGTTTTCTGAGAAACTGATTGCAAATATGCCAGAAAGTGGACCCAGTTATGAATTCCATCTACCAGACAAGAAATAGTATCATTATTTAATGCATTTGGAAGGTTAGTTCGCACCAAAATTTTTTTTGCTAGCCAAGTAAGTCTAATGCAACACATATTCTCTCAGATAAAACTGGGTAAGAAATATCCTATTCAGTGAAATTATCTCACTACAGAATTCTGTGATCTTATGAAATACTTTAACTTTGTAGATACATGCAATCATTATATCACCTCTTGACTCTTGTAATCATTATTAATCCACTGAATGCTTCAGTATTCATCTTATGGAATTTGTAAACTTTTTCTAATCTATGTGCTATCCAAATGTTTTCTTGAAGGTCCTAGAAAAAATCATGTTGTGTAATGTAGGTGTACATCTAAAATTTGTGGATTTGCCATTGTGTAAAAGGCTAATCATGCTTTTAAAAATAATTTTCATCAAAATGATTAGAAAATAAGCTTAAAATTAGGAACTTACATTATAAAATTTAAGTACAGATGCATTTCCTCCTGGCCTATCATATCTAAAGAATGCAGAGAGTTTTTTTTATATTTAAAAAAAACTAACATTTTCTAAGGACTATATTTCTTCACTTAAAAAATTGATTTAATAAATTATTCTTTAGTACACAGAAGATTGACAGTTACATTTGAGTATTTTGCTACTTTTTTTCATGGTGGAAAACAGAGCTAAAGTATACTTAAAATAACAAACTTTTTATAAGTTAGTGAAAACAATTTGGTCACCCAGACGTGTGACTGTTCTCACTCTTTGTAGTCCAAAGGCTTTGATTCTTTGTATATTTAATAAATATGGTAAATTGATTAGTTTAAGTGTTCATATACTTATGCATATTTAAAATACATATTTTAATGCTATGTACTTTATAAAGTATATACCTATACTTTATATCTAAGTATAAAGTGTATACTTATATACTTTAAATAATAAGCATATGAATATACTGAATACTTAAAAATATAATACTTATGTACTTTATAATTTTGTACTTTGAAACTTTAATACTTAGTTGTGACTAATAAAAATAACTGATTTCTGGGGAATGTTATCTTAGTTTTAATATGTCAAATTAAGAACAAAAATGCATCAAAACAGATTAAATGTTTTATGCACCTTTATGTTTGCTGAAATAAATTAACATTTTTTTCTGTGTTCTGAAAATGCAAAGTGAATAACTTGTAGAGAAAAGTTATCTAAAATAGTTTCTGAGTGAAATTTATTTTGTTTACAGAATTTCAACAAGTGTGAAAGAATTAGAAAACTTCAGGAACTTGTTACAAAATATTCATTAAAGAAAGCAAGTTGAAAAGTGCCTGTTTCTGGACAGTGGAGGCCAAAGAATGGAATTTCATTCAAAGGCATAAATAGCAATGACAGTCTTAAGTCAAATGTTTTATATAAAGCTGCTTTTGTAAAAGGGAATTATGTTGTTTCAAATAACAATTTTTTAAATTGTGTTAAATCTATGTGTAATATTATTGTGAGTAAAAGTAGAACTTTGATAATGTGGTACATCTTTAATGTTTAATATTAAGTAAAATCATCAGGATTATCAAATTCACATACAGTAAATCTAAGTAAATGATGTTTTAAGTCTCTCAAACTAGAATTTTGTCTAAGAAGACATAATATAAATTATACTATGGCCAATGTGAAAAGTGTTTATAAGAGAAAGTTATGTTCCATTATTAACAGCCTAAATGTTGAACATTTAGGGTGAACAGATTTAGTAAATAAAAATACAGAATGCCTAGTTAAATTTGAATTTCAGATAAACAACGGTTTTTTAATATAAGTATGTTGCATGTAATATGGGACAAACTTATACCAAAAAATTATTCCTCCTTTAAAATTCAGATTTACCTGGGAGTCCTGTGTTTTATTTGGCAACCCTACAATACATTGGTATGAACAAATCACTTTTAGAGCTATTTTGCTATTTTGATTGGCTTATTTTGGTGTGTAGAAAGATACAATGATAATTCAAGGATGTAAGTGATTTCTAAACAGTGTGAAAAGTTGAATAGATTTATATATTTATTTCATAGTACTTTCCCTGATTCTGAATAAAAACTTGGGGAAACTTTTTATTTTTATATAATTTCAAATTTATAGAAATGTTTCCAGGATAGTATCAATACAAAGAACTCTTTTACCAGATTCCTTAATTGTTCATATTTGCTTTCTTGCTCATGCTATCTCTGTATATATACATGCATATACTATTTTTTTCTCTTGAAGAGTCAGTTATAGGCATCATGTCCTTTGAACCATGTGTAATATGAATAATGTTTCAATGATTTTTTTTCAGGAAAAATATCTGCAATTATATACTACTATAAGCCTTAGAATAAGGAATCATTTTGAGTTCCAATCTAAAATTCTTTTTTGAATTTTGTTACCCTTTTAATGCTGTATAGTCACAGGCATAAAATTTTGGGGTTTTGCATGTGATATCCATTTCTTTTTTCTCCCCATAACTAAACTGTAATTTTTAGAAGTTTTCATTAAGGGAAGATCTTTAATGATAAAAATATTTGAAGGGGTTTAGGAATTTATAGCGGAGAAGGCAATGGCACCCCACTCCAGTACTCTTGCCTGGAAAATCCCATGGGTGGAGGAGCCTGGTGGGCTGCAGTCCATGGGGTCGCTAAGAGTCGGACACGACTGAGCGACTTCACTTTCACTTTTCACTTACATGCACTGGAGAAGGAAACGGCAACCCACTCCAGTGTTCTTGCCTGGAGAATCCCAGGGACACTGGGCCCCCGTCTATGGGGTCGCACAGAGTCGGACACGACTGAAGAGACTTAGCAGCAGCAGCAGGAATTTATAGCACATGGTAATTGTAGGAAAAAAGGAAGTGTATACCTCAAAGTTATGGGCTCTTTCTGTATGTCTTAGCAGGTATATCAGGTTGAGATGTAACATTATTAATAAAGCAGGGTTTATTTATATAATGGCTTAGAAATGCTACTTAACACTACTGTATACTTTTTCTTCTTTATGTCCCTATGGCCTGATACAGTGTCAAGCACATAGTAGGTGTCCAATAAATATTTTTGAGTGAATGTATGAAAATGTATTCAATATATTTAAATTATCACAGAACTAAGTTTAATAATATATGTCCTATTTCTTTTTCCCCCTAATTTGAATAGGGCAGGAAAAAAAAGATATTAGCCTATTATGAAGTCAGTATTGTTAGAGACGCAAAAGACTATGAAGTGAGCACCAAATATAGAAGTGTAAGGACATTTGTGGTACTCTGGAAATTTGGTAGATGGGTTTAAATGGTTATCTTGCCTGTATAACTCTCTAACTCTCATCTTATGCCCCTACTTTCTCTTTTTTTAACAGCTAAACTTTTTGAAAGAATATTCCTGTCTTCACTTTGTCCCCCTCCACTTGCTCCTTTAACTGAAATGTGGCTTTTTTTCTTAGTAGCTAACAATCTTGTCTTTTGAAGTCTAAATCCCAATTCTAAATCTATGGTTTGGTTCACAAGCCATTTCTTACTTGACTTTTTTTCTGCATTTGACACTGTTGACAGCCCCTTCTTTAAAAATCTGTTTTCCACTAGGTTTCTTGTATTTCCCTCACTTCTGAGTGCCTCTTTTCATGTATCCAAGTTATTCCTTAGGCTTTTATTCCTGTTGTCTTCAGCACCACCACTTCTCACTCTTGGGTCCTTCCAATTCAGTGATCTCTTAAATCCTTATCTTTAGCCCACACTTCTCAGACCATCTTCCTTCTATGCATCTTCACTTGGTTGTCCCACAGACACCTGTGTGTATCTTAAAAAGTTATTCTGCCCCAAACCTGCTCTTATGCCTATGCTCCTTCCTTTGGTTGATTTTAGAGCCATCATCATCTAAATTCTCTAGGCTAACCCTTCCACTCCCCTGTCCAGCCAGTGTCTAATCTCTATGGATTTTATTTCCATATCTCTGATGTATCACTGCCTTTCCATTTTCATTGCTCTTCCCTAAAGTACAAACCTTTTCCTTGTACCCAACCTGTCTCCTCTCTTTTGCATCACAGTGTTACCAAAGTGGGCTTTCTAGAAGCACTCTCACAATTTTATCCCTGCTTAACACACAGTGAATTCATGAACCTTTAGGAGGAAACCAGACCTCTTTCCTTGGTGAACAAGGTACTCTGATAGGGGTCTTTCTGTTTCCCCCAACCTCATGTTCTGCTAAAACAGACTTACATTCTTCAGATGCAGCATCGTCAGGCCTCCATACCTCGGTGCCTGCTGTTCTCCATCAAGTGCCCTAGCCATCCTTCCCCACCTGGGAAATTTCTCTGTATCCTTGCAGGTCCAGCTTAGCGATCACTTCTATGAATTCGCCCTTGCTCCATCCAAGGAGGATCATCTAAGTTCTTCTTTTGTGTCACCACTGTAATTACAGCCTACCTCTACTGTGTCACTATTGTACTGTATTTTTTGTTTTGTTTTGTTAAGTCTCCTTTACTAGAATGTGAGCTCCTTAAGAGCAGGAAAAGGAACTTGATCCATGTTTGCATCTCCACAGCATAGTTTTTGGCATATGAACACTTAATAAATGTTTGTTGAATAAACTGCTTTTAAAATGACAACTTTATTATTGCTAGTGATCATACTTTCACTCCAAATATTCTTCACAGTAAGTCAGTAGGCGCCCAAGGATTTCTGGACTTTAGGTGATCCATGAAACTTCTGAAACTATATTAGAAATTTGGTGTGGTTTTGGCAAGTTATGAAAGGGGCCTATTATTGAAAAAATGGTAAGAACTCTTTTTTCAGGGGAAAACATGACTGAAGAATTTCTTGAATAATCAAAGAAAAGTTGCCCAGGATTATGAGCTAGATAAATTTCTACCTGTTTAAGAATCTAAGGGAAAGGAGAGAGGTGTTGTAAGTTCTTTCACACAAGGATTTTTCTTAGCTTAATGTTTCAATAAACATGTACTATCTAATATGGCCTTCCCAGGTGGCGCTAGTGGTAAAGAACCTACCTGCCAATGCAGGTAGACGTAAGGGACGCAGGTTCGATCCCTGGCTCAGGAAGATCCCCTAGAGGAGGGCACAGCAACCTACTCCAGTATTCTTGCCTGGAGAACCCATGGACAGAGGAGACTGGCAGGCTGTAGTTCACGGGGTCGCAGAGTCAGACATAACTGAAGCGACTTAACACATACGCACATACTATCTAATAGCTGGTATTTTAAAGTACGGCATTTCATATCAAATTAGTGTGTAATACTAAGTAGTGTACAGCTAATGTACATAGTGATCTCAATGTTCAGTACATACAGTTATCCATGTATACAATAGTTCGACTTTAGATTTTTCAGCGTGACAACAGTGCAAAAGCGGTACACATCTGATAGAAACTACTTCCACTTTTGAATTTTGGTCTTTTGCCCCCAGGCTAGTGATATGCAGTATGGACCTCTCTCATGATTTGGGGCAGTGGCAGCACCACAGCACCCACTCAGCCACACAGTCACAAGGGTAAACAACCCATACACAACCATTCTGTACCGAATACATCCATTTTGTTTTTCACTTTCAGTACAGTGTTCAATAAATACTACATGATATTCAACACTGTTAGAAAACAGGTTTTGTGTTAGATGGTTTTGCCCAACTATAGTTTAATACAAGTGTTTTGAGCACGAAATGGCAAATTCTTGCCTGGATAATCCCATGGACAGAGGAGCCTGGTGGGCTATAGTCCACGGGGTCACAAAGGTCAGACATAACTGAGTGACTTCACTTTCACTTTCAGTCTAAGCTGTAATGTTCTAGGCCAGCTGTATTTGATGCATTTTCGCTTAGGACAAGCCAAAGAATATCTGTAATGACAAGCTCACTTAAAGTAAACTGTCATTTGTAACTCTAGGTATTCTTCTCTTTCCTATGGTAGGCGTCTTATCCTTATATGACAGAAACTCAATGGGTGTGGTCTGTTAAAAGAGATTAAGAAAACCAGACCTCCAAATAAAAGCACAAACACTTTTATTTTTAACAGTAGTGTTTTGTTACAATTTAGTGAAACAAATAAATACATTCATTGGCCACAGCTATACTTTTATAACCAGTGTGACACTGATTTTATAGCTGAGAAACACTGTTAAAAATAAAAAAGGCAGCTATGCTTTAAAAAAGCCACTTTAGCTATAAATTACATCTTTCATAAAACTACTACCAGCTATAATGAGTGGCAAGAGTTTCAAAATTAATGACCATCCAAATGAAACAATGAAAACAAGTACTGCTAATCACTGTAGAATCACACACTTAAGCAATGAAATTCTTTTCTAGTTAGTGAACCAAAAAGAAGGTTTGAAATTGTCATCATGTGCTTCAGTGCAGGATGAACAGGGGATCGATAGCCCTTTGATTGGATAAACAACTCCTTCTTTCAAGACCAGACTTAAAGTGCTCTTAGTGCTTTGAAATTTTTAAGCAAAAAATGGGCCAAAAGTTTATCTTTCTTTGTCTTTGGTGATTATTGTGGGAGATGCCTTTAAGGAGACAAATGCAAGAATTTAGGTTCCCTGGTCAGGGATAAGAAATTTATAAATCTGAGATTTGGAAGAATCAACTAATGCAACTGAAAAAACCAGGTTATTTTATCTGAAATATTTTTAAAAAGTAATCCTCACTTATCTGGTCAAATAGGAGCATTATGTAGGGAAATCTGGGGAAGCTTTCCTAGAAAAAATGTATCACTTTGAACCCCAAGGGTTAACAAAGGCAACACATCTTCTTAGACAGCTCTAGATAATTAAATACCTAACATTATTAAGACAATAAATAGTCGGCATTCTGAAAAGAAACCCAGTAACTGAAGTTGCAGTAAAAATATGCTCAGGTAAGTACATGGTATGTTGTCCTGTTATGACCTATAAATTCTATACTATAAATTTTATAAATCCAAAGTGACATGTATAAGTTTATGCTTTGGACTGAATTCAGAATTATTTTGTACAGTAAAAAGATGAAATTTCTTTGTCTGTGTACCAGCTTCCCAAGAGATCAAAAGCATTTAAAATTTCACTTTTTTCTTAGGGTTTCACTTACTGTTATACTTCTGTGGAGTTACTGAATCAATCAAAAAGTTAAAAGATGTTTTATGTAAGAGCAGAAAAAGGACAAACTTTCTAATCAAAGTAAAGACAGAAAAAGACAGTTGTATTAGTTCCAGTTCTGAAGAAATAGATTAGCAAATAACCGTACATAGTCATCTTTAAGCATGTTGTGACAACTTCCCAATGTTGCTGTTACCTTGGGCTCTTGAGGTATTTAGCATCTACTTTTTTCCATATAGACACTGGTAGAAAGTGCATTTTAAAATTCTCTATCACTTTAGCCTACCATATATATATATATATATATATATATATTTTAGATCTAAGATAGGACATTCAAGACAGTTTTAATGTAATTCTAAAAGTACTCCAATATTGTTAACCACTGGTTTTTATACTTACCTAGTTAGTACCTTCACATAAGTTGTTCATTTAATCTAGTGCTGGAATTAATTTGAATTAAATTTAATTTGGCTTTGCCCATATGCAAGATATAAAAATGAAAACTAAAGGAAGAATTATATGTATTACAAAGTATTGCACTTGAGTTCACTGCAATAACACATCATGATTTAATTTACCTGAGGATAATCCTGATTCATAGGAATAATAGGTAAGATTTGCTATATTTTATTTCAGCTAATTGAATGCCTTTGAAAATGTATTCATGTTTTAACTTAGAATTGTATATTTTCTGAATAATTCTTAAATGCATCTGTAAACTTTAGTCCTAAGAAGTTTCTATCAATATCTCCCTACACAAAAATTGCTGTTGTTTTCTTGAAGAATCATGCTTAAACTTCTTGCATTATCTTAACCATACAGAATAATCACTTGACCAATTCTCAAAGTAGCCACATAATTTTGATTAGTATTCTTTGCTCTTGAAGAAATGACTGTGGCTTTCCAAAGAACACTGCTGGTCCTCCCTGTAAAGGACTATTAGTATCATTTCTTTAAAATGATTGTTTGAATAATTTCAGTTAGTACTGTACAATCATGCTTAAAAGAACTATCTTCAATGATTACATATTTTCAATAGATCTTTCAAAAGAATGATACATTTTTATGCCTTCATTCTGTGCACTTTCACACTATAAACTTTATTGGGTAAGAATTCCACATGGAGTACACTGCTGAATATACAGGCTTTGATTTTTGTAGGGAAACTGCCTCCTGATTTGATGTACAACATAGCATCCCAGTATGAACACTAGGTATGACTTTGGGGACTGCAGTGTACTCTTTCAGAACAAAGATAAAAGTGCAAATATGAGTTTGATATTCCAAAGTCAGGATGTTTGGAGGCCATCAAGTCCCTTAAGATCTAATCCTTCTTTTCTCTGGCTCCAAATTTTCCATTGTACTTCATTTTACCAGGACGAGGTCAAAAGTAACAGCTGTGTCCTCCACTGGACTCAGCCACATTTCCAGGCTTCGTTTTCAGTTGTAACGGATAATGGAATGTTTATGCAGATGGAATTTAAACACACTGAATATACACATTCATGAAAAATGATTGAAGAATCACAACTTGGTAATGCCATCAGTTTTGTGGTGTTACGTATAAGCTATGGTGACTGTTCATATCTAAGTTACTACAGGTAAAGAGCAAAGGAGCAGTGTCTGTCAGAGGTCCATTCAGGTGGGGAGAGACTGTGTAACTGCTGCTGCCACAGCCAGTCATGGTGCCGTACCAGCCCAAACCTTGTGAATTTGGTAAACTGCAAAAAAGGGGCAAAAATGGACTGTGATCAGGACATAATAACTCATGTCAGCACTTCTAGTTTTGAATGAATGATGTTCTTCACCAAATAATGGCTTTCTACAAAATTCAGTAACATATCTAATATCCTTGATTCTATATCACATATTAGAAAAGAATGAATAAATACCATTCAAAATTAGTAGAACTTGATTATCAGATAATAATAATAGTAACATAGTGCTTATTATGTCCTGGGCTTTATTCTAGGACATACATATATATGTTTACACACACATGCACTCAGCCTTCACAACAATCCTATCAGATAGATTCTATTATTATCCCTATTTTACAGATGAAAAACAGATAAAAAATTGAGGTTAAGTAACTTGTCCAGATGAATGAGGATTACAGAAAATGCTGTATCAAACTCAAAGCATTATTTAGTGTGCATTAAGGCTTTCTCTGCACTGATACCAAAGCTAATGGGATGGACTTGTAATGATTTCGGAGCAAGGAGGGCACTGAAGATTTCTTATAGCAGCTAAGCTTCCCAAGTTTTATTTAGGGTTTCTCTGTGCATTTTGAACAGCACAGTAGATATGGAAACATATATAATAGTATTTCTTCTCTGCTCACCAACCCCCACCAGCTTTGAACTAACAAGGGATCCTGAAATGAAAGGGTGCCATTTTACCCCCAAAGGCATTTCTCAAATAAAGGTAATATATGGACTTAGGAGCAGATGATAATTCTTTATAGTACAGGTCTCATCATGGGTTTAACATCTACTGTTCTATGTGCCAATGTTAAATGATCTTATTTATTGATATATATCAGCAAATCACCCTTTTCATACTTGGGTTAAAGCTTTTTTTAAAAAAAAATCTATGTTGGTACTAATTCAGTGCAGCTACCTTCCTTCTCTTGAACTTCCCAGTCTTGGCAAGTCATCATCACTATCGTATCGTCTCGGATTGTCGAAGAAGTATGCTCTGGAACTGTAACTGTGACTGTTTATCATGCCAGCAGGTGCCTGTGACAATGTAGTAGATGGAATAGGAAAATTTACTTTTAAACCAAGAAAGGAGGCTGAGATCCATAACCCTTTTTAGTCTTTGCCAAAAATATAAAATCAATATAAATGTTCTATTATCTTTAAAAATAAGGAAAACAGGCATTAGGTAATGTGATGATATCATACCAAATTCTGGTTTAATCTCTGTGCCCGGAAAAACAGTACCACTGACCATGCTGGCACATGTTCCCACAGAAAGAGGACCATTCCAAATACAATATACTCTTCTCCACTTATGTCTTTCACATGAGCCTGTGAATACAATATGGTCGAGCAGTTTTAAAGTCAGTCTTACATGTAAGGAATCACCCTCCACACACAACTTGCTTCAGGTAGGGTAAGTTAAAGATCAACTTACAAGCACATAGAACTCTTAAATTAATTTTCCATATTTTGTGGCTTCTCATGTAATGATATTTATCCTTTAAAGATCATAAAATGCTTTGATGTTAAGTAGAATAAAGAGGTATTAACGTTTTCAACGCATCAATTTATGAAAATATTTTTAATACATGGGTAGTGGTGTGGGTGGTTTAGGTCCCATAGTCTGAGGAGGGTTATAAATGAGACTACAGGTTCCAGCTGCTCCAAAGGCAAAATAATCGCACTTACCCTGAGTTACACCTGTAGAGAAATGTAACATGCAAGTCGCTCAGCTCTGTTGCTATTTAAAAACATGCTTTTGGGCTTAAATTCCATGTTGAATTTGTTTCTATTCTAATAGATGTGGGGAAAGAGAAATGGGAAAAGGAGTGAAGGGAATCTGCCACACAGAACCAAATGTGAAAATTCCTTCTTTGAAAGATAATTAAAATCCTGATAAAATAGCATTCCAGGATGCTTAAATTCAGTACAAAATTAAATTAACATAAATAAAGATATGACATGCACCTAGGTCAGACTACTTCTAGTGGAAGGATGGAGAATGCTGGGAGGTCAAATATGCACCTAGAAAACACCTAGATACCCAAGGAACTATGCGCCCTGATTTTCAAGACTGATAAGGCCAAATTTTCATAAAAGTCATACATCTAAAACTGAACCAAATATTTAGGTTATATGTAGTTCTTGGGTAAGAGAGAATTAATGTCATCCTAGAAAATTAAAGACATAACCACATTTACTAGCTGACAGAATATCAACTTATAAAGAGATACTTAAACTCTATCCTTTACAAATTAGTAAAATAGATTTGTGACCAACAGGTTTAATACACTGTTGATATTATCCACAAAAAGAAAATAAAATACTACTTTGGGAGAAGTTCTCTCTGAAGAATGATTTCAATTGCTACATATGAATGAGAATTTTTAAACATAGAACTTTGAAGTATGATTACTGATAGTGGCTAGAGATTCCATAAAAGTGTTGTAAGTCAAACACTTAAGACATTCTCATAGTCAGGCTAACTTCATTATCATACACTTAGATTCGCAATACACGCTAGGTTCTTACCTTATCTGAAAGATTATCCCAGCCATAATTAAATGGACTTTCTAATGTATCCTGAGAAATGGTGATCACCACCAAATTATAACATGCTCTTGAAGAGTACAGAAGGATGACCACAGAGCCTACGACAACAGTCTGGCATAGAGACATACCCTAAAAGAAATAAAAGTCATCATCACAACAGCCCGCACATTTATCATGACATATATTGTCCACATACAATATAGTCACCTCTTGCAATGCACCCCTAGAAAACACTGAGTGAGTGCCAGTTGAAATCAACTCTTGATTATCATGCTTTACAACTTCTATTTTTAGAACCACTTGTGTTTCAACTACCCTGTTATTACATATAAGTTCTTTGTCAACTTGCCCAGCAGCAGCTAGAGGAAGATTTTATTTGGCCAAGGTTACCTTACTCCCTTAAGTAGTATATGAATAAACAAGTTGGCAAATGATCGATGTTAATCAAAGAGGTAGTTTAGGCCCAATGAGAAAAGAATGGGAAATAGAAACATTAGTCCATTTGATACACTTAATTTCCAACAAGGAGCAAAATTAGAATAGAAACACAATTTCTGTACTATTTGCTTTGTTCTATTAGAGTTGATGTTAATCCTCTGTTGATATTGTTATGTTGATGACAAAATGGTGCAGGCACCCAAACGCATTTTCAAATCCAAAATATTTTAACACTAAAGCTTTCACCATTTCCTGAAATATAGAAAGAAAGCCTTGTATAACAGTGGTTATAACACTGGTTGTAACAGTGGTTGTCAACTGGAGTGTGTATATTGGAGAATGGTGTGGTATCCACTTTTGTAGAGATTCTTAACCTAAAATATTTGAATACAGTTGGTTTCCTTTGTAATCCTATTTATCTTAAAGACATTATTCTGAAAAGTGACACAATTGCCAAATATATATTATGAAAAACACTAATATGGTGTTTTGGAAGTTTGTGTTTTAGTGTCACAATGATTAAGCGGAAATGATGGCATTCACCACACAAGGGCCAGGGCTGCTGGATGACTGACAGTTTATAGGAGAGTTCTCCACATAAGAGAATTATCTGACCTTCATAACTTCCCCATGTCCTCTTGGACATTTATGAAGATGAAAAACTTTTCCATATGATCTGAGCCAGAACCTACATCTGTTTTAAATATAAACAAAGTTTATGCTTGTATAGTTTTAAATAGATGCCAACACATCCAGAAACACACATAACATGTAAATTGAGGGAAATTTGTCCTTTGTTTTTTGTTCAGACCTTTGTCAAGAACAGTCAAATATTTCAGAAAGGTATGAAAGTGAGAGCAATACTGCTTGTGGTACACAGTGCAAAAGCAACACACCTGTTACAGTCTGCAGTTATAGTCTCATTCACAATTTCTATGTGTAGATACAAGCATCCAACCACTGTAGCATACCCTCAAATCTACACATTCAAATATTTATTAATTACTTTCCTTTTATTTTCTCATTATATTATAATTAGGGCAATTGCACTGAATTTTTGAAGTTATGTGTATTTGTATGTTAAACAATCTATTAATTTCAGCACAGAAATAGGTTATTAAAATTTATGAGAAGGTTTCAACGGGTTTGGTAGGATTGAGAAATATTATTATAACTGACATCCTCATAAGAACAACACGTTTTTAGAGGTGAGTGAGAAGAAAGCAAACTTAAAGATGAAATATATCTTGAAAGATTTTGGGATAGCAACAGCATATCTTCTCTGAGCTAACTCACTATTACAGCAAAAAGTATGTGTGAAAATAAAATCCTAGCAAGATTAAATTTTTTAATCAAGACTAAGCTTTTCTATAATGTGCATTTTTACTGTGCATATTTATTACAAATCATAAAAATGTTGCTAATAAAAAGCTAATCTGAAAGCAATCCAGTTTCCATTTTAAAAGTACTATATTATTACAGACAAGTTAAGTAACAAAAAAGTTGGAATGCTGTAAGCATTATCATCCTTTAATATAACCGTAAGTAAATTTATAGTCACTGCTTTAAGAAATACTATGACTGCTAAAAGTAATAACATCTTATAATATGGAGTTTCTCTACTTACACTTGTAAATATTATAAAAAACTGAAAAGAAGTGTGAGCAAAGAATAGTATCAGAGCAATTAACAAAGCAAAATTGCAGCCAGATTACATACATATAATAGAGAAAGAAGTCCACCAATTTAGAAAACAAATTAAGATTCTTCCCAGAAAATATAGGGTCATAAAACAAAAGATAAGGATTCAGCCACATGGAAAGTGCTGTTGGAAAGTTACAGAAAATTTTTCTAAATTGAATAGTCATGACAAAACAATTCCACTCAGGAGCAATCCTCAAAGAATGATTCTCCCTTCCTCTACCTCAGACATCTACATACCACTGTTTTAGAAATTCCACACTTACAAGTAAAGAAGAGTTAGACCTCACTCCAGTATACTTACCATTAACTAGAGTTCAGTATTTGTTTATAGGTACTTTCAGGACACAGATATGTAGAAACCTCAACTTACCATTCATTGAGTTTTGACAACTGGTGTATACAAAAAAGAACATGTTCTCTGACATCCATTCCCCATCAGCCAACACCTCAGACACAAATATTCCCCTGCTTTTGTTTTTACCACGACTTAGTTGTGCTTACTCTAGAACTTCACATAAATGGAATTATAGAATATGAACTCTTGTGTAGGTATCACTCACTCAGCATAATGTTTTGAGATTCATCCATGTTGTTGGATGTATCAGTAGTTAGGTCTTTGCACTGCTGAGGTGGACAGTTAGGGTGACCAACTCCTGGTTTGCTCAAGTTTCCTAGTTAAAAAAAACTTTCCTAGTTTTAGCACTGAAAGTCACATATTCCAGAAATCCTTTGAGTCACTGGCAAACCAGGACAGTTAACCCCACTAATTCTACTGTATAATTACATGAATTTGTTTATATGAGAATTTGTTTATTCCTTTTTCTGTTGATGGACTGTTTCTGTGAATGTTCTTACTCAAATCTTTTGTGGACATATTCTTTCGCTTTTCTTGGGTAAATACCTCAGAATGGAATTGCTGGATCATGTGATAGGTTTAAGTTCAGCTGTATAAGAAACTGCAAGATCTTTCCCCAAAATGGATGTACAATTTTATATTTCCAACAAAATATGAGAGTTCCAGTTGTTCCAATTCCTAGATAACATTTGGAGTTGTCAATCTCTTTAATTTTAACCATGTTGTGGATATTTTGGTTTTAATTTGCATTTCCTCAGATGACTAATGATACTGTGTTTGTTGGCCATTTGTACATCTTCTTTGTGAAAAGTCTGTTCATATTTTTGACCATTTTTAAATTGGTCTGTCTTTTTAAAAATTATTGAGTGTAGACAGTCCCTACATCTACTGGAAAGGATTCCTCATCAGATGTATGCATTGCAAATATTTTCTTAAAGTCTGTGATTTGCCTTAGCATTTTCTTAGTCTTGCCTTTCGGGAAAGGCAATTTCCCAAAATTGCTTTAAAATGGGAAATTTTAATTGTCTAATTTATTATTCTTTTGTGATTACTTTCAATGACCTGCTAAAGAGATCTTCTAAAGGAAATTAGTCCTGAATATTCATTGGAAGGACTAATGTTGAAGCTGAAACTCCAATACTTCGGCCACCTGATGCGAAAACTGACTCATTGGAAAAGATCCTGATGCTGGGAAAGATTGAAGGCAGGAGAAGAAGGGGATAATAGGGGATGAGATGGTTGGATGGTATCACTGACTCAATGGGCATGAGTTTGAGCCAGTTCCAGGAGTTGGTGATGGACAGGAGGGCCCAGCGTGCTGCAGTCCATGGGGTCACAGAGTCAGACATGACTGAGTGACTGAGCTGAAGAGATCTTTGCCTGTATCCAAACTGTAGAGATAATCTCTTATGTTTAGTTTTATTTAGACTTTTTTGAATTATATTTAAATTTGTGACCCATTTTGAATTTTTGTGTGTATGTGGATGCAGCTAGAGGTTCATTTTATTTCATGTGGATATCCAGTTGTTCCAATACTGCTAGCTTTCCCTTTGAATAGTTTTAGCACCTTTGTCAAAAATCAAGATTATTTAAGTGTGGATTGTTTCCAGGTTCTCTATTATGTTTGTCTTTGTCTTAATTACTATGGTTTTACACTAAGTTTCAAAGTCCTGTGGTCTAACTCTTCTTTTTCAGAATTACCTTCTGTATTGTTCACTACAATAACCGTTAGCCACATGTATTTACATAATCACATTTAAATGTGTTAAATTAAAAGATCAGTTCCTTTGTAGCACTAGCCCTCTTTCAAGTGATTAATAGTCACATATTGGCTAGTACAGATATATAATATTTTCATCATCACAGAAAGTTCTACTGGAAAGCACTACTTTTTAAAGTATTTTAGGTCCTTTGTATATCCATATAAATTTTTGAATAAATTGGTCAATTTCTGTTTTTTAAAGCCTCAAGGTACAATTTATAATTGGGATTGCATTTTATTGATAGATCTTTTGTGTGGAGAATTGTCATCTTAAAAATACTGTATCTTCTAATCCATAAACAATGGTCTTCAATGATTTAGATCTTTAATTTCTCTCAGCAGTATGTAGTCGTTTTCAGTACAGAGGTACTGCTTGCTTTTCGCAAAATTGATTCCTAACTATTTTGGGTTTTTTATGCTATAGAATTGCTTTTTGAATTTAATTTTCAAACTGATTATACCTTGTATACATGAAAATCATGTAATTTTGCATTTTGACTTTGTATCCTGAGCACTTGCTATATTCATGATTCCTCGGGATGCTCTACTTAAACAACCATGTTATCTGCAATTAGAGACAGTGTTTTTTTTTTTTTTTTGATGGGCTAGGTGGTTTTTTTTTTTAAATATTAACTTATTTTAATTGTGGTATAATTATTTTACAATATTGTGATGGTTTTTCCCATACATCAACATGAATTGGCCACAGGTATACATGTGTCCCCCTATCCTGAATCCCTTTTCCGCCTCCCTCCCCGCCCTATCCCTCTGGGTTGTCCTATTATACAGAGTGAATTAAGTCAGAAAGAGAAAGTCAAATACTGCATATTAATGCATGCATATATATAGAATTTAGAAAAATGGTACCGAAGATCCTATATGCAGGGCAGCAAAGGAGTCATAGATGTAAAAAACAGTTTTACTTCTTACTTTCTAATTTTATACCTTCTGTTTTTGTTTTATTGGACTGTTGAATAGAAATGGTGAGAACAGACTTCCTTGCTTTGCTCCCAACCTTAAGGGTAAAACATTCAATACTTTCAGTGTGACACCAATTGCAGGATTTTTAGAGATTTTTTTTTATCAGATTGAGGAACATTCCTTCTATTCCCTATTGGCTTAAAGTTTCATTGTGGTTATTTTTAAATCATGAAGGGTGCTGAATTTTGTCAGATGTTTTTGCTACATCTATTCAAATGATTATTTATCTTTTCTTCTTTGTTCTCTCAATGTAGTGAATTACATTGACTGACTGATTTTCAAATGTTAAACCAATGTTGCTAGATTCTGTATCTCTAAGTATAAGAGATTCTGTATCTCTAAGTATAAGAGATTACGTGTGTGTGCTCAGTCACTTCTGGAGAAGGCAATGGCATCCCCCTCCAGTACTCTTGCCTGGAAAATCCCATGGACAGAGGAGCCTGGTAGGCTGCAGTCCATGGGGTCGCATAGAGTCGGACATGACTGAAGCGACTTAGCAGCAGCAGCTCAGTCACTTCAGTCGTGTCCAACTCAGTGTGACCCTATGGACTATAGCCTGCCAGGCTGCTCTATCCATAGGGTTATCCTGGCATGAATATTGCAGTGGGTTGCCTTGCCCTCTTTCAGGGGATCTTCCTAACCCAGGGATTGAACCTACATCTCCTGAAGCTCATTAATTGGGACTGAGCATAGAGCACTAAAAGCTCCAACTATGACTGTAGGGATTTTTATCCCTTTGTTTCTTACTACCTGGTTAAGTTCCTCGTTATTCCTACTATTTGGCTCATATACACATCTATTATTTTTATGTGTTTGATGAACTGTACCTCTTTATATTTGGTAATATTCTTTGCTTAACTTTTATATCTGGTAGTACCCTTTGTCTTGACAATTCTTTTGCTTAATATTAAAGTGCCTTCTTACACTTAATGAATGAATAGTATATTAGCTTCCTTGTTCAACTTATGTCTATCTTTATATTTAAAGTGCCTTCTGGAAGTCAGAGTATAGATGGGTCTTTTTTTTTTTTTCTTTAATTCATTTTGATAGTCTCTACCTTTTAACAGGAGTGTTTAGTTCATTAACATTTAATATAATTAGTGATATATTTAAATTTAGGTCTTATATTTTACTATTTGCATATTTATTTGTTGTTCCTCTATCCATTATTTTCTGCATCTTTTGGTTAATTGAATATCTTTTAGAACTCCATTTTATCTATTGAACTTTTAACTATACTTTTCTATTCTTTGTTGTTTTCTTTTTGCCTTACGGGGTTGCTCTAGGGCAGCAGTCCTTAAAGTGTGGTCCCGGGATCTTAAAAATCAAAATCAAGATGATTAAAAACAAGAGTACTAAGATGTTATTTGCCTAATATATTTTCATTCTCTTTTGTATCTACAGCAGAGTTTTCCAGAGGCTGTATGATATGTGATGGTGTCAACACTCTATATGCATGTGTGTTCTTGTGTTTTCTATTGACAGATTCCTGATGTAATAGATTTAGGGTATAAATACATTCATTTTCAGAGATTAAGTCAGCTTGTTCTCTATATCTTTGCTGCTGCTGTTGCTAAGTTGCTTCAGTCGTGTCCGATTCTGTGTGACCCCATAGACGACAGCCTGTCAGGCTCCTCAGTCCCTGGGATTCTCCAGGCAAGAATACTGGAGTGGGTTGCCATTTCCTTCTCCAATGCATGAAAGTGAAAAGTGAAAGTGAAGTCGCTCAGTCATGTCCAACTCTTAGCGACCCCATGGACTGCAGCCCACCAGGCTCCTCCAGCCATGGGATTTTCCAGGCAAGAGACTGGAGTGGGGTGCCATTGCCTTCTCCGGATATATCTGTTAACACCTCACTATTATCAAACAATTAGGTTTATTTTCTTTTTTGGCAATGCCCATAATATGGGATGTGGGTTCCTAGTTCCCAACCAGGAATCAAACCCATACCCCCTGCAGTGGAAGCATGGAGTTTTAACCACCAGACCATCAGGGAAATCTCCAAACAAGTAGTTATTCTGAAATCCTAGAAGAAAAGAAGAGAAAGGGGGACTTCCCTGGAAATCCAGTGGTTAGGACTTGATGTTTTCACTGCTGTGGCCTGGGTTCAATCTCAGGTAGGGGAACTAAGATCCAGCAAGCCACAGGGTGTAGCCAAAAGGAAAAAAAAAATGAAATCCTAAATATTTCCTTGTATCTACATGGCAGCACAACAAGAATAGGTACAAATAAAAACTTAAAATATTAAACTTAACATTAAACTCACTTTAGAAATTAATCTCATTTTACTCTAAAATGAAAAATTATAATTCTTTTCATATTTAAAATGGATTATAGGCTTAGGAATGGGGACTTATCTTTTTATTGGTACAAAGTTTCAGTATGGGATGATAAAGATGATCTGGAGATGGACAGTGGTGATGGTTACACAACAATGTAAATGTACTTTATGTCCCTGAACTGTACATTTAAAAATGGTTAAAATGGTAAATTTTATGTTATGTATATTCATTAGAATAACAAATATTTTTCTCTACACACAGCTTCTCTGTTTACTTCTAAGATACTGAGAAAGTTGAAAGTGTTAGAATTCTCTGACTCCATGAAGAAAGAAATCTATATAAAGTAACTGGGTGAAACTGATTTCCTGTTTTATTAAATGAAATGCAATGAAAACTACCTTTCAATAAGTTTTATAAATGTTAATAATTTACCTTATTGTCTTTCGTGACAGAACATTATATCCAAGTTAAGCTGCAGCATCATTTTGAGATCAATCATTCAGAGATTAAAGCAAAACAACTGTAATTGTAAATGCAGGTGTGGTGGCATTTAAATACCACAAATTGTTTTTATAGCTTTCCAAACTAGAAAGTAAAACACCATTCAGGCATTTTATAGGCTAAGTTATACTGCATTGGGTGGCAAACCAATCGCAATAGCTGAGAGACTAGTAAAGCCTTGAAAAGTTAACATTGCTGAATGCCTCCTGGATGAAACATGCATTACCATTTTCCAAGATAGAAATTCACTGATTCAAAGATTTAACTAAAAACATAGTGATTTAATGTCTTATCAATAGATGTGTTACTATTTTTGCCTTAAAAATAAATAAATCTGATATAGCAGGACTAATTTTGTTTGTATTCATCTGGTGTCACCACCAGCATATCATACAAGAAGATACTCTTATGTCAATGCCTGAGAAGTAGTATTGAAACATTCAAAGTGTTGAAAATTCTTCTGACTATTTATCCTGGGCCAATTGCACTGATAATCTCACTAATGGTACAGAAACAGTCAAGGGTAAAACTGTGGGCTGTAGCACAAATCAATGCAGTGGTACCAAACAGTATTGTGTTCTTTACTACTATGCACTCCCAGTTAAAAAAGAAAGTTCATTTAAGAATATCCCTGATGAAACAGTGAAAATATTTATTAAGTATTGACCCCACAGTACCTATCTATTTAATATTCTGTGTGATGAGATAAGGTATGCACTGAAGTAATTCTGCTGTATACTGAAGCACAGTCGTTGTCTTGAGGAGAAGCACGTATGTGGTGGTTGTTTGACTTGTGAGCTGAACTTGTGAGCCACTTGTTTCATGCAACCCCATTTTCGACTTAACAGACAGCTATGGCAGACAATGGTCGTTCAGACTTGGTTAATAAGCATACTTATTTTTTCAAAAATAAATGAAATGAGCCTGTCATGTCAAATAAAACATCTAATAATATTTATTGCCAATGATGAAATACAATCTTTCAAGTGAAAATTAGAATTTTTGAAAACTTGTAAGTACCTGTATCCCAAACTTAAATACTTTCTTTGATGAGGTTGGTGGTGGTATAACAAAAGTGATTCTGGATATTGTCTAATGAAATGTATCAACATTTTGAAGATCTGTGACCATTTTTCCTATGATCAATGCATGATGTTATAACTCATTCAAAGTGTAAGACAGACCAATGGAGAGTACAAAAAGTTCACTAATATGGCTTTAGATTCTATATGGCAACTAACCTTTAAGAAACCTCCACTTCAGAGTTTTGGTGTAGTATTAAAGAAGAATATCCACAATTATCTGAAAAGGCTATTTAAATTCTCCTCCATTTTCCAACTACATATATGTGTGAGGATGGATTTTCTTCATATACTTCAACCTAAACAACATATCACAACAGATTGAATGCAGAAGCAGACATGAAAATCCAGATGTCTTCTATTAAGTCAGACATTAAAGAGATTTGCAAAATGTATAACAATGCCAATCTTTTCACTAACTTACTTTTGTTTTGGAAAATATAATTGTTTAGCATAAAAATTTTATTCATGTTAACATAGAATAGATTTATTATTGGTATTTTAATGAATTAATAAATTAATATTTTTAATTTCTCATTTTTTCTAAAATGTATATATAGGGAGATATAAGTTATATAAACAAAATCTCTTTGGGGTCCTCAGTAATTCTTAGTATTGTAATGGGATCTCGACACCAAAACGTTTGAGAATCACTGCTCTAGGGATTATAAAATATATCCTTAACTTTTCATAGTCTAAATAATTGTTAATATTTTACCACTTGATGTAAAATATAAGAACTGCAACAATATAAGCCCTGTCCTTCATGTTACAGTGCTATAGTTGTTCTATATACTATACTGAGAATTATGCATTCTATCTACACACCTAAGCCTCACATCACCATTTTTGCTTGGCACAGTCATATTTATTTTAAAGAAATTAAGAAATTATATTTACCCACACATTTTTTATTTCTTGTGTTCTTCATTCCTTCCTGAAGAGCTAAAATTCAAGCCAATTTTATTCCTCTTTAGTATGTAAAATTTTCTTAGCATTTCTTACAGGTAGGTCTGTTGGTAGTGAATCTTTTTTGTTTTCTTTTTCTTTTATCTGAAGATGTTTTCACTTCTTCATGATTCTTTAAGAATATTTTTGCATGATATAGATTTCAGAATTGACAATATTTTTCTTTCAGCGTTTCAAAGATATTGTTTTCATGTCTTCAGGCTCTATTACATCTGATGAGAAGTGACTGATCCTTTGAATCAATGTTCCCTTATGTATGTGTCATTCTTCTCTATTTGCAAAATTTTCTTTTTTTAGGTTTTAAGCACTTCAGAGCTTCCCCGATGGCTCAGTAGGTAAAGAATTTGCCTGCAATGCAGGAGACACAGGAGACGTGGGTCTGATTCCTGGGTCAGGAAGATTCCCTGGAGGAGGAAATGGTAACCCACTCCAGTATTCTTGCCTGGGAAATCCCATAGACAGAGGATCCTGGCAGGCTACAGTCCATTGGGGTCACAAAGAACTGGACATGACTGAGCAAATAACACTTTGACTCTCACTTTAAGCACCTTGACTACAATGAACCTAGGTGAGAGTTTCTTTATAGTTATCCTGATTGGTATTGCTGAGCTTCATGAAATTGCAAATTTATGTCTGTCATCAAAATTGGAAAATTTAGGTCATATGTCTTCATGTGATTTTTTTCCCAATCTCATTTTCCTCCTCTTTTCCTTTGGGAATTCTAATTATATGTAATTTGACCCTGAGACTCTGTTTATTTCATTGTCGTCTCCCCTCCCTGTCCCCCATCATCCTCTGGTCTTCAGATTGGATAATTTCTGATTGATTTAAGTTCACTGACTCTTCTTTCATCTCCAATCTGCTGCTAAGCCCAAGCAGTGACTATTAAATTTTAAATCCTGTCTTTTTTAATTCTAAACTTTCTGGTAGTTTTAAAAAATAGTTTCTATTTCTCTTAAGATTTCTTATTAATTCATTCAAGTATTAATGTGTATTTACTTCACATCCTTGAGCATATTATAAATCATTAATAAATTCAACATCTGGGACTGCCACCAAAATTGCTTTTTGAGTTTTTCTTTTTGCTTTTGAGTATGAGTTATAGTTTTCCTGTTTCTTCATATATCTAGTGACCTTGGATTCTGTTCTGGACATTCTGAGTGCCATGTTTTAGAGTTTGGATGCTGTTACAGTTTTCTAAAATGTATTGGGTTTTTTTTCTTTTCCCTTAAAATTTTTTTTATTTTTAGCAAATGATTAAGCTAGCTAGACTCAAATCTCAAACTGTCTCTCATGCATGAATAACAGCTGAAATCTCAGTTCAATTTCTTTAACCTTCACTGTGCTGCTGCTTAGGGTATGTCCTGAACATGCCTAGTTCAGGTATCAGATAAAAATTTGGCAGAGTTTAAAATCAGAATTTGGACCTTCCTCTACTTGGAGAAGGCAATGGCACCCTACTCCAGTACTCCTGCCTGGAAAATCCCACGGATGGAGGAGCCTGGTGGGCTGCAGTCCATGGGGTCGCTGAGAGTCGGACACAACTGAGCGACTTCACTTTCCCTTTTCACTTTCATGCGTTGGAGAAGAAAATGGCAACTCACTCCAGTGTTCTTGCCTGGAGAATCCCAGGGACAAGGGAGCCTGGTGGGCTGCCGTCTATGGGGTCACACAGAGTCGGACACGACTGAAGTTGACTTAGCAGCAGCAGCAGCTACTTGGCTGTCTTCTTCCTGAGATTTTCCACTGACTTTCGATCTGGAATAGTTTCTTGATTTTTGCCCTATGATTCTTCAAGCAAGTAAAACAGCAGGTTTCTCTTCAAGTTTTGGCTGCCCCACGGACAGGACTTTTCCTCAGGCTAGAAGCTGTAAAAAACAGGAAACTCACGCAGTGTCAGTTCCTTCTTCCAAGAGGCTTCTCTCCAGTGTTGTCAGTGCTTTTTATATTTTTTCCAGGATTTATCTTTGCTTTCTGCAGAAGGTTGAGTCCAATAGAAGCTACTTGGCCAATAGCAGAAGTAGAACCCTGCACATGTTTCTGAATCCATCTCATAAATGCTATTTCCATTTTGAAAATAGATGCCAAACTAAGCATCAAAAATAAGAAAACAAAGTAATCTCAATTAGTAAGTTTAAAATGTATTTTGATAACTATAAGGCCTAAACAGTTTTAAAAATAGTTTCATGGTGCTAAAACAATGAAATTAGATCTCTGGCATTAATGACTCTACTGTTACAGATAAGATGGCTTTAAGTTGATGGTCTTTATGTCCATGGAAAAATAAAAAAAATTTTGAAAAGCTGGCTCGTCTAGTAGAGGAATTTAGAAGTATAAAGGAAAGGTACTTGAGCTTAGGAAGAGATAAAACATATAAACCCAGTGTCATAAGCAGGGATTTTTCAAATGGGACAAGTGTGTGGTGGATTGGTTCAGCAACAGAATAGGGAATAAGACTTGCAGTATAAGAACTGGAATAATGAAGGCAGTAAATTAAAGAAGCACCACAGCTTGAGATGAATGAAAAAAATTCCAGTGACTCAAGAGAGAAATCAGAATACCGGGAAGGTAGCAATCATATCTATTACAGAGGATGATGCAGCCTCTGTTTTGTTTTGTTTTGTTTTTCACCCATCATCCTCAACAAATTCTGGTGAAGTCATATTTCAGGGTGGTGGATGACAGCCATTAATGGTATTTTAGCCTATTACTTTAATGTGGTCTAAGTAATCACAAACTACTTCTTTAGTCTTATAGGATCAGCTGGTCTCCATGAATGATCAAAAACATAGTTTAGTTGAATGTTCCTGTGTCTCTGCACGATGTTGATGATGCCTTCCATCCCAATATAATACTTAATATGGATCAAGAGTTGAGTGAACATGGGACAGAAAGGTTTGCATAGTAATTAAAACTGTTAGACATTCAGGAGAGAGAGACAGAAAATGCATTATTTGCAAACTGCTAACTAGGCAGGGAGACAAGCTAACCTTGAGTCAGACAATGATTTGTTTTACACTCTGATCCAGATATAAAATTGTACATCTCCTTGATTAGAGATGTAAGGCTAAAAGCTCAACTTTTGTACTCACCCTAACTTTGAGGGTCTTTCATACAGATAATCCCAACTTGCCATTATTTTGGCTCCTATAATGGCAAATTGAAATTATCTGCATGAAAGACCACTCAAAAATAAGGTGAGTACAAAAGCTCAGCTTTTAAATTAACTAATTTGAAACCTTTTTTGTGCCACTATTTTATCCATTAAAAATAACATGTCTTCTATATTCTTATAAATATGCTTATTTTTCCTAAAATGTAAATTAATATTAGAATAAAAATAATTTTATTGTATTTAATGTTAAAAGTTGTATTATAATTCTGATTAAAAGTAAATAAATTCAAATATACCACAGAAAACAAAGAAAGGCAAAGCAAAGAGCAATTCAAAAACTTAATTGGAGAAAAGGACTAATACTGACAAATGATCATATTAATAAATATTTGTTTACCCTATAAAGAGTTTGTAAAAAAGAAACATTTAATCTAAAGTTAATGAGACACACTTGAAATGTCAGCAATATACAAAAAGTTTAGAAATAATATTAAGAAAAAAATTAAAAAACAAATAAAAAAGGTCATTATATACTTTCAACAATACATGTTCCAAAAATTTCTAAGAAAAATGACTCATTTATTAGATGAAATGTCGGAGACTTCAACCCTTACAAAATCTGTGCAGAATAGAATATAAAGAGTCAAAATTAAAATATTTAAAAGAGAAATCCTATTCTCCAGTAATTCTTATCTTTTTCACTGTTCCTTTGGAGAATTTGATTATATATAGAGGACCTGTCTCCAGACACATTTTGCCAACAATTTTAGGTATTCAAGAACTTTCTGAAGCTACATTACCATCCTTTTGTATACATTAGGATCATAATAGCTAACATTTATAAGGCCGTCCTAAGTGCTAGGAATTATACTAAACACTTTATGTGCATTTTAATTTAATTTTTATAACAACATTATAAGGTAGGTACTACTCATCCTCAAACAACCTATGAGATCAACATTATCATTATTTTCATTTTACAGACCAGGAGAGTGACCATTAGAGATGCTGTACTGAAACAGGAAGGCGGCAGGGAACAACTTTTAAAAGAATGATATAGCCATGCTGCTGCTGCTAAGTTGCTTCAGTTGTGTCTGACTCTGTGCGACCCTAGAGACAGCAGCCCACCAGGCTCCCTCGTCCCTGGGATTCTCCAGGCAAGAATACTGGAGTGGGTTGCCATTTCCTTCTCCAATGCATGAAGGTGAAAAGTGAAAGTGAAGTCACTCAGTTGTGTCCAACTCCTAGTGACCCCATGGACTGCAGCCCACCAGGCTCCTCCATCCATGGGATTTTCCAGGCAAGAGTACTGGAGTGGGGTGCCATTGCTTTCTCCTGATATAGCCATAGGATATGACAAAAACTAGTTAGAACCAACTAGGTCCAATGTGGCAGAAGATCTGACTTCCAGTGGACCTCGTTATATGCCCATCATAACACATTAGCAAAAGCTAAGTGACACACTCACCAGTGCCATGACAATTTCAAGCTGGACCATCAAAAACCAAAAGGTTGACAATAGTCCAATTCTTGGAAATCTCTGTCCCTTCCTCAAAATATTTGGAATAATCCTCCTGCTCATTAGCCTATGAAATTATCCAATACATAAAAACTAACCACCTCATATTTCAGGGCCTCTTGCCTTCTAAGATGGCCCACATCCCATCTGTAGAATGTGTTTTTCTCTAAATAAATCCACTTCTTACCTATCACTTTGTCTCTCACTGAATTCTTTCTTCGATGAGACATCAAGGATCTGTGCTTCATTAAGGGCTGAGACCAGGTGTGTGATATCAAGACCATGGGTTCAAATCCCAATCTGAACAATCTGCACAGTTTCATTACTTGTCCAATTGCTCAATTGGTCATACAGCCAATGAACAAGAGAGATAGGATTTATTTATATACTTATCTCTCTGTTCCCAGGGTTTTTTTTTTTTTTTTTTAGCTCTTAATCACTATGATATACTGTCTCTCATTAAGGTCATTTCAAATTAATTAAAAAATCAATATATATGAAAAAGAGATATAAAATATCTCAAAGTATATCCAACCACATTTTAAAATTTATGTCATCCTCATTGCAGAAGAGAATTTGAAGTAGTTACAGAGATACATACAGAATAAAAAATAAATATAGGAATGTGTGGGGATGGGGTAAGAATGTGAAATAAAATGAGAGGTAGACCCAGAACAAAATTGGGTATCATAAGATCACCTGTGATTGATATACAGATGAGCCACAGACTTGCCTCTGCACAACACAGTAGCGAGGGAAAAGAACTTTCATATTTTTCTTGGTACTGAACTGGAGAAAAAGATCTTTTCCAGGGAACAACATAATACGATAAGATTTTAAGACAAATGTTTCTCACAAGAAATTTCTTACACATTTCCTGATGTAGACCAAAGCATGATGTGCCAGTATAGGTCAGGAAAGACAATTCTATCCAGGGTATAATGCAGTCTCAGAATACAACTCTATAACGAACTGAATTGGGCAGAGGATAGACACGGAATAGATGGGGAAACGGATAGACTGTATATCTTTCAGGTAATGTTTCTGGAAATTAAGCTTTTGAGTTTAACAACTAATATTTTCTCCAACAAGAAGCTGGAGTACAGAAATTCTACATTGTTCAGGAGGCCAGAGTCATATGCATGGACAATCATGCAGAGGGTAAAACTGATAACTTCCTGTGGAAGTTAGGGGGCCCAAAGAGAACATATATCTGAATTTTAGACTTTTCACCAAAGTGAAAGTAGAATAGTATCTATCTATATGTAGAGATAATACTTAATTCACACCAATTTGTAAATATGTAGTATTTAAGACATGGCTGAAGTCCAAAGGATGTTGCTATAATACACAGTAATGATATTATGGAAAGTTGCCAAGGCAGTACTGAGAAAACATATTGCTCTACATGCCTTTATTAGTTTAATTTAAAATAATAAATTACATATCTATATAAGAACATAGATATGGAACAAAGTAACAATCTTACATATGTAAGAAAATCAGAAACTGAAAGAGAAAAAATAAACTATTCGAGTCATAATAACGAATATTTAAAAAGCAAGTCAGAGTTGCTACTTTGAAAAAGAACCAAGTCACAGCACTGATCTAGTAGCTAAAAGAATAAAATTAAGAGAATTAAAACAGAAAGTTATTTCTAAATTTCATTTTGGAGATAAAGAAGAAGGGACAAAATTAAGGTCACAAAAGGGAGAAACATTAAAGTTATGCCTTAAAGTTGGGTAAGATAAGGACAAACCATGGAATAGAGCACTGGGAGTGGAAAGACATTTCGGGAAGATGAAACAGCCTAAAGGTATAGAGACAGAGAAGCATACCTGTACTACTTAGAAATAAGGTTGGTAAGACTGAGACCAATCATGGAGGATCTCATTATCCTGAATATGTAGAAGAAGGAAGGAAGAATAAAGAGAAAAACAGAAGATCAAAGTCTGAACTTTAAGGAAACTTTCCTAGGGATAGCAAGAAACAAGGTCAGTTTGCAAGTGGAGGAAACAGATGCTCAACAAATATTTGCTGATTGAATAAAAGAAATGGCCATTACTATATATTGTTATAGAAGTCAGAAAACAAAAACGAGTCTAGAGATTTTACAACGAAAATGTGAAAGCAAGATGATGTACTATTTGAATAAACCTAATTAGGAAAACCAAGAACTACAGAACAGTATAATACAAATAATTTACTATCTCATATTACATTTACCTTTATAGGTATGTATTTGAACATGTTTCTCTGTAGTGTTCTGAGAGAATTCTGAACCCATGCACTTTTTAAATTTAAGTGAATATCTTTCATATGATAGTGATGGGAAGGTATTTAAAATAATTCTGGAGGAATTATCAAATTAACTTCCCTCCTCACATTGGTAACCTAACTACATTCAGAGAATTCTGTATATCACAGTGAGCAAAACCAAACTTAAAAAGTTTCTAAGTATTCAGAAAACAAGCCTTCAAATTCAGCCTCATTTATTTATGTTTCATCACTAGACCAAAGAGGTAAGGAATTTATCCTTGTGTTGTCACACTATGAAAGATGCTGTTGCTACATCAAAAGATTACGCACCACAGCAACGGTGGTTGTATTCTTCTTAACACATGAAAGCCAGAATTAACTAAAATATTTGACTTTTAGGAAGTAAACTGTTAAGAAGTTGAATTAAAAAATTTCCAGGCAAGATTAATGGATTTGAAAGTAAATCTATGTCTCTCTCTCTCTCTTTCTCTCCTCTATTTCTATTTTTGTTTCTATATTTATATTTCTATTGATATAAGTTTAAAAAATTAAATTAAAATCTTCACCTAAACTTAGGAGACAAGTTGATTAGTAGGATTATATTGCTGCTGCTACTGCTAAGTCGCTTCAGTCGTGTCCGACTCTGTGTGAACCCATAGATGGCAGCCCACTAGGCTCCACTGTCCCTGGAATTCTCCAGGCAAGAACACTGGAGTGGGTTGCCATTTCCTTCTCCAGTGCATGAAAGTGAAAAGTCAAAGTGAAGTCGCTCAGTTGTGTCCGATTCTTAGCGACCTCATGGACTGCAGCCTACTAGGCTCCTCCGTCTATGGGATTTTCCAGGCAAGAGGACTGGAGTAGGGTGCCATTGCCTTCTCTGAGGATTATATTAAGGGTAATAATAATACAGAAGTCTAAAAAATATTTCAGAGAACTGTTTAAGAAACTATCTTGCTTATTGTCAGTGAATAGACAATGATGCCAAATTAAGCAAGCTCATATGTACATATAAACCCCCACCCCAATATCTATACACATATACCCCACACCCAATGCCACATATACACTGTGATACCAATTCACCACTCAACCACACTGTCAATCAGCAACAGCAGAAACATTCATGGGTCTCTGTTAACAGGTTAACATTGGCTTTTGTTTCCTGACCCAAAAGTATACGGAAAGGGAGAAGCAAGGCATTTATAAATTCAGTTACAAGACTAGCTGTTTCAAATACCATAGAGACTTCATATTATGGAGTGAAGTAACATTTAAAACTTTATACAAATAAACAACACTGTACCAGTATGACATCTTGACATGCAAACCCAAATATATATAGACATAAAAGTGGTAAATCTGTTAAATGGCAATACTGCCACCTTTACTGATGAAACCTAAGTTGTTAGTATGGCCTTGAATATTAGACTATTTGTGATACATTTGTATACATTCTGGCTTATGCAGTTAAATTATAGCCTCCAATGCAGAGGATATGTCACAGAAAATACAATATGTTCAAGATAAGTGTCTTTGTTTAAAAAACCATTGTTTAGTGAGCACCAAGTTTTGAATACTTTTTAATTTCTTGTGACCATTCTTTCATGCTCAGAAATGTACCTGACATTCAGAATGCTTTTTAAAGAAATATAAAATTTCCATTTAAATATGGTTCATAAGATGAGGATTTGAAGTTAGACTGTCAAGTATAAATTTAAGAAACACACTTACCTTTGATTCGAGGTAGACATTTGCTGATGACATTTTTGTAATTTTGCATATGTAACTAACTAAAGAGATGGCACAAAGAATAAACAGGCTATTATTAATTAATGCTCGAACAAACACAGTCCATTTCAACTGATTTTCTGGGACATCTCCATGGACTAACATTGCGCAAGTCAAGTTCACCACTAAAAATAGAAGGCTTGCCAATATAAAGCCCAAATGCAACAGAATTCTGAAAGAAAAAATGAATTTATTAGATTTTTATAAAACTAATGAGAAACTAAATTTAATACTAAGTTAGTGTGTTACTTTAAGTACAATAATTCCTTCAGTTTAAACTATTTATAATTTCATTAAATGCAAATTTAATAATTACACAGAGTTACTTAGGATATTTTTGCAATTATGATATTAGTAACTAAGCCATTTAAAAATGGCATCAGATTTTAAACCATGAGTTTAAGAATAATCTCATGTGGACTTGAATTCAGTTGCCTCTATCAGGAAGAGTAATATAGGATTATCTTAACTAATTAAAGTAATCCTGAATTTTTCATTTTGTAACTGCTGAGCATATTTTCATTGACCTTTCCATTGTAAGAATTAGCAGGCTTCAAAATTTGCTTGGAAAATTAATATACCATATATAAATTTAAATTGATCACTAATATTAACTTTAGAAGGTAAGGGAAATGTGTTTTAAACAATTCTTCCCTTTATGAACATCTGATTATAGCAAACATTTATTTCAAACAAGACTAAAGAGGGACATAGGGACAATATATAGAGAGTTTCATATACACATCAATATCTCATCTTCTTATAAAGTGGCATATTTATTATGCATACAGAACTACTCCCAAAGTAGAATGCTTAACTCCTTCTCCTTAAGAAAAATTAGACTACCTCATAAAAACTCTTTAGGTAAGGTGTGGCTCTCTGTATCAAGTAGCTGGAACAGCTATCTATATGAAAGTAACTCAATTCAAATACATTTATACTCCAAATTAACACGATCCAGAAATTTACTTGCCATTCTAGTAGCCTCTACTTTGGGTTACTTTCAATAGTGGGAATCATAAAACGTTGTTTGCCTTTATAAGTAATTTACACAAGGAAAATGGAAGGCAATGTGTAATCTGTAACAATCAATCTTTATTAAGTATACATGCAAAATACAAGGGTTCTAGTTTGAGAAGTTTAGATCTTAGTATTCTCTCAGGTTAAATAATAAAAATAATAATTATATAGCTTGAAACCTAAAATGAACCTTGAAATTATCCATACATCCAGGGAATTATAGTAGTTTAAGAAAAAAAGCATCAAGAGGTTAGATGAGGAGCATTGCTGGCAAGTTTATAGAAGAATTGGTCCGAAACCCAAGGCTCCTGACTCCCCAGTTTAGCAATCTCATTTCTGAGGTGAATCAGTAGAGAAACATTATTTATTTCATGGAATGATACTATACATTCTCACTCCAAACAGCATAATCTGTTTGATTATGAGAGTATAATCGATCTTGAGAATCTGTGGACCCTGTGAAACTACATCTGACATCTGGAGTGGGACAGTGGCAGAGCACCAAAAAAGGTATGCAGCAGCAATACTGCTGAAGGGAGAAGACCAGATTATTCAGTCACTTTCTGTGAACTAATCTAAATGCATGATCTTCTACAAAACTGCTAAAGCACCCTCAACTACCAAGCCCTTCTACCTTGAGAAGTATACTGTAAACAAAATTTACATATGCTAATCATGAAACTTACTTGTGTTTGTCAAGTTCAGTTGCACATCTGACTTTACATATAACCTAAAAAGAGAGTATAGAAAAAAGGTTTTGAAAAAAATGTGTAATATAGTATTCTTAAATTTGCTTTGAATATGTGTTTCAAAGTGATACAACAAGTAATAATAGCAAGTAAACCTCAAATGTTAACAGTTGAACCACTGAAGCAAAAATAGGCAGGTTTTCAAAAGCTTAATATAATAAATTAATAACTTTCTTTGGTATAATTTTAAACTTAAATTTCTATCTTTAAATTTTAAAATTAAAATTTTTAAACTGAAATAATTCAGTTTCAATATGTAATATTTTAAACTGAAATAAATATACATTTATTGAACTTTTATTTTGAGCCAAACATTGTGCTGGATGGCTTGTAACCTACTTTAAACTTAAGATGGAACAACTTACTTAAATATGAATATGGCTGAGTGTTCTCCAAATATTATTTCCCCTTAAGATGAAATGAAGTCATTAAAGGAAACAAAGGACCAAAAAATGAACACAAAGATGATGAACATATAGTTAGTAAACTTACTTCTTTCATAAAGTCTTGCAAAAGGCAGGTCCTCAAATACTTGATGAATCAAGGTAAGTGTAGATAAGGTGAATTTGAAATAAACATGGTAACTTCTGAGAACATGGGTGGAAGGTCTAAATTCCTGATTGGTGAATTTGGACTTTACTTTTTGTATAGTGGGAAGATAATGAAGGTTTTCATGTAAGCACTCCAAAATACTTCATTAATCTGGCATCAATGTACAGGTAACCACAGAGAAACTAGGCTAAAAGTAGAAAGACTAGGGACTTCCCTGGCAAGTCTTCCCTGGTAACTCTGTACATCAACTGCAGGGGACGCAGGTTTAATCCCTGCTCGGAAACTAATATCGCATATGTCCATATGAGGCTCAGCCAAAATAAATAAATAAACATAGAAAGACTAGTTACAAGACTACTGAAATAGATAAGAACTTTGAGTGGGGGTGGGAGTGGGGGTGGGGTGGGGGAATCTAGAAAGAGGCAAGTACAGAAAGTTATAAAGAAACCTAGTGTAAGTCTTTTAATAACTTACTGATTTCATTCAAACAATTACTGAGCACACACTATGAAAGGTACCATGGATTCATAAACCTAGTAACTGTTTCTGCCCTCAAGGAGCTCAGTGTATGAAAGAAAGAGATAAACCAACTATTTTGAAACATGGTGATATCAATGCAAAAGATACTGTCACAACATCTAAGAAGGCAGAAAGACTAATTCAGTCCAGGAATGCATTGGAGAAGGAAATGGCAACCCACTCCAGTGTTCTTGCCTGAAGAATCCCAGGGATGGCAGAGCCTGGTGGGTTGCCATCTATGGGGTCGCAGAGTCAGACACGACTGAAGCGACTTAGCAGCAGCAGCAGCAAGGCGAAAGAGGAGAGATTGTGTAGAGTCAGTGAAGGTGAAAGTCACTCAGTCGAGTCCAACTCTTTGCAACCCTATGGACTGTGCAGTCCATGGAATTCTCCAGACCAGAATAATGGAGTGGGTAGCCTTTCCTTTCTCCAGGGGATCTTCCCAACCCAGGGATTGAACCCAGGTCTCCTGTGTTGCAGGCGGATTCTTTACCAGCTGAGCCACAAGGGAAACCCAAGAACATTGGAGTGGGTAGCCTATCCCTTCTCCAGGAGATCTTCCCAACCCAGGAATCGAACCCAGGTCTCCTGCATTGCGGGTGGATTCTTTACCAACTAAGCTATCAGGAAAGCCTGTAAAGAGTCAGGGAGGGCTTTGGAAGCTACATTTCAGTCAAGTTATGATGGAGAAGTGAGTATTAGGTAAATGCTCAGGCAAAGATAGCGGCTTGTGAGTTTACTTATGTCTATTACATTTTGGTTAACAGTGCCACCATCTACCGAAGCTAGATGTGATAAAGGATTCTAAAATATCACCTTATTAATCTCTAAATTGTACCACTAATCATTCTCAGATGTATCTATTTTCTTCATCACTAATAGTATACTGAATTATTACTATAGCCTTGTAAGTGGTCTCTCTGCTTCCATTCTTAACTCCATCTGTATCTTTAGAACATAATTGGGCATTTTGCTTTTTTCCCTTCAGTCTCACCTTTCTACATGTTTTATTTTTATTCAAAATTGTACTAAAATATATATAACATAAAACTACAACCATTTTCAAATGTACAGTTCAGTTGCATTGAGTACCTTCACATTGTTATGCAACCATCACCATCATCATCCACCTCTGGGGTTTTTTCATCCTCCTGAATTGAAACTCTGTATCCATCTAACCTCCAATGCGGGAGACCCGGGTTCGATCCCTGGGTTGGGAAGATCCCCTGGAGAAGGAAATGGCAACCCACTCCAGTATTCTTGCTTGGAGAATCTCATGGACTGAGGAGCCCGGTGGGCTGCAGTCCATGGGGTCACAAAGAGTCGGACATGACTGAGTGACTTTACTTACTTACTTTACTTATCCATCTAACAATATCTCCCTGTTCCTCTCCCCTCTAGACTTTGGCAATCACCATTCTAATCTCTGTCTCCATGAATTTGGCTACTCCAGGTACCTCATATAAAAGAAATTATACAATATTTGTCTTGTGATTGGCTTATTTCACTCAGCACAATGTCTTCAAGGTTTATCCATGTACATCACACATGAGCATGTGTCAGAATTATCTTCCATTTTAAGCCTGAATAATACTCTATTTATGTATATACTATATTTTTATATTCACCCACTGATGGACACCTGAGTAGCTTCTGCCTCTTGGATGCTGTGAATAATGCTGCTGTGGGTACTGTGGATAATACTGCTTGGATACTGTGAATAATTCTGTACATGAGTATGTTTTGTTGTTGCTCAGTTGCTAAGTCATGTTCAAATTTTTGTGACCCCATGGGCTGTAGCACCCAGGCTTCCCTGTCCTTCACTGTCTCTCGGAGTTTGTTCAAACTCAAGTCCATTGATTCAGTGATGCCACCTAATCATCTTTCTCTGTCGCCTCCTTCTCCTCCTGCCCTCAATCTTTCCCAACATCAGGGTCTTTTCCAATGAGTTGTTTCTTTGCACCAGATGACCAAAGTATTGGAGTTTCAGCTTCAGCATCAGCATCAGTCCTTCCAATGAATATTCAGGATTTGATTTCCTTTAGGATTGACTGGTTTGATCTCCTTGCTGTCCAAGGGACTCTCAAGAGTCTTCTCTAGCACCACAATTCCAAAGTATCAATTCTTCAGTGCTCAGCCTTCTTCATGGTCCAGCTCTCACATCCATACTATATATGACTTACATCATTTAAGAGTAAGTTGCATGTGCAATGCCCCTTTACCTTTAAATATTTCAGTGTATATAATACTTCCTTTATAAAGGAAATTCTTATATAACCTGTACAATTATAAAAATAATAAAATTGATATTGATAAAGTATTATTATCTAGTCTGCAGATCTTATTCAGATTTTGCCATTTGCTCCCCAAAGTGCCATTCACAGGGTGGGGGAGGGAATCCAAGATTATACACTGCACATAGGTTTATTGTATACTTAGTTTCTTAATTGTTATTTTTTCCCTTTGTCTTTTATGATATTCAGTTTTAAAGAGTTCAGACCAGTGATTCTGTAGAATGCTTCTCACTGGGTTTATCAGATAGTTCCTCATGATTAGATTCAGAATATGTATTTTGATAGGAAAACTGCAGAAATGATCACACTGCATTCTTCCAGTGCATTATATTATGAAGCTCAAGATGCTGATTTGCCCCATTACTGTGATGTTAACTTGGATCATTGGTTTGATCAGATGGTATCCACCAGGTTTCTCCAGGTTTAAGTCACTAGTTTCCCCACTGTAATGAATATCATGTGGAGAGCTATTTAGATTCTTTTTTTATTATTATGTTTATTTTTAATTGGAGGAAAATTGCTATACAACGTGTGTTGGTTTCTGTAGTACAATGGGAATCAGTCATAATTATACATATATTTGCCCCCTGTTGAGTCTCTCTTCTCTTCCCCTCACCCTGCCACTCTAGGTTGTCACAGAGTACTAGGCTGGACTCCCTGTGTTATACAGCAGCTTCCTGAGATATTTAACTTCTAGTAAATATCTTTTATTCTTCAAACTTTCATACACTAGTTTTAGCATCTATCAATCATTCTTGCCTGAATAAATTATTACTATGTGGAACACTTTATTTAAAAAATGAATCTCAGCATATCATTCCAGGAAAAAGTCCACACGCCTTTGACACAGCAAAGGCCTTTGACCACCCAGCTCCACCTTCCCATCATTGTATGCTTTTATCCCTGTCTTCAGTCTTACGGTCTGCTTATTCTGAGTTACTTACAACTTTCCTGGTGGCTTAGATGGTAAACTGTCTGTCTACAATGTGGGAGACCTGGGTTCAATCCCTGGGTCGGCAAGATCCCCTGGAGAAGGAAATGGCAATCCACTCCAGTACTATTGCTTGGAAAATCCCATGGACAGAGGAGCCTGGTAGGCTACAGTCCATGGGGCCACAAAGAGTCGGACACGACTGAGCGACTTCACTTTCACTTTCAAACAAGGGGTTTCATTTCACAGCTCCATGCCTCTGTACATGTTTTCCTTTACCTGAAATATGACTTCATGGTCATATAATAAATTCTAATTTATCCTTCAACACCTTATTTGAGTGTCATTCTTTGTTCACCATAAGTGCCTCAGGAAGAAGGAAACCACTCTGTATCCTTGCATTACAAATCACACTCTGGCATTTATTCACACTTTTATCCCTCTCTTAAGAGAGACTGTAACTTATTCATATTTATAGTCCCAGTGCCCAGCATAATGCCTGGTTCATAGTAGGTTCAGAAACTGGATAAGTGAGCAGTGAATTTAGGTCAAAGCAAGTACTTTGGTATGTTGTTGTAGTGTAAGTGAGTATAAGAAATATGGCACAAGTAGAAACTGAAGGAAAAGCAGTACTTCGTCACTCAGTCGTGTCCGACTCTTTGTGATCCCATGGACTGTAGCCTACCAGGCTCCTCCCTCCATGGGATTCTCCAGGCAAGAGTACTGGAGGGGGTTGCCATTTCCTTCTCCAGGGGATCTTCCCGACCCAGGGATCAAACCCGGGTCTTCTGCATTGCAGGCAGACGCTTTAACCTCTGAAAAGCAGTTGTCCAATAATGGAAGACTTGTATAAAAATGTAAAAGGATTAGACCTTAATTCTCACAAACTGTGTAATAGTTTTTATGCTTGAGTAATTTATTAGGTGTCAGTATAGACAATGGATCAGAATGCCAAAAAGAATTTCAGTTAAGGCTGTTGCATTTGAGCAAATTGACAGTGTTAGTAACTCAGTCCAGGCTCCTCTGTCCATGGGATTCTCCAGGCAAGAATACTGGAGTGGGATGCCATTCCCTTCTCCAGGGGATCTTCTTAACCCAGGGATCGAACCTGAATCTCCTGTACTGCAGCCACATTCTTAACCGTATGAGCCACCAGGGAGGGAGTCTACTTTTCCTTATTCTCAAGTTTTGAATCTAAAGAACTATTAGAATCAAAGTCCTACTGACAAAATTTTTAAAGGCAGGTCATGTAATTGATTTTTAGTTTTAAAATTTATTACATATAGGCAGAAACAGAGATGACAGGTAAGTTTTGGAATATAAGAAATAAATAATAACCACCTGGAGAGGTGATAGCTGCAACTCAAAGTAGAAGATACTTGGGAAAACAAATGTAGAATGAGAAATCAACCTGTGATATGTTCACATTTTACAGTAAAAGTGAAAAAGCCCAAAAAGTGAAGAAAAGAGAGATGAGCAAGGGAGACAGCCTTAAGAATCAGACTAGTCATAAAAAGCAGTGGAGTAGTTTAGAGGTAAAAGGAAGAACGTATAGCCTTTGTTCAATTCTGCAAAAAGTCAAGAATAATTAAGAATGAACATTTGACTGGGATAACTTGAAGAGAATAGTTTTCAGTGGAATTGAGAAGAAAAAGCAAGGAAGTAAGACAACAAAGGCAGTGAGCACAGACTATATGAGATATTTCTTTTTTTAATTTTTATTTTTACTTTACTTTACATTACTGTATTGGTTTTGCCATACATTGACATGAATCTGTCTCGGGTGTACATGAGTTCCCGATCCTGAACCCCCTCCCACCTCCAATCCCATATCAACTCTCTGGATCATCCCTGTGCACCAGTCCCAAGCATCCTGTATCCTGTATCGAACATAGACCGACGATTCATTTCTTACATGATAGTATACATGTTTCAGTGCCATTCTCCCAAATCATCCCAACCACTCCCTCTCCCTCAGAGTCCAAAAGTCCATTCTATACATCTGTGTCTCTTTTGCTGTCTCGCATACAGGGTTATCATTACCATGTTTCTAAATTCCATATATGTTAGTATACTGTATTGGTGTTTTTCTTTCTGGCTTACTTCACTCTGTATAATTGGCTCCAGTTTCATCCATCTCATTAGAACTGATTCAAATGTATTCTTTTTAATGGCTAAGTAATACTCCATTGTGTATATGTACCACAGCCTTCTTATCCATTCATTGCCAGGACGTGGAGATATTTCTTAAGATAGGAGATAAGAGAAACCTGTGTATTTTTTTGATTGGAAGTCATGTATTAGAATACTGCATGTTTCTGCACGGTCCAGGGTTTCCGCTATGCAAGAGATTTACACAGTGAACATTCTTGAAAACTAGAAGTGGTGTCTATCCCAGTGGCAGAGGGAAGATCTGTCTCTTGACTGGTATAACAGAGAGAACATCTCTCTCCCTGAAGACATTCCAGGGGAGTAAAGTTTAATCTCCCTCCTTGGTGAAGATTTGCTTACATTTCAGAATAAAGACAAGGTCTGCCTGTCTTCTTTATTTGGGGTTATCTCTCCTGTAACACAACACACCTTGCTGCCCACACAGTTAACATCTGGCCCTCACTGGTTGCCTTATGGGAACTGGGCTTGGAGAACTGGTTCAAAACACTACTTTGTAGCTTCTTGTTTTTTCTCATGAGCAATAAATGGCCTTTTTCTCTGACCTATGGGTCTTCTGCTTTCTTTTGGTATGTGTCTATAAAACTGTGGGAGGCTAACCTATCAGCTTTCAAATAGAATAAAATCTCAGACAGTCACAATTTCTGATTTAATGATCTGTTGATCAGAAATGAACTAGAGAGGGTGAAATGGTAAATGAAGGAGAGTGGGAGAAAGGAAAGGAGAGCTCAATTGTTAAAGAAGCTCTAGGTGAGGCAGGTCAGCCCTGAAAAGGAAAACACATACTTTTGAGATAAGAGAGAGGAAAAGATAACTGAGTAAAAACTCGGAGATCTGTACAGAAAATGTAAAATAATCTACAAACCTCTTTGTTAAAATAAGAAATTTGGATGTAGCAATTTTGATATAGAGAAAATGGATGAAGGAATTTGGCAGATGGTTCTTTTTTTTTTTTTTTTTAAGTAAAGCAGGAGGCAAGGTCATATCCTGAGAAGGGATGTTAGATTTAAGCACTTGAGTATGGGAAACATTTGGAACACATGGATAGAGGGCTATAAAAGATTATTTTCAGAAACAGAGAGGTCCAGTTAAAGTCAGGCAGTTGACAGTGGATGTGGCCAGCAAGGGTTCCTAATTTTAACATTGAAACAATCTAACGGGAAAAAAATGGATGCCATTAAAAAGTTAGGATAACTACATTGTACTTTTCAAGTAATAATTTAGAACTGTGACATGTGGAACTACTGTAGAGGAAGAAAGAGTAGGTGAGTGAACCACAAGGGCACAACATAATCAAGAGAAGAGAAATACTAGACAGGCCAGGTACTAAATGCAAACCACATCAGACAGAAGCTAATGGAGTAGGGAAAACATAAAGGGTAAAGTGAGTAAAGGTTAGGACGAGGGTAAAAAACAAGTAAAGTGATGAATTCAAGATGTATAAGGGGAAGGGAAGAAACTGGTTGAAAAGAATTGCTTCATTTTCAAGAACTTATCCAAGGCATGATCATGCTACTGACAGCTCAAATAGAAATGGAGGGTTTTAGAGCTTTGAGAAACCACTGAAGTGAGAGACATTGGATGGGTTATCAATATGGGCTTTGAAAAAGATCTATGTAACAAGAGACCAGACTAGGAGAAGGAAAGTAATGATTCATCCATGGAAGTGGAAGTTATTATGATAGCCAATGATGATCTAATCAGATGGCATGTGTTTAAGAGCGATGGTGATGGTATAACATTAGTAAGGGGTATTGGGTAACATAAAATAGGCTGATTATTTTTCCCACAAGTCTGCAAAAAGCTAGATTTCAGTGAATGCATCTAAAAGGTTCAAATGAAGAAGAGAATAGGGACAGAGTAGAAAGTGTAATTCAAAAGGTCATGGAATGGGATAAATAATGAGTATGAGAGGGAGTGGAGCTGAATCAGGAAAAAAATTAAAGGTCAGCAGTCGTCCCAGATTTGCAATATGTTACAATGCATCATATAAACACAACCAGTTGCTTTGATCACATTTAGATTATAAGATTAAAAATGATGACCTGATATTAGTAGATTCCAAGTATTTTATAGAATATAGCTAACAGGACATAATGCTAGGTAAAAAATTAATATCACAAAATGTCAAGCAATTATGATTTACTAAGATGTTAAGACAGTGAAGGATAGTTCAGGAAACACATTTACTTTATGTAGATTTCCAGAAGTTTATGATGGTAAATAACATATAGCTACATGATTCACCAATGGCAAATTATAGTCAGAGGGGCCATATCTTTCAGATCCTTCTTAATATCAGAAAAACTGAATAAATGGGCCATTTTATTTTTTAATCAAACATTAGGAAATTGAAGTATAGTTGATTTATAATCAGTTGTGTCTGACTCTCTGCGACTCCATGGACTATAGTCCACCAGACTCCTCTGTCCATGGAATTCTCCAGGCAAGAATATTGGAGTGGGTTGCCATTTCCTCCTCCAGGGGATCTTCATAACCCAGGGATCAAAGCCAGTTTCCTGCGTCTCCTGCATTGCAGGCGATTCTTTACCTGCCACCTGGGAAGCCCTGATTTATAATATTATGAGTTTTAGGTATACAACATAGAAATTTAAATTTTTTTAGTAAATTATACTCCATTTAAAGCTATTATAAAATATTTGCTATAGTCCTTGTGTTATACAGTATGTCCCTCTAGTTCACATACTGTATATGTAGTAGTTTGTACTTCTTAACCTCTATCCCTATCTTGCCCCTCTCATCTCTTTCTCCCTGGTAACTGCTAGCTTGTTCTCTATATCTGTGAGCCTGTTTTGTTTTGTTATAGTCATTCATTTATTTTTCAGATTCCATATATAAGTGATAATATGCAGTACTTATCTTTTACTTATTTTACTATGTGTAATACCCTCCAAGTAGGGTGACAGTATACAGCCTTGATGTACTCCTTTTCCTATTTGGAACCAGTCTGTTCCATGTCCAGTTCTAACTGTTGCTTCCTGACCTGCATATAGGTTTCTCAAGAGGTAGGCCAGGTGGTCTGGTATTCCCATCTTTCAGAATTTTCCACAGTTTCTTGTGATCCACACAGTCAAAGGCTTTGGCACAGTCAGTGAAGCAGAAATAGATGTTTTCCTGGAACTATCTTCCTTTTTTCATGATCCAGCAGATGTTGGCCATTTGATCTCTGGTTCCTCTGCTTTTTCTAAAAACAGCTTGAACATCTGGAAGTTCATGGTTCACATATTGCTGAAGCTTGGCTTGGAAAATTTTGAGCATTACTTTACTAGCGTGAGATGAGTGCAATTGTGCAGTTGTTTGAGCATTGTTTGGCATTGCCTTTCTTTGGGATTGGAATGAAAACTGACCTTTTCCAGTCCTGTGGCCACTGCTGAGTTTTTCAAATTTGCTGGCATATTGAGTGCAGCACTTTCACACAAGCTTGAATCAACATTGCTGGGAAAAATATTAGTAACCTCAGATATGCAGATAACACCACCCTTGCAGAAAGTGAAGAGGAACAAAAAGCCTCTTGATGAAAGTGAAAGGAGAGTGGAAAAAGTGGCTTAAAGCTCAACATTCAGAAAACGAAGATCATGGCATCTGGTCCCATCACTTCATGGGAAATAGATGGGGAAACAGTGGAAACAGTGTCAGACTTACTTTTTGGGGCTTCAAAAGCACTGCAGATGGTGATTGCAGCCATGAAATTTAAAGATGCTTACTCCTTGAAAGGAAAGTTATGAGCAAACTAGAGAGCATATTCAAAAGCAGGGACATTATTTTGCCAACAAGGGTCCGTCTATGGTTTTCCAGTAGTCATGTATGGATGTGAGAGTGGGACTGTGAAGCAAGCTGAGCGCCAAAGAATTGATGATTTTGAACTGTGGTGTTGGAGAAGACTCTTGAGAGTCCCTTGAGGAGATCCAACCAGTCCATTCTAAAGGAGATCAGTCCTAGGTGTTCACTGGAAGGATTGATGCTAAAGCTGAAACTCCAATACTTTGGCCACTTCATGTGAAGAGTTGCCTCATTGGAAAAGACTCTGATGCTGGGACGGATTGGGGGCAGGAGGAGAAGGGGATGACAGAGGATGAGATGGCTGGATGGTATCACTGACTCAACGGACATGAGTTTGGGTGAACTCCAGGAGTTGGTGATGGACAGGGAGGCCTGGAGTGCTGCAATTCATGGGGTCGCAAAGAGTTGGACACGACTGAGTGACTGAACTAAACTGAATACCCTCCAAGTCCATCCATGTTGCTGTAAATGGAAAAAGTTCGTTTTTCATGGCTGAATAGTATTCCATTTGTATACAAATGGAATGTATACATCTTCATTTATCGGTTTGTGGACATTTAAGTTATTTCCACATTTTAGCTGTTATAAATGATGTTGCTATGAACACTGAGGTGCATGTATCTCTCTGAATTAGTCTGTTCTCTTTCTTCAGATATATTCCCAGAAGTGGAATTGCTGCATCATAGGGTATAGCTCTACCTTTTGTTTTTTGAGAAACCTCCATTCTGTTTTCTACAGCAGTTGTACCAATTTACATCCCTGCAAGCACTATACAAGAGCTCTCTTTTTCCACATCCTCACCAACAGGTTAGTTGTGCCCTTTTTGATTGATGATAGCCATGCTGACAAGTGTGAGGTAATATTCAATGTGGTTTTGGTTTTGTATTTCTCTGATTAGTGATGGTGAGTATATTTTCATGTGCCTGTTAGCCATCTATATATCTCTCCTGGAAAAAAATATCTACTCAGGTCTTCAGCTCATTTTTAAAATCAAGCTGTTTGTTCTTTTGATATTGAGTTGAACAAGCTGTTTATATGTTCTGGATATGAACTCCTTATAGTCGTATCTGCAAACATTTTCTATCATTCAATACGTTGTCTTTTTGTTTTGTTGATGTTTTCCTTTGCTATGCAAAAGCTTTTATGTTTGATTGGGTTCCATCTGTTTGTTGTAGCTTTTGCTTCCTTTGCCTTAGGAGACAGATCCAAAAAAATATTACTCTGATACATCTCAAAGAGTGTTCTGCCTATGTTTTCCTCTAGGAGATTATGGCTTCTGATCTTTAATTTTGAGTTTATTTTTGTATATGTATTTTTGTATACATTCTAATTTCATTTTTTTACATGTAGCCACTCAGTTTCCCACACCACCTATTGAAGAGTCTGTCTTTTTCCCATTGTATATTCTTGTCTCTTTTGTCCTAGATTAATCAACCATAACAGTGTGGGCTTATTTCTGGGCTCTCTATTCTGTTCCATTGATCTATGAGCCTGTTTTTGTGCCAGTACTACACTGTTTTTACAACTGTATCTTTGTAGTATAGTCTGAAGTCAGGGAGCATTAATGAGTTTACTTAATACAGGTATCTCAATATTTGAGGAAAAGTTACAGTGGAAATGTGTATCATTTACTCTTTCCCAGGGCATGCAGAACAATGGTGCTTAGAAATAGTAGATACTGAAATATCTATAGAATGTGTGCTTTTCTATAGAATTTCTTTTTGTCAATTTTCTTTCGTTTGTTTATTTGAAATAGAAACTGTATTAAAGGACATACCTATATAAACTTTGAAACTGATGCAAAAAAAATTGTGGTGAATATAATCTCTTTCCCATGGTAAATAGAAACTGAAACTGAAAGTTGCTCAGTTGAGTCCGACTCCTTGTGACCCCATGGACTATACAGTCCATGGAATTCTCCAGGCCAGAAAACTGGAGTGGGTAGCCTTTCCCTGCTCCAGGGGATCTTCCCAACCCAGGGACTGAACCCAGGTCTCCCTCATTGCAGGTGGATTCTTTACCAGCTGAGCCACAAGGGAAGCCCATGGTAAACAGAAAGGCATGTATTTCCAACTAGGTAGCTTTCTTTCATAGAAACACTTTCCTTAGTTTCCATCTCAGTTTAAGTTCTTGTGGAGCACAGTGCACCATTCTCAAGTTTGCCACTGTTACTGTTGCAGATTTTAAAAATTAGACTTTTGGTTAACTTAGCTATAAATTGAGTAGTCAGACTTTTCTCACATATTCTCTTTCAGTGTCTATTTTACATTTCATGTTTTAAAAACTCCTTCTAATCTTCTAAATATTTTTTCTTTATAAAAATTTATTTCTAGTATACATAGAAATATAATATCTTTCTGTCAGTTTCTTAGGATACTAGCACCTTTTTAGATTTCTTTGCTTAGCCTGATTTTTTTTCAAGTTGCTTAAAAATGATTTTATGCGATTAAATTGAAGTGTTTTGATTTATAACTCAATAAGTTCCAGATTAATACTGAAGATACATATCTAATTTTGTTCTCACCTGAAACTCCGCTAAGACAATACTAAAGTGACTTTCTTAAAATAGACAAACCTATAAATGTGAGTATTATGGGAAATGATAAGTAAAGTGTTAGAAGCTAGAAAGCAGATGGATATTGTGTACAGAAAAGTTAACATAGTATTCCTGAGACGGTTATCCTTACCCACTTGTAAGGCTGGTACTTGGCTGGCATTGAGAACTTGGGATTTGGGGGAAGATTTTCACCATTCCCTAAATGAGAAAGCTATTTCATTGTGCCCAGGCTATTTGTACAAACAATATGGTTTGTACTCAACACTTGCTTCCCTATGGGAGTCTGGAATTTGGGGGTTGGGCAAAGAGTGTTTATATAACTAAGCTCCAAAAAAAAAAGCTTTGGCACTGAGTTTCTCACAAGCTTCCCTGGTAAATAACACTTCACATGTGTTGTCACAACTCATCAAGGAAGGAATTAAGCATATCCTCTGACTCTCCTCAAAATTCTTGGAAGCTTGTGTTTGGTTTCCTCTGGACCTAATGCCATGTATCTTGAAACCCTTACTGATTTTGCCCTATCCTTGCAACAAAATGTAACCATGGTATATAAGTCCTATTAGCAAATCACTGACTGCAAGGAGATCCAACCAGTCCATTCTGAAGGGGATCAACCCTGGGATTTCTTTGGAAGGAAAGATGCTAAAGCTGAAGCTCCAGTACTTTGGCCACCTTATGAGAAGGGTTGACTCATTGGAAAAGACCCTGATGCTGGGAGGGATTGGGGGCAGGAGGAGAAAGGGACGATCGAGGATGAGATGGCTGGACTCAATGGACATGAGTCTGAGTGAACTCTGGGAGTTGGTGATGGACAGGGAGGCCTGGCGTACTGTGATTCATGGGGTCGCAAAGAGTCGGACACGACTGAGCGACTGAACTGAACTGAACTGAGGCTGAGGGTGGTCTTAGGGATCATCAACACAATGTGATGAATCCCAAGCTAGTAGTGAGGAGGAGTGAGAACCAACTTGATAAATATTTCAGAATCTTCAAAAGTCTCAGGAACCAAGAGAACCAGCACCACTGGAACTGAGAAGTGGAAGTGACTGAAACAGAGGTGGATAAAAGCTCTTTATGAGCAGCTAAGTCCCTAAGTGCAAAGAAAGAACTAAAGAACTAAAGAGACTCTTGATGAAAGAGAGTGGAAAAGTTGGCTTAAAATTCAACATTCAGAAAACTAAGATCATGGCATCTGGTCCCATCACTTCATGACAAATAGATGAGGAAACAGTGGAAATAGTGACAGATTTTATTTCTGGGGGCTCCAGAATCACTGCAGATGATGATTACAGCATGAAATTAAAAGACGCTTGTTCCTTGGAAGAAAAGTTATGACCAATCTAGACAGCACATTAAAAAGCGGAGACATTACTTGGCCAACAAAGGTCCGTCTAGTCAAGGCTATGGTTTTTCCAGTAGTCATGTGTGGATGTGAGAGTTGAACTATAAAGAAAGCTGAGGGCCGAAGAATTGATACTTTTGAACTGTGGTGTTGGACAAAACTCTTGAGAGTCCCTCGGACTGCAAGGAGATCAAACCAGTCCATCCTAAAGGAAATCAGTCCTGAATATTCATTGGTAGGACTGAGGCTGAAGCTCCAATACTTTGGCCACCTGATGTGAAGAACTGACTCATTGGAAAAGACCCTGATGCTGGGAAAGATTGAAGGCAGGAGGAGAAGGGGACAACAGAAGATGAGATGGTTGGATGGCATCACCGACTTGATGGACATGAGTTTGAGTAAACTCTGGGAGTTGGTGATGGACAGGGAGGCCTGGCGTGCTGCAGTCCATGGGGTTGCAAACAGTCGCACATGACTGAGCGACTGAACTGAAGTCCCTAAATCTCTTTCCCTAGTCCATGCCCTGAAATGCCACTTATTCATTCTGGCAGATACCTGGGTGTATGTTCTCTGTAGAGGCTACTCTGACCTAGAGTATGAGTTAGACGGCAGGCACAGTTGATAGTTTGGTACCGTTCCAAAAACAAGGAGACTAGTGATAAATATCAATCAAAGGGAGTCTCCCATGCCCAAACTCTCTTCCATGACTAGATTCGCAAAGTGTTGTAAACCACAGCTTTATTCTCTGAAGGATTTTTCCTCCTGAGAAATCTGATCAGTCCAAGAGGAAAGACCTAAATGTAACAATTCCAGTATCACGGGTTCCCTAACAAATTGTCTAGCCAGTCTGTCTACTGTGTACATGCCTCACCCACATGCTGAGAGCTTCCACTCTTAATTATGAAAAGACAGCCAAGGATAACTGGATAACTCAAAAGTTTTCAATGAAAGATGGAGATCCCAACAAACTAATGAAAAAGAAAAGTACAAACAAAAAACTAGACAAACAATCTCATCATTAGTAGACTTGGAGAGATAAGAAAATCTACTGCACTCAAGAAACAAAAACAAGATGCTATTAATAAAAAATTCAGAGAACAAAAAAGAGCTCTTATAAATTAAACAGTTAATAGAAATGAAAATGTCAAGAGAGGGGCTAGAAGTTGGAGAAATCTTCCCCAAAAAACCTAGAGAATAAAGACATATTGAAAAATAGAGAAGAGGTAAGAAAAAGATCTGTCTTGGAAGTCCAACATCCAAATGTTAGGGGGTTCCAGAAAGAGAGAACAGAAACAAAGGAGGGGAGAAAAATCAATGAAAAACTGAAAAATGTTTCTCCAAACCAAAGCATACATATGGCTAAACTGAAAGGGCATGTTCAATACCCAACAAAATGTACAGAAAACATGGAGAGAGATCATTTTGGAACTCTAGGGTCAAAGAAAAATCTAATAGGTTTCAAGAAAATAAAAACAATTCACATGGAAAGGATCAAGAAACAGAATGGCTTTTAAGCTTCAATCACAACATTCAAAGTGGAGCAACACTTTAAAAATCTTCAGGGAAAATTATCTCCAACTTAGAATTCTATAGCTGCTTAAACTATCAATAAAAATATAATGGAACAAAAATATTTGACATAAAAAGCTCCTCAAGATTGCTTATCAAGCATACTTTCTCAAGAAGGTTCTAGAGAATTACTTCACTGCAACAAGGGATTAACTCAGCAGGCCTGAGTTGTATAAACTCTGCACATTCCGCAGAAAGATCTGGTTCTTGCCTAGCACTTGGAAGGTATTTCTGAATCCTTGGAGTATCCTGCCTGGTAAGAATACCTTTATTTACCTGGGGACTTGGGCCATATCAAATAATGCATGCTAACAATGTGATTTATGATGGCCATGTGACCACCATAATAATTTATGTTAATATACGATTTACATGACCTAGACCATTTAATATGAGTTTGACCTTTGAAGAGGTGGGAGACTGAGTATTAAAATCCACCAGGGAGATCATGCCTATTTGACTCCCAATAAAAAAACCCTGGACACCATGTCTTAGGTGAGTTCTCCTGGCTGGCAATACTTTATAGGTGTTGTCACATGTTGTTGCTAAGAGAATAAGCACTGTCTATAAGACTACTGGGAAAGGAGAACTGGAAATGTATCCTGGTTTCTCCTGGACAAAAAAAAAACCTTAGAGATTTAATTCAGTAACCTAATTTTATAAATAAAGCTATGCTTTAGAGATGAAGTGGACTATCTAAGAACGCACAAGAAATTAAAAGGATTAAAACCTAGGTGTCCTGACTCCTAATTCAAGGCTCATAGGGATCCTGGTTTTCTCTGATACATCTATACATTTAGATCTTTGATGGTACAGAGTTCAATTCCTTAATTTCCAAGGAGACAAATACTGCTTTATTAATAATAGTGTCATACATATGTCACTGCAACTATTTGTTCATTGTTCAAGATCTGCAGAATTAACATGCCCAAGAAAAATATACTCAGAAACCAAATAATCCATTTAGTAAAATATAAAGACCTAGAAGCAGTTTAACATCTTTATTTTATGCTCTTTTTCAGACTATAAAGTACCTTTACTATATCCTTTACTTAACTAGATTTTTAAAAAAGCATAAATAACTATTTATTTCAGGAATGAAGTATTAATTTTTTAAGGAGGAAAATTTGTAAGCTGTCATTATTGAAAATCATCCCCAAATATAACAGGTTACTATGGGTTACTCATTAGTTTACCATGCATAGCTTTCTTATTGAAAATCTAATATACCTTATATTAAGGAATAAACAATTTATTTCTGAACTAATAATTTTATACATTATAGATTTAAACTTCTTTGGAAACTAAATTGAATTTGTGATGAAACTGTGGTACCCTTTAAAAAGTTTTTCCATATAAAATTCCTCATTGTATATTACTGATTTTTCATAAAACCTTTCATGCTTTTCAAACTAGGAAGATAGCAGAATTGCTTTTTGTAAAGAAAGGACAGAGAGCCAAATTCATTGGACAATATCATTCTAACTGATAATGGTGGTCATAAAAAGAGGCAGAATGTATCAGAAGTAATAGAATATCCCAGGGGAGAAAGAAGCAGAAAGAACACTTATTATTTTCTTTCCATCTAGATATCTTAAGGACAATAACAGTTTGACCATCATCAGTGATGGTGATCATTCACATTAGCTTAAAACCTGCTAACTCCATGGTATGACAGAAAAGTTCTAGAGTACACAGCATCACCTCCAACCAGCCCAGGTGGCTTGATAAGCAACTGGGCAAAGTTCTAAATGACAGCTGTGGAAAGAACACACAAGTTTAAGAAAATAATACTTAAGCATTTTTATGTGTGTGTGTGCTCAGTTGTGTTCGACTATTTGTGACCCCATGAACTGTGGCCCACCAAGCTCCTCTGTCCATTTCCAGGCAAGAATACTGGAGTGGGTTGCCATTTCCCATTTCAGGGGATCTTCCCCACCCAGGACTTGAATCTGCACCCCTTGCGTTTCCTGCATTGGCAGGTGGATTCTTTACCACTGTGCCCCTTGGGAAGCCCTAAGCATTTTTTTGAAAAATTAATTTTTAATTGGAGGATAATTGCTTTACAATATTGTGTTGGCTTCTGCCATATATCAATGTGAATCAGCCATAGGTATAATGTCCCCTCCCTCTTGAACCTGCCTCCCACTTTCTAGCTTTCTGCTGCTGCTGCTGCTAAGTCACTTCAGTCGTGTCTGACTCTGTGTGACCCCATAGACGGCAGCTCACCAGGCTCCCCTGTCCCTGGGATTCTCCAGGCAAGAACACTGGAGTGGGTTGCCATTTCCTTCTCCAATGCATGAAAGTGAAAAGTGAAAGCGAAGTCGCTCAGTCGTTTCTGACCCTCAGAGACCCCATGGACTGCAGCCTTCCAGGCTCCTCCATCCATGGGATTTTCCAGACAGGAGTACTGGAGTGGGGTGCCATTGCCTTCTAGCTTTCTAGGTTGTCACAGAGCACCAAATTTAAGTCACTGCATTATACAGCATATTTCCACTGGCTATCTAAGTTGACATATGGTAATGTGTATGTTTTAGTGCTACTCTCTCAATTTGTCCCCCAACAATCATTTTTATACTGAGAGACTAAAGCTGAAAAAAATTGTAGCACGTGATCAATATGCTAATTGAAAACGGCAGCTGTAATTGAATTTTTGTTGAAAGTTAGAATACATATATTCGAAATACAGTTATATCTTATCACATAAAGCAGATGATTCTAAATATTTAAATATTTACATCCTAAACAAACTAAACTTTGATTGATTTTAACAGACACTGTGAATTTTAAGTTAAATCTAATCTAATACAGACACTGTATTTTAATCTAATACAGACACTGTATTAGATTTCGGAACTAGGTCACACAGTAAGAAGAGATTGTTTCTTTAAGAAACCTGCAAATTCTAGATGCTTTATCACTGTCAGATAATGACAACTACACGTCTTAGATATCAGTGAGACAAACCACTTTACAAATTAAACAACTGGCTCAGAACACTAGTGATTCGGAAAATATCAATTAGCCAGGTAAAACAGAATTTGGAGTAGAACTCAGACCTTCAGAATTGATGAAATTATACTACTTTACACAGATCCCTTAAAGTTATAACAAAAAGATAACAAGGATACTTAATTCATAAAAGTTTGTCTTTACTTAAAACAAATTAGATGCAAAGTTCAACTTTGCTAAAGCTAGAGAGTCTGTGCAGATGGAAACAATTTTTTTTAAATTCCTTTACCTTACCATGAATTGCCCTACCATCCAAATCATTAAGCACTGATCTACATATGTAACAGTGCTAGGTGCTGAAGAGCATGCAAAACTTCCTTCAAAACAAATATACAATAGTGACCAACCTAAAGCAATGGACAGTGTAGTAGAGAGAGGCAGACACTGATGGTGTATCATGGGATGTATGGTACTTTCTTTATACTTGTTCAAACTTAGAACAAAATCAACTTCCCATAAGTTAAGGTGTAAATTATTCTGGTTCATTTTAACTAACGTTGTTGTTCAATCGCTTAGTCATGTCTGACTCTTTGTGACCCAAGGATTGCATGTCAGCCTTCCCTGTACTTCACTATCTCCTGGAGTTTGCTCACATTCATGTACATTGGGTCAGTGATGCTATCTAACCATATCATTCTCTGCCATCCCCTTCTCTTCCTGCCCTCAATCTTTCCCAGCATCAAAGTCTTTCCCAATGAGTCAGCTCTTCACATCAGGTGGACAAAGTATTGGAGCTTCAGCTTCTCCTTCCAATGAATACTCAGGATTTGATTTCCTTTAGGATTGACTGGTTTGATGTCCTTGCTGTCCAAGGGACTCTCAAGAGTCTTTGCCAGCACTTTAATTCAAAATCATCAATTCTTTGGCACTCAGTCTGTTTTATGGTCCAACTCTCACCTCCATATGACTACTGGGAAAACCATAGCTTTGAAAATAAGGACCTTTGTTGCACACTTTAGGTCTTACTCTCATTAAATTTCAAACAAAACTCTGCACCTTGTCCAGGAAGGATCCATTTCATTGAGGTATAATATATGTAAGCAGGTTTACAATTTGATGAATTCTGTCATACTTTAACAACATAAGAAACCACTATTTTTGTCAAAAACAGAATATTTCCACACCCTCTAAATTTCATCCTGCTTATTTGCTGTATATCCTTCCCTTCTGGCTCAGGTCCTAAGCAACTGGTGATCTTTTGTGCCTGGGTTTTCTAAAATTTAAAATAAATGTAGTGATATAGTATGAGCTGAGCTCATTTTGTTCATCTGACCTACTTTAGATCATCCTTGCTGTGCTTATTACTAGCACGTTCCTAAATTACTGCCAAATATACTCCTTTGTATACTTTATACCATATTTTGTTTATCCCTTTGCATTTTATGGATATCTGGGTCAGTTTCAGTTTTGGCCATTGTGAATAAATCTACTTTGAACATTCACACTCAAGTTTTTGCAGAGACATATGCTTTCCTTTCTGTTGGGCATCTTGAACTTCAGTACTGTTTCATGATGTTTCACTTTTTAAAAACTGTCCAATTGTTTTTCAAAGTGGTTATAAAATTTTACATTCCTAACATCAGGGCTGAGCACCGAAGAATTGATGCTTTTGAACTGCGGTGTTGGAGAAGACTCTTGAGAGTCCCTTGGACTGCAAGGAGATCCAACCAGTCCATTCTGAAGGAGATCAACCCTGAGACTTCTTTGGAAGGAATGATGCTAAAGCTGAAGCTCCAGTACTTTGGCCACCTCATGTGAAGGGTTGACTCATTGGAAAAGACCCTGATGCTGGGAGGGATTGGGGGCAGGAGGAGAAGGGGACGACCGAGGATGAGATGGCTGGATGGCATCACGGACTCAATGGACATGAGTCTGAGTGAACTCCGGGAGTTGGGGATGGACAGGGAGGCCTGGCGTGCTGCGATTCATGGGGTTGCAAAGAGTCGGACACGACTGAGCGACTGAACTGAACTGAACTGAACATCAGGGTATACTTTCTTATTAATCCACATATTTGCCAATACTTGGTATCTTTTTAATTTCAGTCTTTCCAGTCAATATTTAATGGTATCTCATTGCTGCAATTTTCATTTTCCTAATGAGTAATCTTGAGAGTCTTTTTGTGTGTTTTCTGGCCATGAATATGTATTCTTCTCTCAAGTGTCTCTCAAAATATTTTGCCCATATACTTTGGATTTGCCTATAGTTAAGGAAAATTAGAAAGAAAAAGAGAAATTAGAAAATACCTCAAGGCATAAAATAATGTAGCTTTTTTTGTTACACTGAAGTAATTTTTTTTTCTATTCTTAGTTTGTTGAGTTTTTATCATAAAATGGTGTTCAGTTCTTTTCAGTTGCTCAGTCATGTCTGACTCTTTGCAACAGCATGGACTGCAGCATGCCAGGCTTCCCTGCCCATCACCAACTTCCAGGGCTTGCTCAAACTCATGGCCATCGAGTTGGTGATGCCATCCAACCATCTCACTTGTCGTCCACTTCTCCTTCCACCTTCAATCTTTCCCAGCTCTGGGTCTTTTCCAGTGAGTCAGTTCTTCGCAACAGGTGGCCAAAGTATGGGGGTTTCAGCTTCAGCTTCAGTCCTTCCAATGAATATTCAGGACTGATTTCCTTTAGGATGGACTGGTTTGATCTCGTTGAAGTCCAAGGGATTCTCAAGAGTTTTCTCCAACACCACAGTTTAAAAGCATCAATTCTTCAGCACTCAGCTTTCTTTATAGTCCAGCTCTCACATCCCCACATGACTACTGGAAAAACCATAGCTTTGACTGGATAGACCTTTGTTGGCAAAGTAATGTCTCTGCTTTTTAATATGCTATCTAGGTTGGTCATAGCTTTTCTTTCAGGGAGCAAGCATCTTTTAATTTCATGACTGCAGTCACCATGGGCAGTGATTTTGGAGCTCCCCAAAATAAAGTCTCTCATGGTTTCATTTCTTCATCTATTTGCCCTGAAGTGATGGGACCGGATGCCATGATCTTAGTTTTCTGAATGTTGAGTTTTAAGCTCACTTTTTCACTCTCCTCTTTCACTTTCATCAAGAGGCTCTTTAGTTCCTCTTTGCTTTCTGCCATAAGGGTGGTGTCATCTGCATATCTGAGGTTAAATTTTGTCAAATACCTTTTCTGCGATCTATTGAAAACATGTGCGATTTTTTATTCTGTTAATATGGTGTATCACATCGATTGATTTTCCAATATTGAACCATCCTTACATCTCAGGGGTGATTCCCACTTGGTCATGGTGTGATGTTGGATATTTTTAATGTGCTGCTCGATTCAGTTTGCTAATATTTTGTTGAGGACTTTTGAATCTATGTTCATTAGGAATACTGACATGTAGTTTTCTTTTCAGGTGGTATCTTTGACTTTAGTACCAAAGTGATGATTGTCTCACTGAACTTGTTAGGAAGTGTTCTCTCTTCAATTTTTTGGAAATATTTGAGAACTGACATTAATTCTTTAAATATTTGGTTGAATGGTCCAATGAAGCCATGTGTCTGGAGTTTTCTTTATTAGGAAGTTTTTGATATTGATTCACTCTCCATGTTAGTTATAGGTCTGTTCATACTTTCTTCATTATTTAGTCTTGGTGTGTCTCTAGGAGTTTATCCCTTTCTTCTAGGTTACTCAAGTTTTGGTACATAAATGTTTGTAGTAGTCTCTTATGATCCTGTTTATTTCTGTGGCATCAGTTGTAATGTCTCATCTTTCACTTCTACTTTTACTTATTTTTGTCTTTCTTATTAATTGGCTAGCTAAGAATCTGTCAATTGTTCAGCTTTTCAAAAAACTTAGTTTCATCAATTTTTCTATTATTTTTAAATTCTATTTTATTTCTGCTCTAGTCTTTCTTATCTCCTTCCATCTGCTAAGTTTGGACTTAGTTGGTTCTTTGGTCCCCCAGCTCCTAGATATATAAAGTTAGGCTATTCATCTGAGATCTTTCTTCTTTTTAAATACAGAAGCTTATTGGTTTAGAAATCTCTCTTAATACTGCTTTTTCCACAAGCCATCATTTGTAGTATGCTGTGTTTTCTTTTGTCATAACTTATTTTCTAATTTCCTTTTTGATTTCTTCTTTGACCCAGTGGTTGTTCAAGAGTATATGGATTTGAATATAGTTGTAAATTTTCTAGTTTTACTTCTGCTACTGAGTTCTAGTTTCATTCCAGTGTGGTCAGAAAAGATACTCTGCATGATTTTAATCTTCTTAAACATGCTAAGACTTGAGAAGAATGTGTGTTTTGTTGCTGTTGTGTGAAATGTTCTATCTGCTAGTGCCATTTGGTCCATAGTGTGGTTCAGATGCTTGCTTGCTTTATTGATCTTCTGTCTGGATGCTTTATCCATTATAGAATGTAGGGTATTGAAGTTTCTTACAGTTATGATATTAGTGTCTTATTTCTCCTTTCAATTTTATCAGTTTGTTTTATATGTTTAGGTACTCTGGTGTTGGATGCATACTCATTCACAATTGTTACATTTTCCTGGTCGATTCACCCTTTTAGCATAATATAATGTCCTTCTTTGTCTCTTGTGACAGTTTTTGCTTGAAGCCTATTTTGTCTAACTAAAGTAACACCTACATTCTTTGGTTATTATTTTTATACTATCTTTTTTCATCCTTTTACTTTTACTCTGTGTGTGTCCTTAAGTTGAAAGTGAGTTTCTTATATATAGCATATTGTTGGGTCTTTCATTTTTTTTAGTTCATTCAGCAACTCTTATGTCCTTTGACTACAATCAATTTAAAGTACTATTAAAAAGAAATTATTTATATTGCCATTTTGTTGATGTTTTCCTATTAGTCTTATAGTTCTTTGATCTGTTATTTCTCTCTTGCTGTCTTCCTGTTTTGTTAATTTTTGGTATTAATACATGTTGTTTTCTTTTCCCTTTTGTGTAACTTCTATGTGTGCGTGTTTACCTTAAGGCTTACAAAAATATCCTACATAACAGTCTATTTAAAGCTGATAACTTAAATTCAATTGCATACAAACTCTATACTTAAACTTCTGCCCACACTCCAACCTTTTAGTGTCATCATTTATATCTGTTTATCTTGTGTATTTTTAAATATCTTTAATAGTCTTTATATTTTTCTTAGCTTTTATACCAGAATTGTTATTTACCCACCACCATTATAGTAATACAATTTCTGTACCTGTGTATTTGTCTTTATCAATGAGTTTCATACTTATGCCATTGTATTACTTTTTAGCATCATTTTCAACCTGAAGAGCTCGCTTTAGCATTTCCTATAAGGCAAGTCTAGTAGTGAACTCTTCTAGCTTTTGTTTATCTGGGAAAATCATTCTCTCTCCATTTTTTTGAAGGATAATTTTGCAGAGTATGTTATTCTTGCTTGGCAGTCCCCCGCCCACCCCCTCCCCCTTATCCCTTTAATTAGATTATCCTGTTCATTTTCTGACCTGTGAAATTTCTGCTGAAAAATCTCTCATAGCCTTATAGGGGTTCCCTTGTATGTGACAAGTTTGTTCCTTCTCTGCTTTCAAAATTCAAAGGTCTTTGACTTCTGATAATTTGATTGTAACATGTCTTAGAGTGTGTCATTTCTTTATATTCTTTTGACTTCTTGAATCTGGATGTCTATTTTCTACTCCACTTTTGGGAAGTTTTCAGTCATCATTACTACTGAATGACCTTTCTGGTATTTTCTTTTCTATCTGGGATTCAATGTGTATATTGGTTTGATGGTGTACCAGTAAGTTCCTTTAGCTTTATTCCTTTTTCTTTTTCTGACTGAATTATTTCCAGTGATTTGTCTTCAGATTCATTGATCCTATTCTCTTGTTTTATTATCCAGTCTGTTGACGAACCACTGAATTTTTCACTTTAGTTTTCATGTTCTTCAGCTCCATGATTTATATTTTGTACTTTTATCTATATATATACACATTTTTGTTCACACTGCATGAATTGTGGAATTATAGTTCCCTGACGAGTGATTGAACTTATGCCCCTTGCAGTGGAAGTGTGAAGTCCTATAACTGGATGATCAGAAACTCCCTTAATATTTTCTATCTCTTTTGAAATTCTGCTTTGTTGAAATTGTTCATGCTTTGGTCTGTTGCCCTGGTTAGTATCTTTATGACAGTCATTTTGAATTTTCTGTCAGGCAAATTATACAGCTCTGTTTCATTGGAGTTTCTGGATATTTATTTTGTTTTGTTTGAAATATCTTTGATTCATTTTCCTCAGCCTCAACTCTCTGCATTAGTTATACATTATATAAAATACATTATAATACATTATACAAAAAATATGTATTATACAAAATAGGTATCTCCCCCATCTTCACGGACTGGCCATGAAAAGCAGAATACTGTCATCAACCAACTTTTCCAGAGACTCTGGGGGCCTCGATTCGTAGCCCAGGTTTCTTCACTGTCTGCTGAGGAAGCAGGGGAGCTATATTGTTTGCCAGTTGAAGGTGCTGTCCCCATTCTCCTCCAGGTAGCTAAACTGTATTGGACACCTCAGACTTCCAAGACTGGTAAGATAGAAGGTCTCACCTCTGGGGAGCACCCTATGAAACACTGGGGTGCTGGACATATGAACCCCTTCCTTTGGAGAAGCTCAGAGCTAGGTCTTGTCCCAACTGTATGGCACTGCGCTGGGGTCAGGGACTCTAACGTGAGTCCCAAACCTCCTTACTGGTTTTGATGATTTTGTTTTGTGTTCACCTGCTATACAGGAGACTTTTGATTAGTTTCTGGATTTCTCACACAGGGAATTTGTGAATTGTTGCTGAATTGGTATGTTTGTAGGGGGATGGAGGGTCCATCACTATCTTGCTGATGTCACCCCAACATGGCTTCTATTTTTTCCTGTTGTTGACAGTATTACTGTGAGCAGAATTTTAGGTTGCTGGTTATTTTCTCTCAGCATTTTTAAGATGTTTCACCATCTTCTAGATTCCTTAGTTGTTAATGAAATGCCAAAATAAACTAATTTTCATTCCTTTTTTTAATAATATCTGTATTGAGTTGTTTTAAACACAGTTTGTCTTTGGCATTTTGAGATATTACTCTTTGTTCATTTACCTTTAACCTGTCTTGGATTTTTTTTGCTCTCTGAATTTTTAATTTAGTATCTTTCATAAATTTGGGCAAAATCTAAGTCATTACTTTTTAAAGTAATTTCTCTAAAATTCCAATACATTGGACCTGTTTATTATATATTAATTCTTTAATCTCTGTTCTTATTTTCCATCTTTTACTTCTCTGAGATATATTTTAGGTGATTTCTTCCTCATATCTTTCAGCTTAATGATTTCTTTTTAGCTATTTAATTTGTTCAGTTCATTTCAGTTTGTAATTTAAATTGTTTTTTCATTAAAAAATGTTTCTTTCCAAATGTGCCTAATTAATTCACATTATTTATCATGTATCAATAGTGTTACCTTATTAAATCAAATAAATAGACATTTTATACTATTATATGTTTGATAATTCTGACATCTTCAATCTTTGAAAGGAAGAGTCCTCAGAGTGATTTTTCATTTTGAGCTCATGTTCCTTTGAATTTTGTCAGAATTCTGGGTTTATATATACTTCTCAACAGATTATTTGGATTTGCTCCCTCCAGGTGCTGAGGTTACCACCAAGTCAGGGTAACATTAAACTACATTTTTCCAGTTGAGCTTTTTCCTCCTCTAAAATCATAGAAGTGTGATTTCAGGCTTCAAACCTGTGTGAGAATAAGCCTGCTATGCATTTTCAGAGAAGACCTTTTTCCTCAATTTGTATCTCCTTTACCGAGAGCCATGGCAGAGACAAGCACAAATTCCACCATCAACCTCTGAGAACCTTTTTTTCTCCCTAATTCATCTACTTAAGATGTGTATTTCAAGAATTCTGGCCTTAAACTGGAGGGGAGGAGTTCTCTGATTAGACCTCACTACAAGGTATTGCCTCCAATGCCACCTCTTCATACCAATGTGTTGTCACCCCAAGACACTGAAATTCAGGATTTAGGTTAGTAGGAAGCAGCAAGCAACCACCCCCCAAACCCAAGACAAACATCAGTGTGGTACTTTACAATTTCACATTCACTTCTTTTTTTATGGCTTCTTGTCTCTGAAGAACTTCCTCACTTACAAACTCAATCATTCACTGAAAGGGATTAAATGCTCTGGTGGCTCAGAGGTTAAAGTGTCTGCCTCCAATGCAGGAGACCCGGGTTTGATCCCTGGGTCGGGAAGATCCCCTGGAGAAGAAAATGGCAACCCACTCCAGTATTCTTGCCTGGAGAATCCCATGGACGGAGAAGCCTGGTAGGCTACAGTCCACGGGGTCGCAAAGAGTCTGACACGACTGAGTGACTTCACTTCACTTGCAGCATTTTAAGACATTTCTCTGAGTCTTTGTTCAGCTAGATGGCCCTGGTTTCTACTTCTATAAACTAGGAGGTGAGGGTCATAAGCTGAGTAAGGAGGAGGAAGAAAGTTTGCTGAAGAGTGGAAAAGGTTTGAAATGGTGGGAAATGGGAAAGCAAGATAAACAGCAAACACTAAATAATAAGCAGTATAAATGGTATTCAGAAAAGTTCATAGGCAGGAGACCACTTGACAAGACTTTATATAGCTCATGGGCTATACAGTCGTCTCATTTCGATACATATTAGACATAAAACCTTGGACAAATCACACTGTTTATACCTACCTATTTCATAGGGATTGTGAAGACATGTGAAGTGCTTTGAAAATACTAAATCACATAGAATGTAAGACATTGTAATCATGTCTTTGCATAGAAATGTATCTCAAACTCTTGCTTTACAGATGATCTCAAGAAAAATAGAATCAAGTTAATGTATAGAACAGTTTAGTAGATTTGGATAAAAACAGTTTATAATCACAGTTATGGATAAAAATCTAACACTGAGAAAAGTATAGTTTCTAGTAGATAGGAACTGACTCATGAGGTGAGACTTCATTTGTTTTGCAGGCTTTTCTGTTTAACAGAATTTGTTGAAACCAAATTAGCAAAGCCCTACTTATTATGGGCCATTTGCCATGATATAAAAATAGTTTTGCTAAGTAAAACTCTAATATATTAAAGCAACTTCATCAGTAAGATTTTACCTGTAGTAATCAGAAGTAACTAATTGAACCAAGAAAATCTAAGAGAATCTTAGCATTCCTATCACAGGCAATGTTTTAGGCACAAAATATAAAGATCCCAGAAAGTACACAAATAATTTACCCCATATATTCATCAAAATTAACTCTCAAATTTTAGATGGTTAAATATTTTCAAGATTTTGGTCTTTTCAAGATTGTCATCCAAAAATATATTCACTATTGTTTTATAAATTTAAAATATGATAAAGTAACTTCTTATCCTTAGGGAGTTTCTATTTTAGGTGATAAAAGTACTTTTGTGAGAAATCATAGACCATTATAACAAAATGAAAGTACCTGTTAAGTTGAACTCCATCATGTTCTCTGACATTCCATCAATATTTGGAAGAATATATCGAATGTCAGGGACAATGACAGCAGCCATGTACGTAAGAATTAAGACTGTGAATTTAATTTTCCTAGCTGTATTGGCATTGTGATTTACTAACTGCATTTTATTGTGATTAAGCAACTGGCACTCATGTTACAAAACTGCAAGAAAAAAATGTCACATGGGTCATGGAGGTGAACTCATTGATTTTGGCATGCATCAACAACACTCCAAAGATACTATCAACTCTCATTTTAAGTTCTTTTACTTGTTCCAATGGTAGGTAGCATGTTTCATCAGATAATTTGTTTTAAAGACTGAACCTTTCTCTGGTAAAAGTATAGGAGTGTTAACTTTTCTTTGGTAAAGTACATGTTCTATTGATCATGCTGGAAAAAGTTCAATAGATGTTTTAAACTTAGTGTATAGGTATATTATTTTTTTCCAACTATTTGTCCCAGGAGGTAAGTATGTAAATCTAATTATTTCAGAAAGGGCTACCTCCCCTTACCCAAATTCCATTCAAGTATGGTCAAGAAAAGAAAGAATGGTTTAGGCAGTCTTAACTTTTTGAAAACTTATTTTTAGAATAATTACCACAATGTATTCAAAGTAGTAATGGTTGTTTTACAAACCTGATTTTTATACTGCTCTATGGTTCTTTGTAACTAAGCCTTTAAGTTAGAATTTAATTTTAAACTACTACTATATGTTTTTAATCAGTGAGAAGTGGATACAACAAATACTTTAAAGAAGTCAAAAGTAAAATGAAACTGGCATTTAATATGACAGATTGGGTAATCAAGAAGCACAACTATTTAAAACAGATATAAGGGTCTTTTGGTTAAAAAAACAAAAAGTCAAATGTTAAGTTTTATATTTGTCACCATGTAGATTTTCCCTATCACTCTGCTGTAATACAAAGAACTCACTGGGAAAGTCTTATTCGTTCAGAGTGATCAATAGTTCTTCCAATTACCTGGAAATGATATAAAAATTTGAAGTCAAAAATTGGACATGGAACAACACACTGATTCCAAATTGGGAAAGGAATACTCCAGTGCAGTATACCTTGCTTACTGAACTTCTATGCAGAGTACATCATGTGAAATGCCGGGCTGGAGAAGCACAAGCTGGAATCCAGATTGCAGGGAGAAATATCAATAACCTCAGATATGCAGATGACACCACCCTTATGGCAGAAGCGAAGAATAACTAAAGAGCCTCTTGGTGAAAGAGGAGAGTGAAAAAGTGGGCTTAAAACTCAACATTCAAAAAACGAAGATCATGGCATCTGGTTCCATCATTTCACGGCAAATAGATGGGGAAACAATGGAAACAGTGAAAGACTATTTTGGGGAGCTCCAAAATCATAGTGACTGCAGCCATGAAATTCACACTTGCTCCTTGGAAGAAAAGTTATGACAAACCTAGAGAGCATATTAAAAAGCAGAGACATTACTTTACCGACAAACGTTGTCTAGTCAAAGCTATGGTTTTTCCAGTAGTCATGTATGGATGTGAGAGCTGTACTATAAAGAAAGCTGAGCACCGAAGAATTGATGCTTTTGAACTGTGCTGTTGGAGAAGACTCTTGAGAGTCCTTTGGACTGCAAGGAGATCAAAACTGTCAATCCTAAAGGAAATCAGTCCTGAATATTCACTGGAAGGACTGAAGCTGAAGCTCCAATACTTTGGCCACCTGATGTGAAGAACTGACTCATTGGAAAAGACCCTGATGCTGGGAAAGACTGGAGGAGGAGGAGAAGGGGACGACAGAGGATGAAATGGTTGGATGGCATCACTGATTTGATGGACATGAGTTTGAGCAAGCTCTGGGAGTTGGTGATGGACAGGGAAGCCTGGTGAGCTGCAGTCCATGGGGTCTCAAAGAGTCGGACACAACTGAGTGACTGAACTGAACTGTTTTAAATACAGATTCCTTTGTATTGTTTCTATTGAATATGGAAATGATTTCTGGTTAAAAATGTCTCTTTTTAAATAGGTAAAAATATGTTCTTTTAAGTATAGTTATGTGTCTTAAAATCATTCGTTTTATAAAAAGACAGGGATAGACAAACAACTTACACTCTTTCTAGGAGACATTCCAAAAGGAAAAAAAACTTTAGCCCAGCTTCTTTCCAATTATGTTTTCTAGGATAATAGAACCTTACTGTTTTTTAAAAAGTACATGACACAAACAAGATATCCATTTAATAGGAAGCTTTTAGACATTTAAATATCTTCCTCACTAGCTTGGAATAACAGCAATCAAAAGTCTGAAAATCCAATCTGGATATTGTGTAGTTTACGCTGTAGAAGTATCCTTTCAGAATTTCAAGCTTAAATATAGATGCTTTTTCCCTATTGTGATAATGTTTAGTCAATTTGTGTTTACCTTAGGGTGAGAGGTATGACTGGGAGAAGGCATATATAAAGTTTATATATGCATATATATTTTATATGCATATATAAAATTTCACCTGCCTGTATATGTAAGCTTTATTTATTTTATGGTATATATTTCAAGTAAAAAGGGCGTTTAGCTACTTATGAAATGCTCAACTGTTTTACAATGCCTCATTAATATGACTTTGTTAGTTAAAATGGTATAGGGAAAAACAAATTATCTGATATGCATGGCTTAAGAACTGCTAATCATGCTTAGGCAAACTATATCTGAAGCTAGAGCAAAGTTTTAGTGATGAGATGTGCTGGTAGTGTATCAGAAATTACCAGGGAGAATACAGTGTATCAGCTTAACTATAAAGGACTGAAGTACTGTAACAGTTTAAGCAACAACCAGAAGATCAGAACATCTGCAAACAAATGATGTGACTATGGCATGTTTATTTGACTTATTTACCCATGCTTTTTATTTCTGCTTACTGTTTGGGTTTTTGTCACTGTATTGGTTGGACTTCCAAATGATTGGGAATTCTGTTACATATTCTTAAATGTTGTTTTTAGTGTGGTTAAAAGCTGAATTTATGATTGTGCTTTTAAAATTATGCATTCAACTTCAAGGCTATTACTGGAGAAGAGTTGGTTTATGCAGGAAATAACAAACACACAATCTGCCTCAAATGTTTTTTTACTTTTGCTCAGAACCATGTTAATTCTCATCACCTCCAAAAGCCTTTGAGAGGATTAGCTGCATAGACCAATATTGTTCTATATTAGTCAGTATTAAGCATATGATGTCACCTTGTTTCCTCCCCTCCTTAAGCTTTTTTTTTTTTTTTT
>SJXQ01004279.1:0-44270 GCA_006408695.1 Aepyceros melampus | reverse complement strand
CCTCTCCCCGGCCCCCCACCCCTGGGGGTCTCGGCTCCTCCTGCTCCGGCTCGGCTCGGTAGATGCAAAAAACAACTCTCGGCTGGAGACAATCAGCTGAGAAACCCGAGCATTTGAGGCGCTCGCTCCGACCTTGGGCTCCAGCCGATTGGCCCAGGAGGGCACGCCCCCTGGGCGCCGCGCTCGGAAGACCACAGGCCATAGGACCCGTCGCTCAGGGACCTCAGGATCTCATTGGGCGTTAGCTTTCCCCGCCTGCTCCCTCCCCTTCTTTCCCCAACCACGCTGCCGATTGGCCCAACTACTGCACGGCCTCCTCGCGCTGGCGGGAGGACTAGACGTCGCCTGTCACCGGGGTGGCTCTTGCCCGCCCCCTGCGCTTCCCATTGGCTGGAGAGGCCGCACAGAAGGCCCACGAGGACAAGGAGGGGCCTCGTGGGTTGTTTTTTGCCCAGGCGTCCGACTCAGATGAGCCGTGCAGGCTGCTGCTGCGGAGGCGGGAGGACAGTGAGCTCTCAGGTAGGGGGAACGGTTCGCGGTTACTGGGCAGGCAGAGCACGGCCCCGCCTTCTGGCTCTCATCCTTCACGTGGAGGGAACTGTCGGTCCGCAGTCCAGATCCCAGCCAGCAAGTCTTGTCCTCAAGTCTCGGGTACGTCGGTGGCAGCGCGGGTCCTGGAGACGAGGGCTATGGTTATCTGCAAGCAGGGATGCTTGCCGGCATTCGGACCTGGTGGGTCTACCTCAGCAAAGACCGCACCACCCGGCTGTGGAGTTTGGCTTAAATAGGGCCTCACCTGGATGCTTCTGTTTTGTTTTCTTCTTTTTCCCTAGCCTGAGCGCCTATAAAAAGTGAGCCCTTTGTGGGGAGGAATGAGGCGAAGGCTGAACGGAAGGTCGAAGTAAAAGACCTTTCCCTCCCTCAGGACATGTTCCAGAAGAGAGTGAAATGGGATATGGAAAGGGTGGGAAAGAGAATGGGATGGGTATGGAAGCTGTCTCTGAGTAGGGAGAAAGTGGGCATTTAAAACTTAGAATTTGGAAAGATACTGTGAGCGTTAAGTTAGGCAAAAGGAGAGAATCAGAATTTTAAGTATATGATGGATGTCTGGAGAGGAAAAGGGTAATAGTCTGCTTTTTAAATTCCAGATGTTTCCTTCGAAGACCGGACCTGTGTGTGGGTGGATAGTTGAGCTGTATCTAGGGCTCAGAGATAAGGAAACAAATGCTGTATTATATTACTTAATGCTGTAAATAAGTGAGGAATAAATAGATCTTCCCACATACAGTGGACTGACATATTTGTTGACTTGGGGGGAGGGGAGTTGTTTGGTAACAAAATGAGCAAAGTAGTACAAAATGATGAGAGAATCATTTGTGTTCCCCTTAGGATGGGTTATTTAAGTATCCCTGTGAAAGACACTGCTACATTTATTTGTGTAGCTAAGACTCAGCCTTTCCTAACTCACCATCCTAAGAAGCACGTTGCTGCCTTCTTTCCTAGCTAAGAGATTCACAGAGAAGGTAAAAGTCTCCACAGACTGTGGGATAGTAGTTCAGCCAGGCACCACATATTGGTGTGTTCTGGGTTCTGTACAGGGTATGCTGACAAACTGTTGGATGTTGAGGTCTGGTACTGTTCTGTGAAGATCCCTCAGATGAAACACTCAGCTGAGAAGGTTGTGCCGTGCAGCCAGCCTACCAGAGGGCAAACTTGGAGTGAGAAGTTCACAGGCCTAATCCAACATCAGTGCTCTACAGAAGGATCTTGGTTTGGTTGGTTGTTTGTTTGCAGCTTAAGGCATTTGCCTCATGTATTCATAGAGAATGTGGTTAGGCCAGTACACTGATTTGAAAGGGTTCAGAGAGCTCCTTGCCCCAGTGAATTAACTGATTGCAGTTATCTGCTTAAGCACATCAGTTAAGCATGGATTCAGAGTTATGTGCTTTTAGGCACTTGCCAAAATCAGGAAAGCCACTTATTTTCTGGCATGTTTTATTTTTGTATGTTTTATAATCAATGAATCACGTCATGCATAGATTTTCTCCATGAAGGGGTTTTTCTTTTTTCCCCAAATTCTCCACTCAAAGTGAGAGGAAATCACACATGGGCTTCCCAGGGGGCTCAGTGGTAGAGAGTCTGCCTGCCAATGCTTTAGAAACAGGAGACACAAGTTGATCCCTGAGTCAGGAAGATCCCCTGGAGAAGGGACTGGCAACCCACTCCAGTATTCTTGCCTGGAGAATTCCTTGGATAGAGCAGCCTGGCAGGCTACAGTCCATGGGGTTGCAAAGAGTTGGACACAACTGAGCACACACACACATACTCGTTTCACATCTTTGCTTGTGAGATTTTTTTTTTTTTTTTTTCTAATTTCAGAGTCATAGGAAATCGGGATTGTCACCTTTTTCTCCTTCCTTTTTGGGGCCATGTGTATGGGGAGGTGTAGACTGAAGATTTGCCTCACTCCCTCGGGGAAACTCTTTAAGTGGAGATGTGTTGACTCCTTTTATTGCCTCCTTTGGGTCATAAATGATAAACTGTGAGATTTATCATTTATGAGATCTAATCGGCATTTTATTGGAGGCTGGTTCAGTGAACAGGTTCTGTTCTCCAATAGCAGTGTTATTGTAAGTAAGCTAATTTTTGACAGGATGTTCTTACAGGAACTTTGCAAGTATTATATGCCCCATTTGTTACAGAATATGAAGTGTGGCTTTTCCCAGAGAATGATGCCTGCAGATCTTTGTTTAATGTTTAGAGTTGCTGATTTCCTCTTTCTCAAAAGCGGAAACTGTTAGTTTTATGTTTATTGATAAGGGAAATTTAGGCCTTTACAGAGGAAACTAACCAAGGGTCTTCTAGAAAAGCTTGTGCCTGGAAAACCTAAAATTTGAAATGTATCCTTGATGCACAATGGTTGAATATTATTGTTTTGGGAGAGGAGATTAGCACAGTGGTCTTTGAAAGGAGAAGAACTGTTTGCCAAGTATTATATATGGGACCCAGTTCCCAAATGAGATTGCTTCAACTGAAAAGGGCCATCAGCTGCTCCATCTGCACAGAAGGGCAAATCCTTGTCTACACCTCTCACTAGCAGGAGGATCAGTGTTTTGCTCCTGAGGTACTTCTTCCTCCTTTCTCAGAATTCTGGTACTGAGCAAAACAGGCTTTTGTTGCCATTAACATTTTATTTCAAGCTTTAGCCCTTTTTGTACGAAACCTTCACGCATCCTTTCTTACAGTGTTTGTCATCCTCTTGTATTTGTCCTTGGTTAAATGTCACATACTTTTTCCCAACTTTTAAATGACCTGTGCATGCATACTTCTTTAGAGTTTAGGGATGAGGCAGAAGTTACATCTTACATACTAACTCTGATTATTCAGCCAGGAGCATCATTGAAGAACTGAAGGCTCTTTCCAGATCCAAAGGCTAAGAGTTTAGGGATGAGGCAGAAGTTACATCTTAACATACTAACTCTGATTATTCAGCCAGGAGCATCACTGAAGAACTGAAGGCTCTTTCCAGATCCAAAGGCTAAGAGTCTGCACTTAGTTGGGAGGTGTCTGTGTGTAGTATTGGCAAATATTTGTGCATGAGTTCATTTTCTTTTCATATTGGCACTGGTTGTGGTAACAGTCAGTTGCATTTTAGAGTCATCTTCCCTTTTAAAATCTTCCTAACTTAAAATTGGGTCAACCTCTTGTGAATTCTTTGAAATATATTCCTTTAAGATCTAGGATATGTTTTTATGTTCAAGTCACTCTCTTCTTAGCTGTTACTAAAACAAATAGGCCTAGGTTGGGTTATAGTGTAATAACAACCCTAAATCTTTAGAAGTTTAAAGCAAGATGTTTATTTTAACACCAGTAGGCTGGGAGCCTTGTCCCATGTTGCCCTCTTCCTCAGACTTGGTTTAACAGTTTGAGTGTTTTCAATCATTGTGGCAAAGACAAAGTGTATCATGACACATACACATTGACTTTTAAAAGCTCTTGGAAGTTACATATGATACTTTGCACATTTCATTGGCCAAATCAAGTCATGACCATATGTAACTCAAGGAAGTGGGGAAGTAGAATTTTACCACGTGTGGAGACCTAGAAACATTTGGACACTCTACCATTTTTGTGAGTAGATATTCTCCTTCCTATATGTACTTCAAAGAATCCGCCTGCCAATGCAGGAGATGTGGGTTCAATCCCTGGGTCAGGAAGTTCCCTGGAGAAGGAAATGGCAACCTACTCCAGTCTTCTGTCCTAAGAAGTCCCATGGAGAGAGGAGCCTGGCGGGCTACAGTCTATGGGGTCCCAAAGAGTCAGGCACGACTCAGTGACGAAACAACAACTATACTCCTCTTCCTGTATGTACTTCATCCTTGGCTCTTCCCTGTGGAGATAACCCCTAACTCCCATTCAGTCACTGTGTCATGCTCAAAGTCTGGGATCTCGGAGGAATGCTTAGCAGCCATGATCGCTGGACTTCATAAGTTATCTGTTTCCCTTACACTGTTGAATTCATAGAGTAGTTGTAGGGACATATAACTACAATATGTGTTCTTATGAATAATATTTGAAGAGGAGAAGAATAGAAGACATAAACCAGACACTGAACTGTAGCGGTTTTGGAACATTGCTGGACAGATGTTGCTAGGGCTCAAAGTATAAGAAAAATGAAATAAAAAAAGCATGTCAAATGACTAGTTAACATTTGACTAGCCCACAGATTTACTTTGTGAAATTGCTATAAAAGCTGCTAAACATTTATAGTCAGTTTCTGTGTTTTTCTCATTATTGTAGACCAGTGCTGCTGCCACTGCCACTAAGTTGCTTCAGTCGTGTCTGACTCTGTGTGACCCCAGAGACGGCAGCCCACCAGGCTCCGCCGTCCCTGGGATTCTCCAGGCAAGGACACTGGAGTGGGTTGCTATTTCCTTCTCCAGTGCATGAAAGTGAAAAGTGAAAGGGAAGTCGCTCAGTCGTGTCTGACTCTTCGCAACCCCATGGACTGCAGCCTACCAGGCTCCTCTGTCCATGGGGTTCTCCAGGCAAGAGTACTGGAGTCAGTTGCCATTTCCTTCTCCTGTAGACCAGTGACAATTAATATTCTAGTACATGCCCTAGAGCATAGTTCTTTATGGTCCTTGGCTTTGGCTTGCAAGAGATCCTTCGATTTTTATCATCTTTGGCCACATCTGAAGTTGGACTTTGGAGAATATGACTTTTTTTTTTTGTGGCTGGCAGTTTTGTCAGTGTGTTTCCTGACCCTGCAAAGGTGGGGACTTAGGAATTGTTTTAAGTTTTGAACAGCTAGACTTTTAGATGGTGGTGCTTCTTTGAGTACCTTTCTTTTATTTCCTCGTTAAATGTAATCAACAGCAACTATCATAGACTACTCATCTTCTGTCTTCCAGCCTCTTCTCTTAGGGCCATAAATAAGTTCTTTAGCCACATGAACCTAACTACATGCTCATAAATTCATTAGGTACTTCTCACTTCCAAATTATTGTAGCGACAGTTATATCAAATGTTTTGTTATTCCTTAACACGAATCATTTGTTGAGGTCATGTCTCTGTGTTTCCTTGAAGAGAAAGAGTTTCCACGAGTAGTCTCAGAATAGTTTCCTGCTGCTTGGCCCCTGAGCCTATCTATGTGTGGGGTTCTTGTTAAGGCAGCACCTCACTTGGGATTTATATACTGGTGAAGATAAACTAGACTATGCTGCAGTAATCCACCCCCTGCCACACCAATCTCAATGGTTTAAGACAACAAACCTATGTTATTTCTTCCTCTGTCATATATTCATTGTATACCACCTGGGGGTTCTCTGGGCTGCACCCCATCTGGGACCTATGCTGACAAACAGCCACCATCTGAGTGTTTTCAGTGACTGTGACAGAAGGAAAGAAAGCCAGGCACGTTGCACAGTAGCTGTTAAACTGTTGCATGAGACAACCTTATGTGCTTATAGTGTTGAAAAAGCAAGGTATATGGGGTGTCAGTTTATCAGCTCTATTGTAAATTGAGAACTAAATTGTTTCTCATTACCCCTGAAATGTTAAATTGAAGAGTAAATGGTCTTCATGACCACTGAAATGATAAATGTCTAATTTAGTATGATTTTTTCCCCTAAGTTTTTCATTCTTTAATCTCTTCATTCTTTACTGAAAAGTTCCACTCCTATCCTTATGAGTAATACTTGCTACTTTTTTTTCCTGTCTCCTGTTTTGACATAGTGATCTTTTGCTTAAAAGATGAGGATCTATTTGAAATTAAAATTAAAATTCTCACCTATACCTGTTGGTGTATCTTTACTTTCGAAAAGTATGATGTTTAATATAAAAACTAATTTCCCCAAACTATATTCTTTTAAATGTAGATAAAATATATCAGCAGTAGAAAAGCTTCCTGAAAGAAGAAATTGTTCAAAAGAAATTTGAAAGTAGCAAAAGTATAAGAAAAGAGAACTGACAGTGGACACAGAGAACAGCATGGGAGTAAGTATAGGATGAAACAAGATAAGAAGGTGATGTATAGACTAAATCTGCGTTCAGAAGATAGAACTGAATTAAAATATGAGTTGAAGGACCTACTTGCTTTTCTAAACTGTTTAAATCCATCAAAAGTTACTAAATGTATATTTGGAAGGAATGTTCTTAAGTATTTTCAGTAGCTATCCTCTAGAGTAGATGGCCCCAACCTTTTTGGTGCCAGGGACCAGTTTCATGGAAAACAAGTTTTCCATGTTTTGGGGGTGGGGGGCAGGAAGGATGGTTTCAAGATGATTCAAATGTATTACATTTATTATGCACTTTATTTCTATAATTATATCAGCTCCACCTCAGATCATCAGGCATTAGATCCCAGAGATTGTGGACCCCTATTCTAGAGGATTTAAAGTAAAAAGAATGTAGACATATATTTTGGATCTCATTTTCATGTTAGTGGTTTTAATTGCTATTTGAGTATTAATTGTAAATCCACTCTAGGTAGAGAATGATTAAATGCCCTGTTTAAAAAAAATGGATTGAATAATGTTTGAGAATTAATTTTAGAATCCTTAGAAATGACGGCTTAACACACACCAGTAAGTGGGGCTTCTCTGATGGTTCAGTGGTGAAAATCCACCTGCAATGCAGGAGATTCAGGAGACTGAGATTTGATCCCTGAAGTTGGGAAGATCCCCTGGAGGAGGAAATGACACCCCATTCCAGTATTCTTGCCTGAAAAATCCCATGGACAGAGGAGCCTAGTGGACTATACAGTTCAAAGGTTCACAAAGATCAGACACAACTGAGCACACATACACACCAGTAAATAGCTATTAAACATAATATACTTAGTATTGTGTTTTCCAGATACCTTTGATATCTTTTGTATCAAAAATTAATCGTACTGTCAAATCAATGTCATTACATATCATCCCCTCTCACATTTGTACTAGAAGGAAATAGTAAAGTATTAGCAAAATCAAACCTGAGATGAATTTCTTATATTATTCTTTTTACAGATTTTACTTCATTCATTCATTTAAGAAATTCCTGGGGCACAACTTTGTTGAATACCTACGCTTACCAGGTATTGTCCTGGGCAACAGAACACAGCAGTGAAAAAAATAGACTCTCCTGTCCGTATACAGCCGCAGCTGATGATGTCTTCCAGTCGCAGTGTGTTTCGAGCTGGCATCTCTTTTGTCATGATGTGCGTTTTTTATACAGCAGCAGTAGACTCTCCAGAGCTGAGTCCTCAGACATTCTTCAGTACATTGCAACCAGGAAAAGCCACCTTAGTTTATTTTTGTCAAGCTGGTAAGTATTTTTTATATTTTAATATGATTTTTGTGATGTTTCTATTGGTGTTTAATCATTATGCTCAGAGAGAACTTAGTGTCAGTATTAATAAAATGTGCTTTAAAGCTGCTACTGTGATATGCCTACCTAGGTGTGAATCCTGACTTTGCTTCTTCACCTGTTGTGTGACCTGGGTCAAGTCACTTAATCTCTCTGTGTGTCTTTTTTGTCATCCATAATGAGGAAGTAGTGTGTGCTTTATAAATTTGTTGTGACAATTAAGTGACTTAGTTCATGTCCCTAATCCATAGCAAATACTAGGTGAGAATTAGCTATGAGTAATATCATTTCATCGTCATTTCTAAAAGTAAACATTTTGATCTTTTTAGCATGTAAATATTTTTAAAGTCTTTTAAAACTTTAAATATAGTAATACTGATGCTTAAGTTTAATACTCTGCTTTAACCATACTGTTAATTATACTGAATTAATTAATACAGCTATTCAACATAACTATCATTGTCACGGTTCTATTAAAATTTCTCTTGCCTTAAAAAATACTATTCTTGGAATTAGTAAGTGAATTCACATATTTGTTGGCTCCCTTATAGGGCTTCTCTGGTGGCTTAGAAGGTAAAGAGTTTGCCTCCAATGCAGGAGAGCTGGGTTGGGAAGATCTCTTGGCAACCCACTCCAGTATTCTTGCCTAGAGAATTCTATGGACAGAGGAGCCTGGCGGGCTACAGTACATAGGGTCACAAAGAGTTAGGCACGACTGAGTGACTAATACTTTATTATAATTAGGGTTTGAAAATGGTATGTTAAAATCATTTTGAAATTTTTGTACATGTGTTTTGTGTATAGTATTAAACTTGGAAAAATAATGACAGCTGTTCCCTTTAGATTAAACATTTATTTGTCCAGTTTATGTTTAGAAAGCTTTTAAGGTCACAATGTAAAAATATTAGAAATAAGAATAATGAGGCAATAGGAAATAGGGTACAAAAATATGTAACTGGGTTTGTTTAGTTAATTATTTGTTTTTGCATAGTAGTTGAGCAAACTAATATATTTCTTTCCAGTTTGCAGCTTTTGGCTTTAATTTTAAAAATTCATTTTTCCTAAGGGGCAAGTCATAAAACATTCATAAAACATTTCTTATTTTAGAGTCTCCAAGAACTTCTATGTTTCTTGAAGAACTGAATGAGGCTGCTAAACCTCTCCAGGACTATGGAATTTCAGTAGCAAAGGTAAAAACACATTTATGTTAATAAATTATTAGTGACAAACATTTTACAGCTGTGTGACCTAAGAGTGAGTATCTAAAAATAATATGTTGTTTCACATCTTTTTTCAAACTGGAAAAATATTTTTTCTATCTTTTTTTTCATAAGAATAAGCAGAAGTATATATGGTTCCAAATTATTGTACAAATTAGTACAAATACAGAGGGAAAAGCTATTTAAAATTCTTAGAGCTTTATTTTGTAAAGCATTCTATTGGAGCTATAATATCATTTTTTCAGTCTTGTGTATAGCTCTTTTTATTTTGCCTAAGAAATATATCATAATACATATTCATAACTATTAAAACATTTGTATTAGCACAAACTGAGGTATCAAAATTGAAGTGTGTGTTTTTGTTTTTTCTTTCATATTCTATCTTTATAATTGCTTATGTTGTGGTTGTCATATTTATTTTTAGAAAAATGTTAAGACAACCTAATTTGAAATTACATATTTAATTTCTCAAAAAGTGTTCAAATTTGCTGTGGAGTATTATGGAAAATTTCCAGATGCATCATGGTTTAAATAGCTTCATGAGCCTTTCATTTAGTTTAAGCTTAGAATTTGTACCTCAGAAAGTGGAATGATTAATTACCCAATGATTATTAAATTCTTTCAGGTTAGTGTCTCCCTGACTTTCTGTGTACATTTATTCTTTTCTAGTTCATTAACCTTCCTCCTTTGAGATATGGCTACTGTCTCTCTTGATCCCTGCAGCTTGAGTTCCCAGGGCAGGAAATGTAGAAAAGTTAACTGACTGTGACTTTTAAAGGGAAACTTTTCACTCTCACCACAGAACACTTCTGACACCAAATGTGTGTGTTTTCCACACCAAGCAGGTCTGACACCAACAACCCAGTGTTAGCACAGACCTCGCAGGGGAAGGGTACAGTCCTGTGAGATTGCTTTCACTTCAGATGCCAAAGGGAGTGAGAAGAGCCCCAGGTTTCCTACGACTTCTGTAGAACTTGGCTACAAATGGGGGTTCTCACAACCCCATCCTCAGAGTCCATAATTGGCTACAGTGACTCACAGAACTCAGGGAAAGACTCCCTAACTGTTCAATGCAGTTCAGTCCCTCAGTCATGTCTGACTCTTTGCGACCCCATGAATCGCAGCACGCCAGGCCTCCTTGTCCATCACCAACTCCCGGAGTTCACTCAAACTCACATCCATCGAGTCCGTGATGCCACCAGCCATCTCATCCTCGGTCATTCCTTTCTCCTCCTGCCCCCAATCCCTCCCAGCATCATAGTCTTTTCCAAGGAGTCAATCTTCGCATGAGGTGGCCAAAGTACTGGAGCTTCAGCTTCAGCATCATTCCTTCCAAAGAAATCCCAGGGTTGATCTCCTTCAGAAATGGATTGGTTGGATCTCCTTGCAGTCCAAGGGACTCTCAAGAGTCTTCTCCAACACCGCAGTTCAAAAGCATCAATTCTTCGGCGCTCAGCCTTCTTCACAGTCCAACTCTCACATCCATACATGACCAGAGGAAAAACCATAGCCTTGACTAGACGGACCTTAGTCGGCAAAGTAATGTCTCTGCTTTTGAATATACTATCTAGGTTACTGGCTTCTTATAAAGGATATCTCAGGAACGGCCATGAAGAAATACATGGGCAAGAGCTGGAAGAGTCTCAAGTGCAGGAGCTGGGAAGTGGGGCTGAAAGTTACCACTCTCTAATCTTGCCTTTTCCTGGCAACCAGCACTCTTCCTGAAGCTATCTAGGGGCCCCAACTGCCAGTCATCTCATTTGCATACAGACAGGCACTCTTATCACTATCAGAGATTCCAGGGGTTTTAGAAACTCTTATATTTGGGGTTAAAGGACCAAATATTAGAACAAAAGATACTCCTACCACTCCATCATTCAGGAAATTACAGGGTTTTAGGTACTCCCTTAGTGGCTCAGTTAGTAAACAATATGCCTACAATGTGGGAGACTGCTACAATGCAGGAGACCTGGGTTTGATCCCTGGGTCAGGAACATCCCCTGGAGGAGGAAATGGCAGTCCACACCAGTATTTTTGCCTGGAAATCCCACGGACAGAGGAGCCTGGTGGGATACAGTCTCTGGGGTTGCAAGCGTCAGACATGACTTAGCAACTGAACCACCATAACCACCACCAGGAGCTCTGTGTCAGGAACGAGGGGTAGAGACCAAATATATATTTCTTATTACATCATAGTTATATTTCTTGGAGAAGGAAATGGCAACCCACTGCAGTATTCTTGCCTGAAAAATTCTATGGACAGAGGAGCCCGATGAGCTATAGTCCAAAGATCATAAAGAATGGACACGACTAAGCGACTAAGCATGCATGTGTATATCTTAAAAAAAAATCTCTTTTTTTAAATGTCAGTTTTCTTTATATAGAGGTCTCAGGGTCTCGATTAACTGTGAACCAGTTTATACTCTAGAATGGTAATGGCGCTCAAGCTTTGAACAAAAATTCAGATTTAGAAACAAAATACTAGGTTGGTATGACACTCCAAAGGGATAATCATACTGTTTATCTAGCAGTCAGTAAACTAATGACTAGTAACTATGTGTCTGCTAACTGGAGTAGAATATGAAGGTTCATGCCTAAAGATCACCTTTATGAACTAACAGTTCATAAAGCTTTTACAGTTGAGGACTTTAAGTTATGTGGAAAGGAAACTATGGTGAAAGAGATAGACCTAGACCTCGAGTACCTAGCTCAGTCCCTGGTACATAGTAGATACTCAGTATTGTTTATGAGATTGAAACAAACTCAGTATTATTTAGTCTCTTATTGGATTGTAGACTTAAAAAATATTCACAACCTAAAAGTTGTGTTTTCTTAGGAGGGAATTTTTAGGACTTAAAACCCAGGAGCCAGCACCTCAAGTAACCTTGAGAGAATAGCTCTGAGGAGTTGACAGGGGCAACCAGATTTTGTAGGAGTTTTGCCAAAAAGGACAGGTAGTTTGAATGTCAAAATTGATTGCTGTTAATTAAAGGAAAGTCAGATATCTCAAGTTAAGGAATTTAGCTCTTTTCTATGTATGGGAATATGCAAGAGTCCGAGCTCACTGAAATCATTCCTTTGATATGTACCTCAGCTATCTGGTGCTAGCATCCTATATTTTCACATCCTGCATTTTCTCAGGGCTCACCTTCGGTGGTGGCTGCAATCACTGATGACCGTGACATCCTTTGTTTACTGATATGGCAGGAAATACTCCCATTTCTCAAGACAGGAAAATGACTAAGATGTTTTTCTTTGGAGAGTAGATATCCAAAACACATTCACAGACCTTTTTTTTTTTTTTTTTCCTGGTTACGCTGCACCCTTTGGGAATCTTAGCTCCCTGACCAAGGATTGAATCTGGGCCCTTGGCAGTGAAAGCTTGGAGTCCTAACCACTGTACTGCTAGAGAATTCCTGCAGATCATTTTAATAACTGGCAGAACTTTGTCATTATAAGAGGTACAAATAAAATGCTGTAGAGGTTTAAAAGAAAGAAATCTTACATGATTATTGAAGTGAATGTCATATTGTGGTATTGGGAAAGCCTTCACAAAAAGTAGCATTTTGAGATTGTCTTCAAAAGTTAAGATTTCTTTAGGCAGATGTAGATGAAGAAGACACTAAATTATAAATGGACTAAATGTTCCAGTTAAGAAAACGATTGTTAAGAAAACGATTGTCAGGCTGGGAAAAATAACCAAACCCAATTGTAAGATATTTAGAAATGCATCTTCAAGGCTTTAGAAACTCTCAAAGTAAATAAAGGGAAAATACTATATCATGCAAATAATAACCAAAAGAAAGCTGGTGTGACTATATTACTTTATCAATGTAGATTTAAAAGCAAAAAACCTTTAGGTCATCTTTTTTCTATCATAACTGATCATGGAAAAAGCAAGAGAGTTCCAGGAAAAACATCTATTTCTGCTTTGTTGACTATGCCAAAGACTTTGACTGTGTGGATCACAATAAACTGTGGAAAATTCTGAGAGAGATGGGAATGCCAGACCACCTGACCTGCCTCCTGAGAAATCTATATGCAGGCCAGGAAGCAACAATTAGAACTGGACATGGAACAACAGACTGGTTCCAAATAGGAAAAGGAGTACGTTAAGGCTGTATATTGTCACCCTGCTTATTTAACTTCTATGCAGAATACATCATGAGAAACACTGGACTGGAAGAAACACAAACTGGAATCAAGATTGCCGGGAGATATGCAGATGACACCACCCTTATGGCAGAAAGTGAAGAGGAACTAAAAAGCCTCTTGATGAAAGTGAAAGAGGAGAGTGAAAAAGTTGGCTTAAAGCTCAACATTCAGAAAACAAAGATCATGGCATCCAGTCCCATCACTTCATGGGAAATAGATGGGGAAACAGTGGAAACAGTATGAGACTTTATTTTTTTGGGCTCCAAAATCACTGCAGATGGTGACTGCAGCCATGAAATTAAAAGACGCTTACTCCTTGGAAGAAAAGTTATGACCAACCTAGATAGTATATTCAAAAGCAGAGACATTACTTTGCCGACTAAGGTCCTACTAGTCAAGGCTATGGTTTTTCCTGTGGTCATGTATGGATGTGAGAGTTGGACTGTGAAGAAGGCTGAGCGCCGAAGAATTGATGCTTTTGAACTGTGGTGTTGGAGAAGACTCTTGAGAGTCCCTTGGACTGCAAGGAGATCCAACCAGTCCATTCTGAAGGAGATCAACCCTGGGATTTCTTTGGAAGGAATGATGCTAAAACTGTCTGTGAAGAAGGCTGAGCGCCGAAGAATTGATGCTTTTGAACTGTGGTGTTGGAGAAGACTCTTAGAGTCCCTTAGGCTGCAAGGAGATCCAACCAGTCCATTCTGAAGGAGATCAGCCCTGAAATTTCTTTGGAGGGAATGATGCTGAAGCTGAAACTCCAGTACTTTGGCCACCTCCTGCAAAGAGTTGACTCATTGGAAAAGACTTTGATGCTGTGAGGGATTGGGGGCAGGAGGAGAAGGGGACGACAGAGGATGAGATGGCTGGATGGCATCACTGACTCGATGGACATGAATCTGAGTGATCTCTGGGAGTTGGTGATGGACAGGGAGGCCTGGCATGCTGCAATTCATGGGGTCGCAAAGAGTCGGACACAGCTGAGCGACTGAACTGAACTGAACTGAACCAATCCATTAATAAGTTCTTCAGGTTCTACTTCCCTGGTAGCTCAACTGGTAAAGAATCCACCTCCAATGAAGGAGACCCCGGTTCAATTCCTGGGTCAGGAAGATCCGCTGGACAAGGAATAAGATATCCACTCCTGTATTCTTAGGCTTCCCTTGTGGCTCAGCTGGTAAAGAATCTGCCTGCAATGTGAGAGACCTGGGCTCAATCCCTGGGTGGGGAAGATCCCCTGGAGGAGGGAAAGGCTGCCCACTCCAGTATTGTGACCGGGAGAATTCCATGGACTGTACAGTCACAGGGTTGCAAAGAGTCGGACACAACTGAGTGACTTTCACTTTCACTCAGGTTCTACTATCAAAACCATGCATACCTGACCACTTCTGGTAGCTTCATTTCTAGTACTTGTCCAGAAATCCTCACTTCTCCTCTGGGAAACCGCAACAGCTGCCTATTTGGCCTTTCTCCTTTCACTTTTGTCTCACCAAACCCTTCTCCACATGTAAGCAAATGTATCAGATCTCAGAAAGGCTTCCCACTACAGTTGTGTTAAAATCGAAACTCCTCTTTGGATGCTGACTTCCTTTTATCTCACTTTCCGTTCCTCCGCCTTCCTCAGTTTCTTCCTGACACTTGCTAGTTGTCTTTTTGTTACTTGAACCTGCTCGATGTGTATTTCCATAAGGCCTTTGCAGGTATTTCCCCTCATCTCTTCCACATATTTATATATTTGCATCCATCACTCCGTTACTTCACTTCTTTGTTCACATGTTACATCCTCAGAGAATCCTTTGATGAAGGTAAGCCTTCTTTAGGTAAGCCTTCTTACCTAAAATGTCCTGTCATACACTATCCCCATAGTAAGTTTTTGTTCCTTCATAGTACTTAACATTACATATTATTTAGTTTTTAAATGCTCTATCTCAGATTTTAGAATATGAGTTCTAAAGAGAAAGATTTTAATTTGGAACCTAACTGTGCTCCCAGTGAAGAGAATAGTGACTAACATATGATAGGTGTTCAAATGTGTTTTGAGTGAATGAAGGGACAAATCTGTTATAATATCAACCATCCCCTATGCTCTGACTTAAAAAAAATTTTTTTTTAATTACAGTAAAATTCATGGCTTTTGGGTATGACTATACTCTGACTTTTAATTCTGGTTCTCTATTCCTCATATCTTTTCTGGGTATCACTTCTCTTTTAGTAGCTGTTTGAAAAATAAAACAAATGTAGCTTTTCTACTTGTCACTGTGCTTCCTCAAACTCCATTAAAGTTAACCTGAGAACAAACCCCAAAACAACCAAAAGACCTAGTTAAAAAAAAATGCGAATTTAACAGAATCCGAAACAAAATACTAACTGTTCTTCCACCTTAGTTTTGGTAAGTTATGTTGAGGGCAACCCACTTGCCCTGTCTGACAGCTCTTCATTCTCTCTCTTTCCTTCCCCTCTGTGTCCCGTGGTGCATATTATACGTTCAATCTTCTTAGTTTTACTTTCTATATTTGTGAAAAGTCTCTTGAATCTCTTCTGTCCTTTGCTGCTTTACTTCAGGCCCCCATCATCCTTGACCTGTGAAAGTGAAAGTGTTAGTTGCTCAGTAGTGTCCCACTCCTTGCAACCCTATGGACTGTAGCCTGCCAGCTCCTCTGTCCATGGGATTCTCCAGACATGAATACTGGAGTGGGTTGCCATGCCCTCCTCTAGGGGATCTTCCTGACCCAGGGATCCAACCTAGTCTCTCACATTGCAGGTGAATGCTTTACAGTCTGAGTCACCAGGGAAGCCCTTCTTGACCTGTGGTGGTGGTGGTTTAGTCGCTAAGTCGTATCCGACTCTTGCCACCTCATGGGCTGTAGCCTGCCAGGCTCCTCTGTGGAATTCTCCAGGTAAGAATACTGGAGTGGGTTGCCATTTCCTTCTCCAGAGGATCTTCCTGACCCAGGAATCGAACGCAGGTCTCCTGCATTGCAGGCAGATTCTTTACCGACTGAGCTATGAGGGAAGCTTTGATCTGTACTGATGTGATATTCTGTCAACTGGCTTCCTTGCCTTTGTGCTCTCCATTTCATCTGCATGCTGCTGCCAGGATCGTCCTCATATTTTTCACACAGAGTCTTCATTGTAAGCTATCAAGAGTGTTGTGGCTGCTCTAAAATCATCAGGGACTCAGACTCGTTCTTTCTGTTGCACCATCCTTAGCAAGGGTTTCTCCTTTAAGGATGCTTTATGGCCCATGATGACCGCTGGTGCCTACCTGTCTTGTTAGGTTTTTTCCTTTGTCAGCAAGGAGTGGGAAGAGCATGAGTATCAGACAACCTCCTTTAAGACCCTTCTGCTAAGCTGCTAAGTCGCTTCAGTCGTGTCCGACTCTGTGCAACCACATAGACGGCAGCCCACCAGACTCCCCTGTCCCTGGGATTCTCCAGGCAAGAATACTGGAGTGGTTACCATTTCCTTCTCCAATGCATGAAAGAGAAAAGTGAAAGTGAAGTCACTCAGTTGTGTCCGACTCTTAGCGACCCCATGGACTGCAGCCTACCAGGCTCCTCCGTCCATGGGATTTTCCATGCAAGAGTACTGGAGTGGGGTGCCATTGCCTTCTCCAAAGACCCTTCTAGGAATGCCAAACCTGTGACTTCTCCTAACATTATGTAGCTATCCTTAGCTTTTGAGGGAGTCTGGAAAAGTCTTTTAATGGGAGCACTTGCTATTAGTGACATTCTGTTACTGAAGCAAAAAGAGTGAGATGGATTTGTGGTGGGGAACCAACAGTATCTGTCATACCTGTGTTCCAGCTACTGAGATGCTTCTGTGGTTCCAACTTATCATTCACTTCTCTGTATCCTGGCTTTTGCCCATGATTTTTCTGTCTTGCCTTTATTGTTTCCTTCCTTTTCTACGTCATTGCCTCCTACTTCCTTCGTAAGATTGAACTGAATTGTGTATGATTAAATATAACTCTTTGGTATAGAAACTTTTCTCTGGGTTCCCTCAAGCACTTGAATAAGTGAGCAGTTACAGTATATAAATCAGAAAAAAAGTAAAATAAGAAATGTGATCTGGAGATACACTGCACTATTTAACTTTCCTTTGTGTTTCCCTAACCAAGAAACTCTGCCATTTGCTCTACACTCTTAAGCATTAAATATAATCTTTTAAAGGTTAATTGTGTCACAGAAGAAACATCGAGATACTGTGGAAGTGAAAAGGATTTGATGAAAGCATATTTATTCAGGTAAACTAGTTTGTTTCCACTGGGATGGATAAATATAAAGCTATACCTCTAAAATATTCAAGTATACAAAATGTCACGAAGCCAGAAGGAAGCTCTGTGTAGTGGGGATCATATGAAGCTTAGCAGAAAAGTCTAAGTAATAGATTTGTTACCTCCACTTTGGTTTCCTAATCTGTAGATTGAGGAGAATGATACTTAACTGTCAGGGTTGTTTTGGATATTATATGAGATCTTATGTAAGCTTTGACTGCAAATGCCTGGTAAGTAAGCACTTAGCATATGTAATGTTCTAAGTAGATATGTCAGGTTAGGTGTGAAATAAATGTCTTACGACTTTATTTTTGAGGGGTCTACAGATTTCCAGGTTATAGATTTCTCCGTACTGGGGTCTGCTAATCTGCGTCAACAAACTCTTGGGATTTGGCCTAGGAAGTAGGGACAGGTCCTTTCTCCTACGGGACCTACTGCTAAGGACCCTTCTTTGTCTCTCCTGCTTGTCTCCTTCCCAGCCCATTTGGGGCATCTGTGTATGCTGTGAGACAGAGAGGCTGGGAGGAAGCCTTGTTGGGACTCAGGTTTTTTCCCAGTCTTTTTGCCAACCACAGAGCCTAAGCTTTTCAAAGTGAGCCTGTCTATGAGGTGTGTATAGTAAGTATTTGAGTGTGTGTTCTGACCAGTGCTCTGATAAGTGTATCAGATAGTGGATAAGACACAGAGTCTAACATCAGAGAACTTCCAGTCAGTGTCTTAGAGCCACAGTGAATTGAATGCTAAGGAAATCTTTCTGTAATGCTTTACAGGGGCAACATACCACTGAGAGAATTCCCAACGGATACCTTGTTTGACGTGGATGCTATCGTTGCTCATGTTCTCTTGTAAGTTCAGGGGGCACTTGTTCACTTACTCATTTGTTATTTATCTATTGATTTCATTTTAGACAATTGCAATCCATTGTAATACTTTAGGGCCTTAACATTATATTTGTAAGCATCACTTTTATACATATTGCTTGTCTTGTTTTCCCACGTAGTGAAGTGAAAGTTGCTCAGTCTTGTCTGACTCTTTGCGACCTCATGGACTAAATAGTCCATGGAATTCTCCAGGCAAGGATACTGGAGTCGGTAGCCTTTCCCTTCTCCAGGGACTCTTCGCAACCGGGGATCAAGCCCCGGACTCCCACATTGCAGGCAGATTCTTTACCAGCTGAGCCACAAGGGAAGCCTGTTTTCCCATGTAGGGTATTTATAATTTTTGAATGGCAAAGCATACAGAAACATGGAAATATTCTGCATAAAAGTAGGAAATGGTACAACATGGCCACCTGGGTTATACTATTGCTCTTGCCTTTGATTCTGTCTGTGGAGTGAGGATTTTACCAGGTCAGAAGCTCATCTTTGCTATTCCCACTAGGGTTTTTGAAGTATCTAGCCTCCTTTTCACCCCTGCCTGATTTTTTTCTGGAGTCTGTAGCTCTGTGCCTGCTCAGTAAGTACAGAAACATTTCATATATCCTCAGCACATATTGAATGTTTATTGAGTGAGTGAATCTAATTTAACTCTCCTAGCATGGAATCATTAGGCCTGGGATTCAGACTCACCTGGAGTCCATTCCTCCTCAAATGAAGCAGTAATATCTTTGGTGACAGAGCTAACAGCTATGACTTTTCAGGACATGACTTTGCATGGACTTTTTCAATTTAACATTTACTGTGGTTCTTTTGCCACTGAGACCTTTTCTGACATTGAGTATCTTGTTTTCTGCCTGGCTCCCATCTTCCTTCTCTTCTACCTGATTCTCACAAAAATGAGACTTTGGGTGAAATTTCGTGTTAGTCGCTCAGTCATGTCTGACTTTTTGTGACCCTGTGGACTGTACCCCACCAAACTCTGCTGTCCATGGGATTTTCCAGGCAAGAATACTGGAGTGGGTTGCCGTTGCCTTCTCCAGCGGATCTTCACAACCCAAGAATCAAATTCACATCTCCTGTGTCTCTTGCACTGCAAGCAGATTCTTTACCCGCTGACCCATGAGGGAAGCCCTGAGTGAAAGTTAAGTTACAGAACATTCTCAACTTCAAAGGTGAAAAGGTGTGGTTATCACATGTTCCAGTACTAATATTAGTGAATAATCTTTAGAAATCTCTGCTAACTGTGAACCCTGAGGCCTGTGGCCTGAACAGTCAGTTGTAAGTGATAAGAGATGGTCTTTTGAAAAAGGAATTCCAAAGAGCTCCTGGGCTGTCCCAGAATAAAGAAGGGATGGCTATCTTGATGTGGGGGTGATAAAAAGCTTAGCAAAAAATTCAAGTCATAGATGTATTAGTTCTCAAGAAGTGTACTCATTTATGCTCTTTTTACAGTGGACACCCAATGACTATCTTTGACCCAGAAATAAGGGTGAAGAATCAGAGAAAGGTTCTTTAAGGGATGGGGGAGGGGATACTAAGGTTGTCTTTGACAAGTTTGACGGCAGATTCTGGAGCAGCAGGTTCACGCTAGCTCCACGACACAGGTGGTTTTGAAACTATTGGGCAGTAGATGTGGAGAGGCTGCCGGAGTTGGAGACCCTGTTACCTGAACTGGGTAGCCTGTGGGGCTTATGTCATTCGATCCTGCTGTGGTGTCCTGTTCCTTTGCTGTACAAAAGCTGATTTATAGAACACTAATACCACAGATGGCTTCCCTGGTGGCTCAGAGGTTAAAGCGTCTGCCTGCAATGCTGGAGACCCAGGTTCAATCCCTGGGTCGGGAAGATCCCCTGGAGAAGGAAATGGTAACCCACTCCAGTACTCTTGCCTGGAGAATCCCATGGACAGAGAAGCCTGGTAGGCTACAGTCCATGGGGTCCCAAAGAGTTGGACACAACTGAGCAACTTCACTTTCACTTTCAATACCACAAATAGAGTATTCCCCAGGGTCCTGCTATATACCAGACACTTGTAAGGCATTGGAGATGCAAAACAGAATAAGATACAGTTCTGTCCTCTAAGAATTTAGCATTTTGTTGCAAAGACAGATATATAAACAAAATATTATATAGTAAGTGAAACAGAGCTTCATAAGGGCTTAAACGTCAACAGGGTAGAGAATATTTCCTTGGGTCTAGAATGAGGGTGGATATTTGGTAAGAAGCCTTCCTGAAGGAAGCATTTGGGGTGGGTCTTAAAGGATAAACAGGGGTTTGCTCAGTGAAGAAATGAAAGGTGGAAGAAGCAGAGGGAACTATGAGCCCAGGCAGGGAGGTTAAGATAGTTTGGAGAGGGTAGTTTTTATTGTGTTTCAAATGTCTGTAAAGAGAAGGTGAGAGCAGAGAAGTTGGCATGGGGTCAGCAGAGGGGACCTTTGTTTACCATGAGAAGGAATTGAGGCTTTGGGGTAGCCAGTGAAGGGTGAGGAGGCCAACTCTGGGCCACAGTCCTTGTGGGATCTTCCAGGCCCAACCACATAGGCAGCTGCAGGCTTTGTCCAGCAGGCCTCATAGAGGGAAGGTGCCCACTCACATCAGAGATAGGAGCCAGCTCTTTGGGGCTCCTTGAATGAGAGGACTCCTGCGCATAGTGGCTCTGGCCTGGGGCTGTTCTGTGGTTGGGGACCGGAATGGAGCTTGTGGAGTTAGTGTCTCTCCTCCCCTTTTGCCTCTAGCACTGTTCCAGTGGGTAAATAAAGGCTTGGTTGTGACTTTTACTCTTTATCCTAATTGACCTGATTGTTCAGCAGAAGGTTGTAGGCAGTAAGAGATGTGATCAGATTAGCACTTAAGAGCTCTTTCTGGTGGGTGAGAGACAAATCCATGAGATCCACATACATGTAGACACCATTGTGTGGCCGTTGTAGAATCTAGGGAAATAAAGATAGCAAAGAGGAGGTTTCTTTTTAATGGTGAGGAGGTGAAGTTTTTAAGAAATACTTATTTGTTTGGTTGTGTTGGGTCTTAGTTGTGGCACAAGGGGTCTTTGTTGTGTCTTGTGGGATCTTTTGTTGGGGTGCACAGACTTTCTAGTTGTGGAACAGAGTCTCCAGAGTGTGCGGGCTCAGTAATTGAGGCCATGGGCTTAGTTGCCCCGCAGCCTATGGGACTCTTAGTTCCTCAGTCAGGGATCAAATCCACGTCCCCTGCATTGCGAGGCAAATTCTTAACCACCAGACCACCAGGAAAGCCTGCTGCTGCTGCTAAGTCACTTCAGTCATGTCCGACTCTGTGCGACCCCATAGAGGACAGCCCACCAGGCTCCCCTGTCCCTGGGATTCTCCAGGCAAGAACACTGGAGTGGGTTGCCATTTCCTTCTCCAATGCATGAAAGTGAAAAGTGAAGGTGAGTCGCTCAGTTGTGTCTGACTCTTCACGACCCCATGGACTATAGCCTACCAGGCTCCTCCGTCCATGGGATTTTCCAGGCATGAGGACTGGAGTGGGTTGCCACTGCCTTCTCAGAAAAGCCCTCTAAGAGGTGAAATTAACTGAACTTGGTAGCAATTAATTTGAATAATCCCTGATCTCTACTTTTCCTTCCTTCCCTCCTCGTTCTGTTCCGTTCAGTCACTCAGTCGTGTCCGACTCTTTGCGACCCCATGAATCGCAGCGCGCCAGGCTTCCCTGTCCATCACCAACTCCCGGAGTTCACTCAGACTCACGTCTGTTGAGTCCATGATGCCATCCAGCCATCTCATTCTCGGTCGTCCCCTTCTCCTCCTGCCCCCAATCCCTCCCAGCATCAGGGTCTTTTCCAGTGAGTCAACTCTTCGCATGAGGTGGCGTGTTGCAAGAGGGAATCAGAGGGCAGACACACTGAAACCATACTCACAGAAAACTAGTCAATCTAATCACACTAGGACCACACCCTTGTCTTCCTTTCTCACTCTACCCCAAATCTGATCTGATCACCATCTGAGATAGGCAAAGGAAGAAGGGCAAGGTTACAGGAAAAAATGAGTCTAGTTTAATAAGTCAGATGCTCATCTTATCTGAGTCTCAAGTAGGCAGTTGTAGGCATTTGCATTCCAGAGGAGTGTTGTCAACATGTAGGTCATCAAGGGAGTGTTCTAGGACAGTACAAACATACAGAGGAAGAAGAAACTGGGCAGACAAAAAGAAATATCAGGAAAGTAGAATTCCAAAGAGGCAATGTTCTCATTTTTATTTAAAGTATAAGAAAAATGACTTGTGGAATACAGTACTTTACAAAAATTTTCAGTAATGATATTTAGAATCTTGAAGAACTGTGCTAAATAAATAGTATGCCATATCAGAGCTGTACTTTTTTTTCCTCCACAAGGAAAGAGAATGCCTCCTAAGCCATCATCCTACTTCTTCGTGCTAAGAGCATCAGTTTGAAATACCCGTTCTTGGCAAGCAGTTCCTCTCTTCTACTCTTTTCAGTTGCATACTGTTCATTGAAATGAAACTGAACTTGTTGCTGGATATTTTTGCCTATTTTTCTATCACATTTTGTAATTTAATTCTTATTAATTTCAAAGTAGTTTCTATATATAAAGGAGATAGAAACTGTACATTTTCCTGTTTGTCATTTAACTTTTGAATTTCCCTATTTAAAAAAAAATATTATCAGGTCAAATTTATCTTTTCTTTTTTGACTTCTGGATTTTAAGTTGTACCAAGGTCTCTCTTTTGCTTTTGTTACAAAGGAATTCACTTAAAAACTTAACAGATTATTTTTTAGAGCAGATTTAGGATTACAGAAAATTGAACAGACAAAACAGAATTCTTCATTTCTCCTCTGTACTCAATGTCCTCTGTTACCATATTACATTGGTGTGGTACCTTTGTTACAGTTGATGAATTGATATTGACACATTATTATTAACCAAAGTGCGTACTTTTTATTAGGATTCACTCTTTGTTGTGTAGTTGTGTGTATACAAATGTATAGTGACATGTATCCATCATTATTTATCAAACAGTAAGTTTCACAGCCCTAAAAATCTTTCTCTGCCACTCTCCAACCTCTGACCTTTTTACTGTATAGTTTTGCCTTTTTGTGGGTCATATAGATAGAACTGTAACCCAGAAAAAGGACTCATGTGTCAGAGTTTCACAGAAAGCCAAGCTCTGACAGTGACTGCAGCAAAGTAAAGATTTATTGCAGGCTGCTGAGCAAGTGAGTGGGAGACAAACCTCAGGTCCACTCCAGTTTGGTCTCTGAGTTAGGAGCTGGGGGAGAAGAACAGAGAAGCTGGGGTTATTCATTGTCTAGTGACATTTCTTAGTTGTAGTTTCAGAAGTCAGGATACCTACAGTTTACTAACATCTGGTTGGGTGGACCATGACCCCGGAGGGGCGGGGATGGGGGGAGGTCTGATAGCTCATCCTGCCCTGGAGAAAAAACCTGAGTCTGTACCTTAAGATAAGTTATCCATGACAGCAATTTTAGTATGTTAACAATGTTACAGACAACAGCAACTTTAGTCATCTGACTCTGTTGATTACTGTTCAGTTAGCACAGGGTTGAGGTCAGAGGGGACTAGAAAGGAATACAGTTTTGGATATAGAAGTTAATCATAAAGTTGTCAGAGGGACTTGATTTTAGAGGGGGCTCAGTTTCAGAATCATACAACATATACCCTTTTCAAATTGGCTGCTGCATATAATTAGCAGTATGTTTTAAGATTCTTGCATGTCTTTTCATGGCTTGGTAGCTCATTTCTTTTTTTTATTGCTGAGTAATATTCCATTGTATGAATGTATCACTGTTTATCCCTTCACCTGTTGAAGGACATCTTGCTTGCTTCCAAGTTTTGGCAGTTATCATTAAAGTTGATAGAAAGCTCATGTGTAGGTTTTCTCTATTGGTATGGTTTTTCAACTCATTTGGGTTAAATCTTTGGAGTGTGATTTCTTAATCATATTTTAAGACTGATTCGCTTTGTAAAAAGCTGCCAAACTGTCTTCAAACTATATCATTTTGCATTACCACCTATGTTGAATGAGCTCCTGTTGCTATACATCCCCACCAACATTTGGTATTGCTAATTTTCTTCTTTCTCTTTTTAACTGTAGCTATTCTATTAGGTGTGTAATGGTGTTTCCTTTTAATTTGCAATTTCCTAAGGACATATGATATTGAGTATCTTTTAATATGTTTATTTGACATCTGTATATTTTCTTTGGTGGGGTATCTGCTCAGATCTCTTGCCCTTATTGTAAATGCTTTTTTTTTTTCATTGTTGAGTTTAAGAGTTCTTTTGTATATTTTGAATACAAGTCCTTTATCAGATATATATGTTTTGCAAATATTTTCTCCCAGTCTGTGGCTCTCTCCCATTCTCTTAATAGTGTTTTTTGTAGAGCAGAAATTTTTAATAATACTGAAATCCAACACTACAATTTTTTTTTCATGGATCATGCTTTAGGTTATATCTAAAAATCGTTGCCAAATCCAAGGTCACCAAGATTTTCTTCTGCTTACATTTAGGTCTCTGCTCCATTTTGACTTGTTTTTTTGTGAAAGGTGTATAGTCAGTGTCTAGGTGCACTTATTGGCATGTGGATGTCCAGTAGCTTTAGCACCCTTTTTTGAAAAGTCTAGCCTTTCTCCACTAAATTGCTTTTGCTCCTTTGTCAAAGATCAGATTCTATTTATATGGATGTATTTCTTCTCTTAATGTCCTAATGGTTCATTTTTACATTTAAATCTTTGCTTTGTTTGGAATTTAACTAGGTGAATGGTATGAGCAATGAATTTAGCTATATGGTAATCAAGTGGTTAAATAGTTATCCCAACAGAACTGAGATTAATCTCAGTTTTCAAGATGCCGTTTTTTATACTAAATGCTCATATATATTTGGGCCTACTTTGGACTTTCTGTTTCATTAATCTATCTTGTTTGTTTGTTTGTTTGTTTTTTCTTTTTTTACCGTTACCTCAGTTACTGAGGCTTTATAATATACTGCCTGAAAGATCCTGGACGTGACTGAGCGGCTAAGCACAGCGCAACACAGCACATCCGAAAGACCCAAGTCCCTTCATATTTCTTTTTCTAGAATTACATTTTTATTCTATTTACATGTGACATTCTAAATTGGGTTGTCCAGTTTCTTCTTCTCCCTGACTAAATCCTACTGGCATTAAATTTATACGTTATTTTAGGGATACTTGGCATCTTTGAATGAATCTTCCCATCTCATAACCAGATGTCTTTCCATTTATTCAAGTTTTGTATCCTCTAGTAGTGTTTTAATTTTTTCTTTGTATGTGTTTGGACAGTAAAATTTATTACTAGGCATTTTATGTCTTCTATTCCTATTCTAAGTGGGTTCTTTTCTTCCATTATCCTCTAATACACACATACGGGTAAATTTGTATGTGATTAGTAATCTACAGTTATTTATACTTGAAACAGAAAAGATTAAGGTTTTAGACAATTTCTTAGTCTCAGAAAATAGAGGAGAATTGAGTTAGTAAAATCTTAGCATAATAAGTGTAAACTAGGGTTGCTGCTGCTAAGTTGCTTTAGTTGTGTCCGACTCTGTGTGACCCCATAGATGGCAGCCCACCAGGCTCCCCCATCCCTGGAATTCTCCAGGCGAGAATACTGGAGTGGGTTGCCATGTCCTTCTCCAGTGCATGAAAGTGAAAAGTGAAAGTGAAGTTGCTCAGTCGTGTCCGACTCTTAGGGACCCCATGGACTGCAGCCTACCAGGCTCCTCCATCCATAGGATTTTCCAGGCAAGAGTACTGGAGTGGGGTGCCATTGCCTTTCCTAAACTAGGGTAATCCTACAATAAATAGTTATAGAACTACATATTTTTGAACCATGATGGCCAATTAAATCGTGATTTTTTTTTTTTTTTGGTGGGACATTTAAAATATTCCTAAAACATCAGTGATTAAAAGGATGTTAACTTAATGGTCTATTAAGATTTTTCACACATTGATTTTTCAGGATATATTAATGAAATATGAAGTGTTTAGAGTATAGCAGAGTTCTGTGTGTATAAGAAAGGAAGTGTTAGAATCTAAAACTCTGAAGGGTCTTCGATGTTGCCCTCCTTACACATATGCCGTAGAAATGCCAAGTCTTGGAATCGGCAATCACACACAGCAATAACAGCAGTCAGAGTAATAACAGTACTAGATTGCTTTATCCAGTTATCCACAGAGCTGCAAGGTGAAAGCTGTATTCTTAACATCTGTATTTACAGCAAGCTTTGGAGAAGAGCTTAAATTATGAATCTCTTAGTTTATATAGGAGCTGGCATATCTACTTTTTCCTGCTAGAGATAGAGTGCTTATCTTTTACTCTGGAATTTAACTAAATTGCTTGGGGTGGGAGATAAAGGTTTCTGTCCCTGAATATACATTCGAGTGTAGCTCCAGGGAAGATAAGAAAGATTTTATTACCTTTGAATGGAAGCAGATGGCTTCCGAGAAAAGAAGACAAGATTAAGAGGAGACATTTTCCATCTTTGGTCCTATCAGTTTTCATATTCAGGAGAGCTGGACTGCACAGGAACACTGAGACATCTAGGAGAAATAGTCGTCTAACAGAGGCATATATAATATATATTTATGTCATGTATGCATTTCAGTGCAGTTCAGTTGCTCAGTTGTGTTTAACTCTTTGAGACCCCATGGACTACAGCATGCCAGGCTTCCCTGTCCATCACCCACTCCTGGAACTTGCTCAAACTCATACCCATTAAGTCAGTGATGCCATCTAGCCGTCTCATCCTCTGTCGTCCCCTTCTCCTCCTGCCTTCAGTCTTTCCCAGCATTAGGGTCTTTTCCACTGAGTCAGTTCTTTGCACCAGGTGGCCATAGTATTGGAGTTTCAGCTTCAGCATCAGTCCTTCCAATGAATATTCAGGGCTGATTTCCTTTAGGGTTGACTGGTTGGATCTCCTTGCAGTCCAAGGGACTCTCAAGAGTCTTCAGCATTACAGTTCATAAACATCAATTCTATGGAACTCAGCTTTCTTTATAGTCCAGCTCTCACATCCATACATGACTACTGGAAAAACCATAGCTTTGACTAGATGGACCTTTGTTGGCAAGGTAATGTCTCTGCTTTTTAATATGCTGTCTAAGTTGGTCATAGCTTTTCTTCCAAGGAGCAAGCGTCTTTTGATTTCACGGCTGCAGTCACCATCTGCAGTGATTTTGGAGCCCAAGAAAATAAAGTCTCTCTTTGTTTCCATTGTTTCCCCATCTGTTTGCCATGAAGTAGTGCGACCAGATGCCATGATCTTCATTTTTTGAATGTTGAATTTTAAGCCAGCTTTTTCACTCTCTTCTTTCACTTTCATCAAGAGACTCTTCAGTTCTTGTATGCATTTAGTATAAATATTTCATAGTTTGACAAGAAACTGATGATTGGTTTATGGAAATGTAATGGGAAAGCTAGGATGGGAAGAAAGAATTGGAGGTAGACTTTTCACTCTTCAACTTTTCAGATACTTTTTGAGTCCTACAAAAGTATTAAAACATGCAAATAAATAAAATTTAAAATAGAGGTAAGATTATAGATTTAGAGTCTAAAAATTCTTAGCTCTATTTTCTAAAATATATATATAGCCAAAAAGTTTGGAAACTGTAAGGAAAATTTCACTTCCCAGCTTTAAGATGGCATTAAGAAAGGTAATATTTAGAAAAAGATAATATTTAGTGTTACTTCTCTAACAATTAATCTTTATTTGTTGATTGAGAAAACCTTATGTAACCCTCCTGAGGCAAGTCAGATGGAGATATAGGAGACTGAGGCCCTGTAATCTCAAAGGTGGGCTTCCCTGGTGGCTCAGATGGTAAAGAGTCTGAATGCTAATAAAAGCCATTTCCCCCACTAGTCATTGTTGACGTCTGCTGCTGCTGCTAAGTCACTTCAGTTGTGTCCGACTCTGTGTGACCCCATAGACGGCAGCCTACCAGGCTCCGCCGTCCCTGGGATTCTCCACAAGAACACTGGAGTGGGTTGCCATTTTCTTCTCCAATGCATGAAAGTGAAAAGTGAAAGTGAAGTCGCTCAGTCGTGTTCAGCTCTTAGCAACCCCATGGTCTGCAGCCTACAAGGCTCCCCCATCCATGGGGTATTCCAGGCAAGAGTACTGGAATGAAATGCCATTGCCTTCTCTGTGTTGACATTTAGAAATCATCAAATGATCCAAAAAGTAAAGATTGTCTAGGGCTATAAAGAAACACTTAAATCCCATTAACTCTTTATTAAGGTGTACTAATTGATATTCTTGTGGCAGTATTTAGTCAAATGGAAGGTTTCTTTCCTTTTAAGGTTAATATACTCCTGACAATAATATGAACTACAAATATTATGGGAATTATCTTCAACTATCCTAATTTCTGCTAACATTTATTTGTAACACATTACTGCAGAGTCTGGGTAGCGCGACTTTAGTGATGTTGCTATAGAGCCTCTGGGGAAAGATCCTACTGGAGGTGTCTTCCTCTAAAACTCCTGAGCTATGCCCAGGCTGGTCCCTTCCTGATAGGTTTTGAGCTATTTTAAATCCTTTATCTCTATCAGATTTGTTCCTATCCAGTATTGTCACCTGGGTTCCTGTTTGATAGTGATATACTGGGAGAAACTGCAATAAAATAATTACTTATCTTAGATTTGAATTCCTCACAGCTCTTTGTTAATTTGGTAGTAAGTAATATTATAAGCACACATCCACCTCTATCACAAGCATCCTATTTTGGTAGTAATGGTTGTATCCCCAGAATGTGGCCTCTTATACACAATCCTTCTACTAGAGCATGGCATCGTGCGTGACACCTTATGTGTTCAGAAAATATCGGATTGGTAGAAGAATGAATTGGGAAGCTTCACTTTTTGGTTGTTAAAAATTTTGGAGGAGCAGAAATCTTATGTTATAAGCCTGTAAGATTATTTCTGGTGGTAAGAATTTTTTAAGTGGTAAGCTAGTAGGAGAATGTATAACATATGACAAAAAGACCAAGACTGATGCTTTGGAGAAAGATCCTACTGGAAATATCTTCCTCTAAAACTCCTGAACCAGGCTGGTCCCTTCCTGATATTTTTGAACTTTATTACTTGTTTTTTCAATTCACGTTTCACTGGCTTCAGTTTGTTTTTTTTTTAATTGTATTATTTAGAAAATGCTTTTTTGAGGGGGACTGGTTTCAGCACCCCCTAAAACCCTCCCTTTCTGACCCCCTCTCCCCCATATCAGCATCCTCAGATACTCAAGTCCCTTACATATTAGCATATAACCTATGCACACCTTCCTGTAAACTTTAAATCATCTCTAGATTACTTAGCCTAATACAGTGTGAATGTAAACAGGTGTCATTATATGGCAGATTCAGGTTTTGCTTTTTAGAACTTTCTGGAATTATTTTTTTGGAATACTTTCTATTCACAGTTGGCTGAATCTGTGAATGCAGAGCCCACTGGCCTGTAATTAATTTAGATAAAGTAACTTATCTGTCTGTCTCCCCGTGCTGTTGCCCTCTTTTCCCTCCTCCCTCTTTTTCATTTTGCCCTAGGGGTTTTGGTAAGGAAAATAGAAGGTAACAGTTCCTTTTTGTTGGATTTTTTAGAATTTGAATAGTGGCAGAACATAATAAAAAGTGATTTGTTTTGGTTTTTTTTTTTTCCTGGAAAAAAAGGCTGATCAACCTGCTGCTCTAAAAGCAGGTAGACTCCTGAGTTCCTCCCACCTCACACTTCTTTTTCTAACACCCACTGAATTCTTGACCATATATTTTATGTGCCTAGTGGTTGTATTAGGAGAGTCTCAGGAAGAGTATGCCAAGGGAAAGGAAGGCCTTTCTGGGGCAGGAAGAGCCCCCAGGTCAGAGCAGGTTCATGGTGTTTTTTCGCATCTTTGGAGCAGGAAAATCCTAAGACAGATTTTTCCTTTAACCCATTTCTCCTCCTTGGAACTGGAATAAAAGAGCACCGGCTTGTGGAATGGATCCTAGAGATCCCTAAGTGTCCCTATATTCTGGAAATTAACATTTAAAAATATATTAAAGTTAGGAGGCCATTGGGAATAATCCCAGAGATCGTGAGATTACGAATGTCATTAGTTTTGGTTATTATTACCTCGTGGATCACTCGCTTGCTCAGTCACTCATTCATGTCTGATTCTTTGTGACCTAGTGGACTGCAGCACACCAGGCCTCCCTGTCCATCACCAACTCCCAAAGCTCACTCAAACTCATGTCCATAGAGTTGGTGATGCCATCCAACCATCTCATCCTCTGTCCTCCCCTTCTCCTCCTCCTACCTTGTGGATAATGACTCTTTATGTAACATGTGTGATATCATAAGTGAAACGAATCGCCAGTCCAGGTTTGATGCAGGATGCAGGATGCTTCGGACTGATGCACAGGGATAATCCAGAGAGAGGGTGTGGGGCGGGAGGGGAGAGGTGGGGGTCGGGATGGGGAGTTCATGTACACTCGTGGCTGATTCATGTCGATGTGTAGCAAAACAGATACAGTATTGTAAAGCAAAACAAACTAAAAAAATAAAAATTAATTAAAAAAAAATAAGCTTTGGGACTTTAGACAAGATACCTCTTTAAGTCCCATGACCTTTTCTACATAATGGAGTTAATGACAGTACTGATCTCAGATGGTTGCCATGAAAATTAAGCAAGACTAAGAGCATGCCTGGGTCTTCTTAGTTATAAACCCCCAAATCTGGGTCTGACTGGCTTAAGCAGAAAAGAATTTGGAGAGGATATAGGGAATCTCAGTCTTACTAGGAGGGTTGGAGAGCTGGACTCAGATTTATGTGGCTCTGAATTAGTCATAGTCATGACACAGAGCTAGTCTCAGGAGGACTGCTGCATCTCTGCTGGTCATCAAATGCCACAGCTTGCATTGCTGGCACTGAGGCTGTCATTAGCAGTGTTGTCATTCCTGCCTTTGAAGCTGACTCTTGCTGCCACTGCTTCTGGAAATAATTCTGCACTGTCCCTGATTCTTTACATCACTGGCTCCCAGTTTAGGATGTCAGACAAGTGATTCTGGGCCATATAGCCCAGCAGCAGGGAACCTGGAAAGGCAAATTTACAAAATGATCAGCTTGTATAAGGGGACTTGGACTTTGCTCACCATGAAGACTTAGAAAACTGGGAAGTTCCGAAGCAAGAGAGTCAGTCAGTCCCAAACTGATAAATTGCCACTACTTATAATATACTTAGTACTATGCCTTACATGTGGGAAGTGTCCCCCTCAAACACTGGCTTTTATTAATTTATACTTGCCAGTCTTTGAGGAAAAGGTTAGATTTCTACTCCTAGGTTTGATTTTTGAGCAAAAAAAAAAAAAATTCCAGAGCAGTAAAGGTAAATGGATGGATGTAATTCCCAAGCAGAATTTACATGGCAGTACGATTACGTTCACTAGATGGTGCCTCCCAGTGACTAGCCAAAATGTATAAGCAGCCAGTAACCCAAATTGCCACTGAGACTTTCTTGCTATTTATTCATTGCCTCTCTTTTTACCTGGTTTACCATTTATGAAAAGTGAAAGTGAAGTCGCTCACTCCTGTCCGACTCTTTTCCACCCCATGGACTGTAACCTACCAGGTCCTCTGTCTATGGGATTTTCCAGGCAAGAATACTGGAGTGGGTTGCCGTTTCCTTCTCCAGGAGATCTTCCTGACCCAAGGATTGAACCCGGGTTTCCTGCATTGTAGGCAGATACTTTTCCATCTGAGCCACCAGGAAAGTCCTACCATTTATGAGGGGTCAGTAATAACATGGTTTAGAAAGTTACAGGCAAAGCGTCAGAAGACCTGGGTTTGAAAATCTCTACCAGTGACTACTGGTATGCCTTGGAGCATGTTACTGAACTCCTGAGATTCTCTCCTCTGTGTGTCTGTACATGTGTTCCTCTGTGTGTGTGTGTTTGTGTAACAAGAAATTTCCCAAGAATATCACTGAGGATTTAAATGTGCTAAGTCACTTCAGTCATGTCTGACTCTTTGTGACCCTGGGGACCATAGTCCGCCAGGTTCCTCTGTCCATGGGATTCTCCAAGCAAGAATATTGGAGTGGGTTGTCATGCCCTCCTCCAGGGGATCTTCCCCACCCAGGGATCAAACCTGCATTTCTTACATCTTCTGCATTGGCAGGTGGGTTCTTTACCACTAGTGCCACCTGAAGATTTAAATGAAAATGTGTGAAAATATCTAGGAAATAGTACTGCTCAGTAAATATTTCCTTTAAAAATAAAACAAGAGCCCTGGGAATTACAAAAGTTTAAGTTTCACATTTCTTTTAAAAAGTGGAAGAAATGTGTAATGTGTAGGTAAATATTTAAGCAGTGTAACTTAGGGCAGCCATTTCAGGGTGCCCCTGAAGTTATGACATTTTTATAATAATACTGAGATGTTTGCCTTTTTCACTTTCGTTTTTTCATGAACGCACTTTCTAAAGACTGCATGATGTGTGTGTGGTGTCACAGCAGAGTGAACAAAGAAGCAAAAATGAGAGTCTACCTGTCTTCCTTTTAGTTCAGTGTGATAGAGATTTACAAAAGTGTAAAGTACTGCCACTCTTTTTATTAGACTTTTCTTTCATTATGAAATTTTTAGTTATTTTTAATAAAAGTGTTAATGTACAATGGTGTTTATTTTTATTTTTTAAAGAATTAACATTTTAAATTGCTGTTTTAATTTCTGTTTTGGCAACTGTTGATAGATGAAACCTACATAAATGCAAACCCATTGAAGAGCTCATTAATTTTTAAGGGTATAAAGAGATTCTGAGACCAGAAAATTTGACAATTGCTATGTTAATGGAAAGTGGTATGTTTTTCAATAAGAGGAAACTATGATTGACTAATTTATTGGAATGAACCTTGGGCTTCCGTGGTAGCTCGGACAGTAAAGAATCCACCTGCAGTGAGGCTCAATCCCTCATCGGGAAGCTCCCCTGAAGAAGGAAGTGGCTACCCACTCCAATAGTCTTGCCTGGAGAATTCCGTGGACACAGCAACCTGGCAAGCTGTAGTCCATGGGGTCACAAAGAGTTGGACACTACTGAGTGACTACATTTTTGCTTATTTAAGTATGTGGACTTGGAACAACTTTCAAAATTCATGAAGTCTAGCTTAACAAAAATACACATACAGACAGAGATATGCATGTGGAGATTAAGTGGAATTTGTTGTTAGTTACAGAGAATTTATATATAAGTAGAAATTTTTAAAAGGAGATTCTTTTCAATGAACTAATGTGATCAGTTATTCTGATCTATACATTAAATGTACCAGGTTCTATTCTAAGTTATGGATATACTGACAAAATAGACAAAGTCCCTGCCTCAAGAAGGTAACGGTTTAATGAGAGAGGCAGGGATAAACAAGTAAAAAATATATATGAATAATTATAAATTGTGATAAGAACTACAAAGGATCAAATATTATGAAATTCAAGAGGAAAATGATGCAGGCCTTCTTATACAGGAGAGGCTTCTCTAAGTCAATGATTTTTAGACAGTATATATGAGAAGGAGCAGAGGGAATAGCTTTCTGCAAAGAGAACGGTGTGTGCAAAGACCCTGAGTTGTTGCCTAAAATAGGGTAGACATGAGGAATGGTAGAACAAAATGATGTTGAAGAAGTAGGCAGATCTAGGCCATGCAGGGCCTTATAAGCAATGGAAAGAAGGCTTTAGTTTAGACACGTGAAGGGCTCAAATGTGTCTATGGCTGAGAGGTTTGTAAGCGATTATTTGGCCAGAAGAGAATGTTAGTAAATATAGCTTATATTGAGGTTGTTGTGATAGAGGATAAGCAGTTATTTCTCATAACTGTCCCTGGTTGATGTTCTCAGTGACAGAATAATGATTTAGAGAGTGTTTTTAATTCAGTATTGAAATTCTTAGGTTCTTACTACTGAGAGTTTGTTTAGAAGATTAAATTTCTTTTTTGATTAGGTTCTTTAACTTACTCAAAATATGTATTAAACAACTAAGTGCCTATCAGATTTTTCTACCAGTTATATCTGTTTGTTTCAGTGCTCTTCTTTTTAATGAAGTAAAATATATTACCACCCTGGGAGACCTTCAGAACATAGAAAATGCTCTAAAAGGGAAAAGAAACATCGCATTCTCATATGTCAGAGCCATTGGAACACCAGGTACTCATCAACTTCTGCTTTAATCTTTGCTGTGCATCTATGTTGAAGGACTTAACACAATGTATTTTAACTACCATCTTAATATTTTAAAGTAAATTTAAAGGCTCTTTTACCATTACATTTTCTTTCTTCAAGTATGCCAGCATAGTATAGTGATTGAACAAGAACTCTGGAGCCAGACACCTAGGTTAGATTCCCTGTTCCACTACCTACTTACAGTATGACCTTGGCATGCTCAGTTGCTTCAATCATGTCCAACTCTTTGTGACCCCTTGGACTGTAGCCTGCCAGGCTCCTCTGTCCATGGAATTCTCTGGGCAAGAATACTGAAGTGGGTTGCCATTTTCTCCTTCAGGGGATCTTCCCAACCCAGGGATTGAACCCACATCTTCCATGTCTCTTGCTTTGGCAGGTGGGTTCCTTACCATTAGCACCACCTGGGAAGCCCAAAAAATATGGAATGCTTCACGAATTTGTGTGTCATCTTGTGCAGGGACAATGCTAATCTTCCTGTATCAGTCTAATTTTAGTATCTGAACTGCCGAAGCAAGCACATGACCTTGGACAACTGATTTATTTAACTTGTTTCCTGGTCACTAAGATGGTGAAAATAATTGTGCCAACCTCTTAGTGTTATTGTGAGGATCAAGTGAATTTGAAAAAATAAAAAGGTTCCTGGCATATAGTAAGTGCTCTGTGTCTGCTGTTACTGTTTTTATTTCTTAATAGTCCTCATGGTACCTGATTTAGTATTCAGTAGTTTATAGTATTTGGTAAATGTTGACTGACTTGGCTTCCATTTTTATTTTGTTTTTTTTGCTGTTTATGACATATTTTTCTTGACTTTTAAAAAATTTTGACATCACCTTAGCCTTCATTGGAGAAGGAAATGGCAACTCACTCCAGTACTCTTGCCTGGAAAATCCCATGGAGGAAGGAGCCTGGTAGGCTACAGTCCATGGGGTCGCAAAGAGTCGGACACGACTAAGCGACTTCACTTTCACTTAACCTTAATAGGTAATTTTGTCATAAAGAAATTTGTAAATGTTTTATGAACAAATAATAATTATGCTTTCATGATTTTTATTTGTTAATGGTTATAACTTGGACATGTTAATATAAAATGTTAAAAACATTTAAAATTGTGTATGCTCTATGAAGTAAAATCATTTATTGGAAAATTCTGTTTTTACAGACATAAAGCCTGATGGCTACATAGTTTAAACTTAATGTACATGTAAAATAATACCCCACAATCAGCCTATTAATTGCTTACTTTTCAGGGCCCCTCAGGTTATTGTATTTTGTCCACAGTCTGTAATTAAAGTCAGTAAGAGGGATGAACTATACAGGGACTTACACTGCCGAAGTGGAGCCAGAAATCCATGATTTATATTTTAACAGGATCAGTCTGACTTCAGGGTTTGGAATAGAGTAGAAGGAGCAATAGTAGAATAAGGGAGAAAATCAGAAAGTTAGCACAATAATGCAGGCAGGAGGTGGTGGTGGGTGGCTCGGACCAGGGTATCAGCGCAATGGCAGTGGAAATACATTTGAATTTTAGCAGTAGTTTGGATTGTAAGAGGTACTGAATTTTCTGACATATTGGATATAGATTGAGAGAGAGAGCAGAGACAAGGATGGCTCTAGAATTTTGGCCCAAGTTCCCTCCCTGAATGGTGAAATTGCTAATAACTAAGGTGGGGCAGACTGGAAATAGTTTGGAGGAGAAAGTTCTGCAATCGACTTTTGGACACCGTACTTGTGAAATCCCCATTAGACAGGCAAGTAGAGATATCAACAAGGTAGTTGTAGTTGGATATTACTAGTCTGCATTTGATGGTGGAATACAGACTAGGGATATACATTTATCACATAAAGTTGTGAGACCAGAGGAGACCACGAAGGGAGTAAGGCTAGATGGAAAAGAGACTGAACTCATTAGATACTTTACCATTCATAGGTCAGTAGAGGAGATGGAAGGAATGACCTGTGTGTAAAGAAGTGAAGATAGGGTTTTAGTGAAGAGACAGTAGCAATTGTATCAAAGGATGCTGAAAGATTGATTAGGATAAGAACTACCAGTTGGCCGTTATGCTTAGCAATATGAAGTTACCCATGCCCTTGATACACATGATTTTTCTAGAGTGGTAGGGATCAGTGCCTGACTAGGGTATAAGAGAATAGGCAGAGACCAACTGGAGGCTGTGACTATAGAGTCTCATATAAGATTTTGCTATTAAGGGAAGGAGGATAGGAGGCAGTGGCTGGAGGAGTATGTGGGGTTGAGTGATGAAGTTTTTAAGAAGCGTATTTGTATGTTGACATGCAAGATCTTGTAGAAAAAGGAAAATGCATTATGGAGGAAAAGGAAGGAAAAACTATTGGAACAACATCTTTGAGTAGACTAGGGTAGATGGAATCTAGTGAGTGGGGGAAGGGGTGGCTCTTTGCTGGGAGCATGGACAATTCACCTATGGTATTAGGAGAGAAGACAGAGAATATTGGCGTCAATTTAGTTAAGGGGACATATACATATGGTGCTGGGAACTTTTTGGTTTTACTTAATTGATTCATTTTCTTAATGAAATAGAAATAAAGTGATCAGACAGTGTGAGGAAAGAAGAGATGAACTAGTTGTTTTAGAAGGCCTGAAAACAAAGAATGCCTGTTACGCAGCAGTGGTAGTTGATGCCAGTCATCTAAAGTGAGACCGTGGGCACGGTTATGCTAGCAGGTTCTTGCTTTCTTCCCCCAGTCATATCCACTTTCATGGGTGTAAGTGCAGAATAGGCAGATTGTTTGATTTCACTTGGATTGTGTTTTGGCTAGACAGGCAGGTGAGTGATTATAAAGACTGATCATGGAATTTAAGCTGGACTAGGAGGGATGAGAGGACCTGAGGTGGGTGAAGGACAGTGAAAATGGTAAGATGGAAGGTTAAAGTTATGTACTAGACAAGTGACCCAGAGATGGAAGGGTATGTGTATGTGTTTATTTTGGGGGAGGAGTGCTAGACATTGAAAATTTGGAGGATTTGCAGATTGGTGATTACAAGCCTGAAGTGGGACAGTGGCCATGAATGGTTAAGGTAGGGCTGAAGAGGAATCACTGGAATTTCCAGGTAAGACCAAGGACTGAAAGGCTAGGATTTTGCAAGGATCATCTATGGGGATAGGAAAATCGGAGAGCGTGACAGTGTGACAGATGCTAAATTTTTCGTGAGATGACGGGGATTAACCTGGCTGGGGTAGTAGATGACTCCAACAAGGCAGAGTGGTGAGTGGAATAATCTGATGAAATGTGATTCAAGTGATAGAAGATTAGGTTAGAGAGGGGAAGATAACTACCTGGAAATGGCAGTGAGAAAAAAAAGGGAAAATAAGATATGGAAAGGAAGAAGTTATCAAAGGAATGCTTTAAGAAAACTTCCCAGAACTGAGGGATTTGAGCCTCCAAATTGCAAGCCTCCAATTGCACTGAATCCCAGCAGTGTTTAAATATAGAGCCATGCCAGAGGATCTCATTTTGAATTTTCAGAATATTGGGAACACTATTCTAAAATTTTCCAGAAAGAAAAATGTATGCAGTTTAAGGATCAAGAATCAGGATGACTTTGGATTGATTTGGGAGCCAATGAAAATGGAGGAATGCTTTCAGAACTCTTAGGGGGAATGACTTGAACCTAGAATTCTATATGCAGACAACTATAGTTAGTAAAAAAGTAGAATAAAGCCACTTTGAGAAGAATAAGGTTGCAAAAAATGTTTATTTCATATATCCTCTCCCAGAAAGGAGCTAGAGAATGGGGGCAAGGGAACAAATTAGTCCAGAAGATGAGGGTAACAGGCCAAGGCCCCAACACAAGAGTGAGAATCAGAGAATCCCCAGGACAATAATGAAAGTGAGTTCCTAGGATGAAAGTTGGGGCAGGTTGAGTAGCAGAGTCCACATTTGAGCAAATCAGAAGACTCTGCAGAAATGTCTGCAAAGAGAGGGAATAGATAGTAAAACAGATACATTTGAAGTATTGGGGGCCTTAGTTGCAGAAGAATTTAGGAATAAATTAGCAAGGAATCTAAACAAAAATTTTAAAAAACATAGTTATAACTGTAGTGAAAAAAATTCTCAAAAGGAAATTATGAAACCATGAACTTCCAGATGGTCAAGCTGGATTTAGAAAAGGCAGAGGAACCAGAGATCAAATTGCCAACATCCGTTGGATCATCGAAAAAGCAAGAGAATACCAGAAAACATCTACTTCAGCTTTATTTATTACGCCAAAGCCTTTGACTCTGTAGATCACAACAAACTGGAAAGTTCTTCGAGACATGGGAATACCAGACCACCTTTACCTGCCTCCTAAGAAATCTGTATGCAGGTCAAGAAGCAACAGTTAGAACTGGACGTGGAACAATAGACTGGTTCCAGATTGGGAAAGGAGTACGTCAAAGTTGTTTATTGTCACCCTGCTTATTTAACTTATATGTAAAATGCAAAATGTCAGGCTGGATAAAGCCCAAGCTAGAATTAAGATTGCCAGAAGAAATATCAATAACCTCAGATTAACACAGATGACACCACCCTTATGGCAGAAACGAGGAAGAACTAAAAGGCCTCTTGCTGAAAGTGAAAGAGGAGAGTGAAAAAGCTGGCTTAAAACTCAACATTTGAAAAATGAAGATCATGGCACCTGGTCCCACCACTTCATGGCAAATAGATGGGGAAACAGTGGAAACAGTGAGAGACTTTATTTTGGGGGGCTCCAAAATCACTGCAGATGGTGACTGCAGCCATGAAATTCAAAGATGCTTGCTCCTTGGAAGAAAAGCTATGACCAACCTAGATAGCATATTAGAAAGCAGAGACATTACTTTGCCAACGAAGGTCCATCTAGTCAAAGCTTTAGTTTTTTTCTAGTAGTTATGTATGCATGTGAGTTGGACTATAAAGAAAGCTGAGTGCCAAAGAATTGATATTTTTGAACTGTGGTGTTGGAGAAGACTCTTGAGAGTCCCTTGGACTACAAGGAGATCAAACCAGTCAATCCTAAAGGAAATCAGTGCTGAATATTGATTGGAAGGACTGACGCTGAAGCTGAAACTACAGTACTTGGCCACTTGATGTGAAAAACTAACTCATTAGAAAAGACCCTGCTGCTGGGAGAGATTGAAAGCGGGAGGAGGAGGGGACAACAGAGGATGACATGGTTCGATGGCATCACTGACTCAATGGACATGAGTTTGAGCACGCTCCAGGAGTTGGTGATGGACAGGGAAGCCTGGTGTACCGCAGTGCATGGAGTCACAAAGGGTCGGACACGACTGAGCAACTGAACTGAACTGAACAATATGAAAACTGACTATTGATCTAATAAAAACTAGGACTGTATTGGGCAAATTGAGGGGATAGAATTGTGTACATTTGTGGAATGAGGTTTCAGAAGAGAGAGCTGTTTATCATCTTTCATAGTGGGAAGTCAATAGACAATACTAGCACACACAAATAATCAGGAAATAAGGGTGTAATAGTGTCATTTAGGGATTTGGAGGTAAATACCTAAAGAAAGAGTGAGAAAGTTGGAAGTAGTTGTCCCTTAGAAATTGGAAATGGGGTCAAGGTAGAGGAACTGTTCATTTAAAAAATATATCTTATAGAATTGTTTCTTTTTAGATAAGAATGTTTGATTAAAAAATAAGCCATAAATAGCATACAGACATATTCATATATAAAATATAACATATGAAAGTTGTGTGGTGAATTCATATTCTCTTCCCTACTACTGGGAAAAAACTATCACAGATTTGTCATATATCTTCAAGTATAACTCATTTTTAACTCCCTCTTAGTTCTGCTCTTACCTTGACTTGACTAGAACAGACTTTTTGTAACTTCTTTAACTGCCTGCATTTTCCCAACTGGGATCCCTACAAAGGATTTTTCTTTAAACATAGTAGAGCATAAAAGGGTGTAGGAAAGTATTCAAAATAGAATCACACAAACTAACCTCTCCTCCCTCTCACCTCCCCTCTCTTTTTTAGAGCACAGAGCTGTCATGGAAGCTGCTTTTGTGTATGGGACCACATACCAATTTGTCTTAACCACAGAAATTGCCCTTTTGCAAAGTATTGGGTATGTAAAAGAGACATAAGTAAACTATTTTAAGTGTCACTTATTTCACGTTACTTTTTCAGCATTTCTGTCATACTCTCACAGCATGGACTGATCTGACAGGAATCGTAAGCAGATGTGAATATATAAATGAAACCTGAAATCCTCTTCATTACTATCATGTGAAAGTGAAAGTTTCTCAATTGTGTCTGACACTTTGCAACCCCATAGACTACACAGTCCATGGGCTTCTCCAGGCCAGAATACTGAAGTGGGGAGCCTTTCCCTTCTCCAGGAGATCTTCCCAACCCAGGGATTGAACCCAGGTCTCTCACATTGCAGGCGGTTTCTTTACCAGCTGAGCCACAAGGGCTGTACTAAAATGAACTTAAAGATACAAAAGTGATGTTAAACTAAGGTGAACCAAGGCAATATGGATAAGCCACAGATGTGATCCCTTGAGTGGTCATGTGTATTTTAGAAATATATCTACCCCAGTAATCAGATAGGGGATCAAATAACAGCTTTTATACTAAGCTCTAGAGATTCTTTGAGGGTTCCATCAGTTACTATACCAGAAAAATTTTAAATATATTTAAGTACAATTTTGAACAGATGTTTTCAAATGTTTAATTTTCTTGTCTAATTTCTAGCTTACAGTTGTAGGTGGAGACCTTCTTTGGACTCTTGTTGGCTGGGCAACCTAGGGGTAAAGTTTTTCTTCCATTTAGTATATAGGGACACAAGAGACATAGGAACACCAGTGCATTTGAAAGACTATTAAGTTTGGCTTCAAAATATTATTCAGGAAAATTAATCCAAAGCAAGGCAAAAGGCTGATTGTGTGACTCTTTTAAAACCATGCAAGAGTTTTAATGAGTCCTCTTGTTCATCGCTCAGAAAATAGTGACTGTTTGTTAAACTGCACACAATTAAATCCCAGATATTTTACAGTTTGGTAAATTTGGTTGTTAGTGCATAGAAAACTGATAAAGTGAAATGATTTGGGGGGAGTTGTTAGGAGTGCATAGGCAAAGAATGAAGTACTTGCAAAGAAAATTTATTGCTCTGTACAGTATCAACCAATATTCCTTTCCCCCTCTTCTTATTGAACTGCCATTCTGCTAGTTCCCTCATTGAGTTAAAGAAAACTTTGATGTATGTTTAATATTTGTATAAGAATTAATATTCTTAACAATTTGAGAAACATGCTGATAGCATCATAAAGCTCTATGATATGTAGTCACTGCAACTCAAGATACAATGAGCAGTAGTTTAGACAGCTACTTGCTACTGCCAGTGTAGACTGCCAAATTCCCATCTTGGGATGGGGGAACCCACCTGTTCTCAGTCCCATGGTGATTCTGGGGTAGCCCCACAGTTTCTGTGAGGATTGTTTGTACTTTCTCTTCTGTTATCATATTTATTTTTCTGCTAATGAATAACTGCTAATAACAGTGACATGCTTCAAATATAGAGGGTTGGATATTTACTGGCAAGGTATTGGTCCTCTCATTTGTCTTACAAATCTGTTCGGCAAGACCAGACTATACATGATCAACGACTAAACATGGTAATGTTCTGGAAAGATTTCTGCTTGTCTCCATTTTTAAAATGAGAATTAAAAACATACAGTTATTCTGTTTTTCATAAATTTGTTAGTATATGGCACATTGTAGAGGTTTATTCATGGCTAACAAAGTGGTGAGGAATTATACTTGCCCCCAGTGTGGTAGGGAAGGACTGTGGATTCAGAATATGTAGTCAGTGGCTCAGATGGTAAAGAATTTGCTTGCAATGCAGGAGACCTAGGTTCGATTCCTGGGTTGGGAAGATCCTCTGGAGGAAAGCATGGCAACCCACTCCAGTATTCTAGCCTAAAGAATCCTCATGAACAAAGGAGCTTGGTGGGCTACAGTCCATGGGTTCACGAAGAGTCAGACACGGCTGAGCAGCTAAGCACATGACATCACTTCTAGATGAAGTAGTTACCAGTGACTTTGAGTTGTCACCTAATGGAGGAGAAGTGTTAGTTGCTAAGTCATTTCCAAATCTTTGTGACCCCATGGACTGTAGCCTGCCAGCTCCTCTGCCTGTGGGTTTTCCCAGGCAAGAATATTGGAGTAGGTTACCATTCCTTTCTCCAGGAATCTTCCCAACCAGTGATTGAACCTAGGTCTCCTGCATTGCAAGCGGATTCTTTACCATCTGAGCCACCAGGGAAGCCCCACCACTTAATGGAGGAGAGATGAATGTATTTTTTCTTTTTCTAAAATATAAATTTATTTATTTTAATCGGAGGTTAATTACTTTAAAATATTAATTTTCATCTGTTTTTTAAATTTTTTCTTTCCTTTGTTCATTCTCTCATTCAACAATTATCTATTGAATGCCATCTGTGTTCTAGGTACTGTTCTTCTTGCAGGGTGATAACTTTGGATAATCTTGTATCTTAATAATTATGTTGGACCTGAGTATGTTTGAAATGGTTAAGAAGGGTATATGCTCTGTAATGACCTACGTGGGAAGAGAAGAGGATATATGTTTATGTCTTACTGATTCACTTTGCTGTACACTGAAACTAACACAACATTGTAAATCAACAAAACTCCAATAGCAATTTTTTTTAAATGGTAAGAAAAGAAAAGGGTATATATGATGGGTAGTGAAAGAGGTAGCATACTGTAGAGACACATGTACTTTCTGCTACCTCCCCATGTTCCCTTCTTAAAGTATCTGTGTTTAGGCCAAGAAGGGTGTTACCCCTACTTCATACTTATCACAGTCTGTTAAGTCAGAGGTGGCCGCCTGACCTAGAGTCAACCAATCCTTGGGCTTACCTGAGCAAATGAGATGTCTTCTTCCAGAACTTGGAATTGCACATGGGAGAAACTGGATTATACAGCGCTTTAACTGTCTTGCTTACTGGATGTTTTGCCTGTGTAGGAGTAAGGCAGAAAGAGTGGGGAGCTAAAAAGTGCTGATGGCAAAATGAAGGACCCTGAACCCTTGCTGTTCAGATCTGTACATTTGTTCTCTGATCCACTTACTTGAACTTTCCTTGTATTCTGTGAGATACCCTTCTAAACTAGTAAGTTCCTCCTACCCCTACTTTCTTGGTTTCTGTTACCTATAACCAGATGATCTCTGATTAGATAACTTTCTAACATAATTTTATTATTTCATAAATTATGGTATGTGGTCCAACCTAGCTGGGTCATGTTGCTCTCAACACTTCCCATTCAGTAATATGTGACTGTTTATGGTTTCCCTCAAAAAAGTTATGTACTTTGACTGGGGCCTTGGCTATATTGTTTCCATTGTCTGAAATACTCCTTAGTCTTATCTTCTTGGAGAAGTCATTCTCTTACTGTTTTTAATCTCTATGATGATCTTCCTTTCTCTTTACTTCCTCCTCTTCCCTGCCTTGAGTAGAATGAAATGTTTCTTTGTTTCTCATCAGTTCAGTTCAGTTCAGTCGCTCAGTCGTGTCCGACTTTTTGCGACCCCATGAATCACAGCACACCAGGCCTCCCTGTCCATCACCAACCCCCGGAGTTCACTCAGACTCACATCCATCGAGTCCGTGATGCCATC
>SJXQ01004277.1:307625-388519 GCA_006408695.1 Aepyceros melampus | reverse complement strand
GTCCATCAGCAGATGAATGGATAAGAAAGCTGTGGTACATATACACAATGGAGTATTACTCAGCTATTAAAAAGAATACATTTGAATCAGTTCTAATGAGGTGGATGACGCTGGAGCCGATTATACAGAGTGAAGTAAGCCAGAAAGAAAAACACCAATACAGTATACTTACACATATATATGGAATTTAGAAAGATGGTAATGATAAACTTGTACGCAAGACAGCAAAAGAGACACAGATGTATAGAACGGCTTTTTGGACTCTGTGGGAGAGGGAGAGGGTGGGATGGGTTGGCAGAGTGGCAGTGTAACATGTGTGATGTCGTGAGTGAAACGAATCGCCAGGCCAGGTTTGATGCAGGATGCAGGATGCTTGGGACTGATGCACGGGGATAATCCAGAGAGAGGGTGTGGGGCGGGAGAGGGGAGGTGGGGGTCGGGATTGGGAGTTCATGTATACTCATGGCTGATTCATGTAAATGTATAGCAAAATGAATACAGTATTGTAAAGCAAAACAAACTAAAAAAATAAAAATTAATTAAAAAAATAGCTAAAATATCAAATTCAATAAACAAAATAGTAAGTAAAGAAGATAAAAGACCTGTATATTGTCACTTAAATATCTTGATTGTTTATGAAGGAATTCCTAACATATATACAAGAAAGCAATTAGAACTAACAGATACCTTTAGCAGTACAATAAAAAATTCAACTGTGTTTCTGTACCTGAACAAAGAATAAATGAAAATTGGAATTGAAAAAAATATATTATTTATGCTTGCAAATAGAGTTATGAAATATTTATGAGTGGATGAGAAACTAATCTGGCAAGACATTAAGACATTATTTATTGCTGAAATATTTTAGTCTTCACCAAATATAACCATGATTTTCTAATAGAAAATGTTCAAATATTGGTTGAACATACAAACAAATGTCAGGAAACACATCTTATCTGTTGATATTCAGAGAATTAGCTCAGCATATTTGCTGGTTATGCTTCATGCATTCTAATCTAACATAATTTAAAATACATCAGCTACAAAGATCAGACTGAATAAAAACAAATATGCATATTCAGTAAGTCAATCAACCAGGTTGATGTGGACAGAAAGAAATAGAAAATTTCATAGAACACAATTAGTACCAAATTAAAGTAATAATTTAATGGTCAGATATTCTTCATGTTAGATATTTTATAAAAGAGCTCACATTTTCCTAAACTGATATTTTCTCTGACATTTAAGTTGCCCCAGTCTTTTCACACTAATTTCAAAGTGCTCCAAAGATAATCATTAGAGTGAAGTCAACAGTATAAAATGTTGATTTTCATTAGATGTACTGTGCTACCAAATGCTATGTGTATGAAGAATTAAGTAAAAAGAAGTTAATTCTTTATAAGATATTTGCATGTTTCCCATATACTCTGAACAAATTAGAGTGCAGTAATTTACATTACCAGCAAACTGAAAGAACATGTCTTATTCTGTAATTTAGGCAACTATAATCTTCAAGCTCTATATGCTGACGATGTAAATTATATTTAAAATGTGTCCAATGAAGCATGTGGAAAATTCTTAGAGAGATGGGAATACCAGACCACCTTACCTGACTCCTGTGAAACCTGTACGCAGGACAAGAAGGGGACATGGATCTGGACATGAAACAACGGACTGGATCCAAATTGAACAAAAAGTACATCAATGCTGTATATTATCACCCTGCTTATTCAGCATCTATGCAGAGTACATCATGAAAATGCCAGGCTAGATGAAGCACAAGTTGGAATCAAGATTGCCAGGAGAAATATCAATAACCTTAGATATGCAAGTACCATCATCCTTATGGAAGAAAGCAAAGATGAATTAAAGAGGCTCTTGATGAAAGTGAAAGACGAGAGTGAAAAACCTGACTTAAAACTCAACAACAAAAAATGAAAATCATGGCATCTTGTCCCATCACTTCATGGCAAATAGATGGAGAAACAAGGGAAATAGTGACAAAATTTGTTTTGTTTTGTTTTTTAGACTCCAAAATCACTGCGACAGTGACTGCAGCCATGAAATTAAAATATGCTTGTTCCTTGGAAGAAAAGCTATGACCAACCTAGATAGCATATTAAAAAGCAGAGATATTACTTGGCTGACAAAGGTTCATATAGTCAAAGTTATGGTTTTATCAGTTGTCATGTATGGATGTGAGAGTTGTGCTATAAAGAAAGTTGAGTGCCAAAGAATTGATGCTTTCAAACTGTGGTGTTGGAGTAGACTCTTGAGAGTCCCTGGGACTGCAAAGACATCAAACCAGTCAATCCTAAAGGAACTCAATTCTGAATATGCATTGGAAGGATTGATACTGAAGTTGAAGTTTCAATACTTTGGCCACCTGATGTGAAGAACTGACTCATTAGAAAGGACCCTGAGGCTGGGAAAGATTGAAGGCAGGAGGAGAAGGGGATGACAGAGGATGAGATAGATGGATGACATCACTGACTCGATGCCACGGACATCACGTTGGACATGAATTTGAGCAAACTCCAGCAGATGGTGAAGGACAGGGAAGTCTGGTGTGCTGCATTTCATGGAGTCACAAAAAGTCACCCATGACTAAGCAACTGAACAGAAACAATAACAATGAAATATATGAAAGCTTCTATTGACAATATTTTTTTTTTCAAATTTTGTTACTTCCAAATACTTAAAATAAAACGCAGGCTACTCATATATGGTTGAATAAGTATGCTTTAAATAGTAAGGTTATTATTTTCATTTGTCTGAGTGAATATCTAAGGATATTCTTAACAGTAATGTTCATTCTAGATTAAATGCTAGAATAAGCATTTAATAATGTTCATTATTAAATGATAAATGCTCATTCTAGCTTAAAACTTCCTAAGTCTTCTAATTCTGATATCATTTGACCAATGCTAGTATTCATTCTAACAACCCTCCATCATCTCTTGGAGCTTGCTCAAGCTCATGTCCATTGAGTAGGTAATGTCATTAAACTATTTCATATTCCGTTGCACCTTTCTCCTTCTGCCTTCAATCTTTCCCAGCATCAGGTCTTTTCCAATGAGTCGGCTTTTCTCATCAGGTGGACAAAGTATTGGAGTTTCAGCTTCAGTTCTTCCCACGAATACTCAGAGTTCATTTCCTTGAAGATTGGCTGCTTTGATCCTCTTGCTGTCCAAGGGACTGTCAGCAGTCTTCTCCAGCTCCACATTTCTAAGTAATCAATTCTTAGGTGCTAAGCTCTTTTTATTGTCCAGCTCTCACATCCATACATGATTACTGGAAAAAAACTATAGCTTTGACTATATTGATCTTTGTAGGCAAAGTAATGTCTCTGTTTTTAATTTACTGTCTGTTTTTCATTTATTTTCTTCCAAGGGGCAGGATTTTTCATTTTCCTCTTTCACCTTCATCAAGAGCCTCTTTAATTACTCTTCATTTTCTGTCATAAGGGTGGTGTCTTTTGCCTATCTGAGGTGATTGATATTTATCCCATCAGTCTTGATTCCAGCTTGTGCTTCATCAGGCCTAGTTTTTGCATGATGTACTCTGCATAGAAGTTAAATAAATGGGGTGAAAATATACAGTCTTGATGTACTTCTTTCCCAGTTTTGAACTAGTATGTTGTTCCATGTGCTGTTATAACTGTGCTTCTTGACCTACATACTGATTTTGCAGGAGGTAGGTAAGGGGCTTAGTATTCCCATCTATTTAGAATTTTCCACAGTTTGTTGTGAAATGCACAGTCAAAAGCTTTAGCATAGTCAATGAAGCAGAAGCAGATGGTTTTCTGGAACTCTTTTTTTCAATGATCCAGCGGATGTAGGCAATTTGATCTCTGGTTCCACTAACTTTTCTAAATGCAGCTTGAACATCTGGAAGTTCTCAGTCCACATACTGTTGAAGCCTAGATTGAAAGACTTTGAGAATCACTTTGCTAGCATGTGAAATGAATGCAACTGTATGGTGTTTGAATATTCTTTGTCATTGCCCTTCTATGGGATTGAAATGAAAACTGACCTTTTCTAGTCCCTTGCCCACTCCTGAGTTTTCAAAATTTGCTGGCATGTTGATGCAGCACTTTAACAGTAGCATCTTTCAGGACTTGAAACAGCTAGGCTAGGATTCCATGACTTCCACTAGCTTTGTTTGTAGTGATGCTTCCTAAAGTTCACTTTACTTCACCTTCCAGGATGCCTGGTTCTAGATGAGTGATCACACCATTGTGATTATCTGGGTCACTAAGATATTTTTTATAGTTCATCTGCATATTCTTGCCACTTCTTAATATTTTCTGCTTCTGTTAGGTCCATGTCTTTGTTTGTCCTTTATTGTCCTTTACTATTGTTTCTGTCCTTTATTCTGCCTGTATTTGCATGAAATGTTCCCTTGGTCTCTCTAATTTTCTTGAAGAGATCTCTAGTCTTTCCCATTCTATTGCTTTCCTCTATTTATTTGTATTGTTCACTTAGGAAGGCTTTCTTATCTCTCTTTGCTATTCTTTGGGACTCTGCATTCAGATGGATATATTTTTCCTTTTTACCTTTGCATTCACTTCTCTTCTTTTCTCAGCTATTTGTAAGGACTCTCAGACAACCATTTTGCCTTTTTTCATTTCTCTTTCTAGGGCATGATTTTGATCACCACCTCCTGTATGATGTTATGAATCTCTGTTTATAATTTTTCAGAAACTCTATCAGATCTAATCCCTTGAATCTATTTGTCACTTCTGCTGTATAATCATAGGGGATTTGATATAGGTCATACTTGAATGGCCTAATGATTCACCCTATATTCTTCAATTTGAGTCTGAATTTGCCAGTGATGTGTTTGCTATCTGAGCCATAGTCATCTCCTGGTCTTTTTTTTTTTTTTCTGACTGTATGGAGGTTCTCCATCTTTAAGATGCAAAGAATATAATCAATCTGATTTCAGTATTGACAATCTGGGAATGTCCATGTGTAGAGCCATCATTTTTATTGTTGGAATATGTGTTTTCTATGACCTTGGCATTCTTTTATTCTCTTCACAAAATTGTTAGACTTTGCCCTGTTTCATTTTGTACTCCTAGACCAAACTTGCCTGTTGCTCCAATATCTCTTGCCTCCCTTCTTTTGCATTCTAGTACCCTAGATGAAAGGACATCTTTTCTTAGTGTCAGTTCTAGAAGGTCTTGTAGGTCTTTATATAACCATTCAACTTCAGCTTCTTCAGCATTAATTGTAGTATCATAGACTCAGATTATTGTTATATTGAATAGTTTGCCTTGGAAATGAACCAAGATCATTCTGTCATTCTTGAGCTTGCACCCAAGTACTGTGTCCCACACTTTTGTAAGATAAGCTTAAAGGCAGAAAATGATAGGGATTAGTACACTGGGATGATTGATTGATGCAAATCAAACAAATTCAATAATGTGGGACTTTTTTTGCCTTATCCAGTCGTGCTAGAGTCAGGAAGCCAAGCTATATTGCATGAATTTTCAAGTTAGATAAAGAAGACTTGTTATTCTGATTTTACCTTCTAGATTATCTATGACTAGGCAAGTAAGCAACCTCTCAGCCTCAGCTTCTTCATCTATTAAAAGTTGATATTAATTTTGATCTCATGTATCTATGTGAGATATATTTACATTGACTTAGACTAGTTCCGTCTATGGAATTGCACAGAGTTGGACACGACTAAAGCAACTTAGCAGCAGTAGCAGCAGCAGACTAGTTTCAGGGAAAGAGCAAATTAGCCACGATGGTGTGTTTAGGTTCTCTCTCCCAAGGCCTCTCCATTTTGCCCCATGTTTTGTAAATAACGATTATATAATATCTGAGATCACTTATAGCACTGAGCATGCACATCACAAGGTACCCACTTGGTCACGGGTTACTTTGTGCCTGTATGAGCTTCACCAAGAAAACCCCAGCTGTTGTGCTACCAGGATTACATTGCGGCAGCATAATGATTATGTTTTGTGAGGTTATGTCATGATTCATTACGTACACTGTTATGCTATGGTTGTTGCATCAGCCAGGAGAGAGTCTGTATTTTGAAGCTTGGAGAAGGGATGCAGAGAGTGATAGAGGAATAATAGCAACTTGGACAGAATTAGGGGTTGGGTGGTGCAGGATTGCAGGACCTGAATGTGCAGTAGAAGAAGGATACTACTTGAGAGAGGGTATGGAGGAGAAACTATAAGCTTTGGCTTTTACATCAAAGCTCAATTATATGAAAAATATGAAATCAATGTTGGATTGCTTTTGTTATAGAGGAGTCCAGGAAGAAGTAGAGGGATATAACATTGGTGCTGTTAAGGACACCAGAAAGCTGAGCCTGTGTATTTCTTTTTTTCAGTAGGCAATGTAGAGCCACTGAAGTGCCTGAGTAGGAGAGTAATCTGACCACAACTGAGCCTCCAGATGAAATAACCAAACAGCCACATCCTAAATAACGTAGTGAGACAGAGAGTTTAAAAGGTGTGTTATATCGGGATTGGGAGTTCATGTACACTCGTGGCTGATTCATGTCGATGTATAGCAAAACGAATACAGTATTGTAAAGCAAAACAAACTAAAAAATAAAAATTAATTAAAGAAAAAAAATAGCTTCTTCTCCTCACACCAGACTCTCCTGCAATCTGTTGATGATGCATATTTCCCATTATTCTAAGGCCATTGAGGGGGGATCATAAATAAAAAAATAAATAAAATAAATAAAAGGTGTATTATATACATGACCTAAAAACGCTCTCAGTGATGTCTGACTCTTTGCTACCCATGAACTGTAACCTGCCAGTCTCTTCTGGCCATGAAATTATCCAGCCAAGAATACTGGCGTACATAGCCGTTTCTTTCTTCAGAGGATCTTCCTGATTCAGGAACTGAACTCTGGTTTCTAGCATTGAAGGTGGATTATTTATTGTCTGAGCCATTAGGGAAGTATATATGTGTTTAACTCCAGCATTTGGGCCTGCCTTAAACCATATAGAGTCAGGATTTTATGCAATTCATTTTTCTGAAGGGGCTTCCCTGGTGGCTCAGAGGTTAAAGCGTCTGCCTCCAATGCGGGAGACCCGGGTTCGATCCCTGGGTCGGGAAGATCCCCTGGAGAAGGAAATGGCAATCCACTCCACTATTCTTGCCTGGAGATCCCATGGACTGAGAAGCCTAGTAGGTTACAGTCCATGGGGTCGCAAAGAGTCGGACACGACTGAGCGACTTCACCTTCACCATTTTTCTGAAAAAATTATCATCATGCTACATAAGACTAACAAATATGATGTCCTCAAGCAGATATCTCAAAGAAGAAATGTGTAATACGGTATAGACTAGGGAAGACAGTTAATATTTGGACACATAATTGAAAAAAAAAATAGAGACAGAAGTGTAAGAGTTGTAGATAAAATTGAAAGCATACATTCAGACAGATTGAAAACAGCATTTAGCAGACTGTTGTAGCCATACTAGGAAATAACACTGACAGCTAGGCCAGGCATGCTTTTGGCAGGCAATGACAAGCTGCTCTTTTGGAACACAATTTCAACCAGACAGTGAGAATATGTGGCAGGTCCTGAATGGTGAGAGAAATCTTACAATAGAATCTGTGGACCCATCTGATGCCATTGCATGTCTGTATAGTTCAGAAAGACATTTTTCTGTAACCCTCCAGAAAAGGAAAAAAAAAAAAAAACGACGAAAGAATCCACATGAGGCATCATTTTATTAACTTGGAGGCACATGATAGGGTTAGTTTCACCTGTCTGAGACAGTCTTTGACTCATTTCTGTTTCTAGTTTGGCACTTCCTTTACTTCATTATCTCTTTTCCTGTACCTTAGGCTACCTGCCTACCCAAAGAGACCAAGCAATCATCCTGTAAAATATTTTTCAGATTTTAATCAGGAAAGAGAGCAAAAATAGGTGCCAATAAAGGTTTATATTTTATTTTCTGCTATCTTTCATTGATCCTTATTTTATATTTAATCCTACACAGTAAAAATTATACTATGCTCTAGGAAAATTGTGTGACAGATACCAAAAGAGGAACTCCCCAGGTCAGTAGGTGCCCAATATGCTACTGGAGATCAGTGGAGAAATAACTCCAGAAAGAATGAAGGGATGGAACCAAAGCAAAAACAATGCCTAGCTGTGGATGTGACTGGTGATAGAAGCAGATCCAATGCTGTAAAGAGCAATATTGCATAGGAACCTGGAATGTCAGGTCCATGAATCAAGGCAAATTGGAAGTGGTCAAACAAGAGATGGCAAGAGTGAACGTCGACAATCTAGGAATCAGAGAACTAAAATGGACTGGAATGGGTGAATTTAACCCAGATGACCATTATATTTTTACTGCAGGCAGGAATCCCTCAGAAGATATGGAGTAGCCATCATGGTCAAGAAAAGAATCCAAAATGCAGTACTTGGATGAAATCTCAAAAATGACAGAATGATGTTTGTTCATCTCCAAGGAAAACCATTCAATATCACAGTTATCCAATCCTATGTCCCAACCAGTAACTCTGAAAAAACTGAAGTTGAACCGTTTTATGAAGACCTACAAGATCGTTTAGAACTAACACCTGAAAAAGATGTCCTTTTCATTATAGGGGACTGGAATGCAAAAGTAGGAAGGCAAGAAACACCTGAAGTAACAGGCAAATTTGGCCTTGGAATGCGGAATGAAGCAGGGCAAAAACTAATAGAGTTTTGCCAAGAAAATGCACTGGTCATAGCAAACACCCTCTTCCAAGAACACGAGAGGACTCTGCACATGGACATCACCAGATGGTCAACATCGCAATCAGATTGGTTATATTCTTTGCAGCCAAAGATGGAGAAGCTCTATACAGTCAACAAAAACACGACCAGGAGCTGGCCGTGGCTCAGATCATGAACTCCTTATTACCAAATTCAGACTCAAATTGAAGAAAGTAGGGAAAACTGCTAGACCATTCATGTATGACCTACATGAGGAGAAAATGAAAGATACAAGCATCTGAATGCAGAGTTCCAAAGAATAGCAAGAATGGATAGGAAAGTCTTCTTCAGCAATCAATGCAAAGAAATAGAGGAAAAGAACAGAATGGAAAAGGCTAGAGATCTCTTCAAGAAAATTAGAGACACCAAGGGAACATTTCATGCAAAGATGGGCTCGATAAAGGACACAAATGATCTGAACCTAACAGACACAGAGATATTAAGAAGAAGTGGCAAGAATACACAGAAGAACTGTATAAAAAAGATCTTCATTACCCAGATAATCATGATGATGTAATGACTAATCTAGAGCCAGACATCTTGAGATGTGAAGTCAAGTGGGCCTTAGAAAGCATCACTATGAACAAAGCTAGTGCAGGTGATGGAATTCCAGTTGAGCTGTTCCAAATATTGAAAGATGATGCTGTGAAAGTGCTGCACTCAATATGCCAGCAAATTTGGAACACTCAGCAGTGGCCACAGGACTGGAAAAGGTCAGTTTTCATTCCAATCCCAAAGAAAGGCAATGCCAAAGAATGCTCCAACTACCAAACAATTGCACTCATCTCACATGCTAGTAATATAATGCTCAAAATTCTCTAAGCCAGACTTCAGCAATATGTGAACTGTGAACTCCCTGATGTTCAAGCTGGCTTTAGAAAAGGCTGAGGAACCAGAGATCAAATTGCTAATATCCGCTGGATCATGGAAAACGCAAGAGAGTTTCAGAAAAAAACATCTATTTCTGCTTTCTTGACTATGCCAAAGCCTTTGACTGTGTGGATCACAATAAACTGTGGAAAATTCTGAGAGAGGTGGGAATACCAGACCACCTGACCTGCCTCTTGAGAAATCTGTATGCAGGTCAGGAAACAACAGTTAGAACTGGACATGGAACAACAGACTGGTTCCAAATAGGAAAAGGAGTATGTCAAGGCTGTATATTGTCACCCTGCTTATTTAACTTCTATGCGGAGTACATCATGAGAAACGCTGGACTGGAAGAAACACAAGCTGGAATCAAGATTGCCGGGAGAAATATCAATCACCTCAGATATGCAGATGACACTACCCTTATGGTAGAAAGTGAAGAGGAGCTAAAAAGTCTCTTGTTGAAAGTGAAAGAGGAGAGTGAAAAAGTTGGCTTAAATCTCAACATTCAGAAAATGAAGATCATGGCATCTGGTCCCATAGCTTCATGGGAAATAGATGGGGAAACAGTAGAAACAGTGTCAGATTTATTATGGGGGGCTCCAAAATCACTGCAGGTGGTGACTGCAGACGTCAAAATAAAAGGCGCTTACTCCTTGGAAGAAAAGTGATGACCAATCTAGACAGAATATTCAAAAGCAGAGACATTACTTTGCCAACTAAGGTTTGTCTAGTCAAGGCTGTTGTTTTTCCTGTGATCATGTATGGATGTGAAAGTTGGACTGTGAAGAAGGCTGAGCGCAGAATAATTGATGCTTTTGTACTGTGGTGTTGGAGAAGACTCTTGAGAGTCCCTTGGACTGCAAGGAGTTCCAACCAGTCCATTCTGAAGGAGATCAGCCCTGGGATTTCTTTGGAAGGAATGATGCTAAAGCTGAAACTCCAGTACTTTGGCCACCTCATGTGAAGACTTGACTCATTGGAAAAGACTCTGATGCTGGGAGGGATTGGGGGCAGAAAGAGAAGGGGACGACAGAGGATGAGATGGCTGGATGGCATCACTGACTCGATGGTTGTGAGTCTGAGTGAACTACAGGGATGGTGATGGACAGGGAGGCCTGGCTTGCTGGGATTCATGGGGTCGCAAAGAGTCGGACACGACTGAGCAACTGAACTGAACTGAGCTATAACATAGTTTCAAGTTCATAAAGATATATTGTTAAGTACAAGTTTTTAAAGATATGTTAATAAGTTGCATTAAAAATGGGGAAAAAAGCATGATGATATATTGAAACATTTATCTTATTTAATACAGATAGGTCAATAGATTCATTGATCAATTGATAGATACAGATACAGGCATAGATATAGATATTGATTTGAATATAGAAACAGATATAGATCTTATTGATCTTAAATACATTTTAATGTCTTAAACTCTTCATTGTACATTTTCCAAAATGTTGAAATAGATTATGGATCTTTTCTTTTCTTTTCTAACATAAGTTCAGAATTTAAAGATAAAATATGTTTTAAAGAGATGAATTAAATTAACGGTCAAACTTTAATAACTAAGAGAATGTTTGGTCTAATTTTCATTTCCCTTCCATATCTCTCCGATGTATTTAGTAGAGTATAGAATCTAAGATAAAATTTTCTGATGTTGGTCACTTTGACTGGTGTGAGGTCATATTGTAGTTTTATAGTTGTAAATCCACGTCATCATAGTTTTGACTTACATTTCTAATAATTGGTGATATCGCACATCTTTCCATGTACTTTTTGGCCATCTGTACATCTTCTTTGGGAAAATGTCTATATAGTTTTTCTGCCCATTGTTGGATTGAGTTGTTTGTTTGATGAGGTTAATCTTCATGCATTTGTAGATTGGACGACTAATCCTTTGTCTGTCATATAATTTGCAAATATTTGCTTCAAGTCTATGGGTTGGCTTTTTGTTTTCTCTATTGCTTCCAATGTTGTGCAAAAACTTTTGAGTTTAAGTAGGTCTCATTTGATTATATTTATTTTTATTATTCTGAGAGATGAATCCAAAAAGATATTGCTGTGATATGCCAGAAAGTATTCTGCCTATGTTTTCCTCTAAGAGTTTTACAGTATCTGGCCTTTCATTTAGGTCTTTAACCCATTTTACATGGTGTTAAAGAATCTGTTATTTTCACTTTTTAACATGTAACCATCCAGTTTTCCCAGCATCATTTATTAAAGACACTGTATTTCCAATATTTTGTAGTCTTGCCTCTTTTGTCATAGTTTATTTGACCATAGGTGCATGTGTTTTTTCTGGGTTTTCTATCCAGTTCCATTGATCTATATTTCTATTTATGTGCCAGGACAATATTGCTTTGATGACTATAACTTTAGTTATAGTCTGAAATCAGGGAGCCTAATTCTTCCAGCTCCATTTTCCCTTCTCAAGATTACTATTTGTGGTCTTTTGTGTTTCCATACAAATTAACATATATTTTTATTTCTGTTAAAAATTATATAGGTAATTTGATAGGTATTACACTGAATCTTAGATTGCCTTGGGTAATATAGTCATTTTGACAATATTGATTCTTCCAATCCACAAACAAAATGGTTATCATCAAAAAATTAACAAATAAAATCCTGAAAAGTGTGTGGAGAAAAGGGGCTCCTCCTACACTGTTGGTGGGAATGTAAATTAATACAGCCACTATGGATAACAGTATGAACCTTCCTTAAAAAATAAGGAAGTGGTGGTACATATACACAATGGAATATTATTCAGCTATAAAAAGGAATGCATTTGAGTCAGTTCTAATGAGGTGAATGAAACTAGAGCCTACTATACAAAGCAAAATAAGTCAGAAAGAGAAATACCAACACTATATATAAGTGTATATATATGGAATTTAAAAAGATGATAATGACAATCTTATATGCAAGGCAGCAAAAGAGACACAGATGTAAAGAAAAGACTTTTGGATTCTGTGAGGGAAGGCAAGAGTGGGATGATTTGAGAGGGCAATGTATATTATCATATGTAAAATAGATGACCAGTGCACTTTTGATGTATGAAGTAGGGCACTTAAAGCTGGAGCTCTGGGAGAACTCAGAAATGGGGTGGGAGGAAGGTAGATGGAGGAGTGCAGGCTAGGAGTGGGCACCTGCACCCATGGCTGATTTATGTAAATGTATGGCAAAAAACATCACAATATTGTAAAGTAATTATTTTCCAATTGAAATAACCAATTAATATTAAAAAATAAAAAGACAAATAAAAATAAAACTACCATATGACCCTGTAATCCCACACCTGAACATATACCCAGATAAAATCATGCCCCAAAACGATACCTGCACCTCAATGTTTATTGCAGCCCCATTCACTATAGCCAAGAGAAAGAAACAACTTAAATATCCATCAACAGAGGAATGGACAAACAGGATGCAGTACATATGCATAGCCATTAAAAAAGAATGAAATAATGTCATTTGCAGCAAGATGGTAGGATGTATAGGTTGTCTTCCTGAATGAAGTAAGTCAGAGAAGCATAGCAAAAGTACTGCTATATGAAGAGAAATATTGTATGACATTGTTGATATATGGAATCTAAAAAATAATGATGCAAATGAATTTATTTACAAAATGGAAGGGGTTCCCAGTAACTCAGCTGGTAAAGAATTTGCCTGCAATGCAGGAAACCTGGGCTCAACCCTTGAATTGAAAATGTCCCCTGGAGAAGAGAATGGATACCCACTCTAGTATTCTGGCCCAGAGAATTCCATGGACTGTAGACTCTATGGGCTCACAAAGAGTTGGACACAACTGAGTGATTTTCACTCACAAAATGGAAAGAGACTCACAGACTTAGAGAATCAACTTATTGTTACTAGGGAAAATAATGGGGGAAGGGATAATTAGGAAGTTTGGGATGGACAAGTATATACTGCTCTACTTAAAATGGATAACCAACAAGAATCTATTTTATAGCACAGAGAACTCTGCTCAATATTATGTAGAAGCCTGAATAGGAGGAATTTTGAGGGAGAATGAATGCACATATATCTTTGCTGTTCACCTGAAACTATCAAAACATTGCTAATTAGTTATATTCCAATATAAATAAATTTTAAAAATTAATTAAAAAAACTAAGAAGGGAAAATAGTCTTTCTTAGATGCTGATACTCTTGTGATGTTCAAGTACATGTCAAAGCTACATAACTGAAAAAGTTATCCATCTGTCTAAGCATCAGTTCTTTCATCTATGAAATGAAGGTAATATTATTTACTTTAAATAGCTTTCTGAGGATTAAATGAGATAATTACTATTTATTTCCCTAATTTTTTTTCTTTCTTCCCTTGTTTATGAGAAATTGCACTTTGTTAATAAGTTGCTATTTTATACATTTTTAAATTAATTATTTATCTTTTTTTGTATTTATTACAAATTTCCCCAGAAGAATATTCTTGACCTATTTTCTGGAACAGATATATAGCAGTACCAAGCTAAAGCAGAGCTAGGCTTCTCAGTAGGTAAAGAAGTTTCAGAGGACCATCTTTCCACAGAGAGGTGGAAGATTCAGAAATAATTAGCACAAAATGTCATTCACTAATCAGAAGAGAGTCCTTCTTAGTCTTACTTATGTCAACATACAGGCAAAATTATTTTATTCTTGAAAATTCCTTCATTTTCCTTTGTTTGCTCTGGATTCCTACTTTATAACATTAATGCATAATAATTTCAAATGTGCCACAGAAAGCTTTTGATATTGGCTGCAAGTCTTCCTTACATTACATATCAGTGACTATTCGATTATGTTTACGAAGATACCACCTCCTACCAGATATATACTAAATTCTTTAAGGATGAAAACTTATATTTATTAATTAGTAAGTCAATACGTAAATAGAGTAGATCTAACTGGAAAATAGTTATACCACAGGAGCTCTCCCATAGGAGTGATAGTTCTTAGCCACATGTCAGGTTCACAAACTTTGGGGTCAAGCAAAGGAAGTAGGAGCCCATGGAGAGCCTAGCTTTGAAGGTCAGTGGTGTTTGATCACAATAATTCCACAAGACTGAGGGAAAGAAAAACTCCCATTCTTGGAGGATCTACACAGGGTTTTGTGTGTACCAGGACCCAAGGAGAAAAAAGTAATAATCTTTTTCTGAGATTGATATTGAGCCAGACTTACTTATTAGTATTAGAGTGCCTCTTGAAGAGACAGGCCATACCTTACTGTGAAGGTGAGGACATAGGTGGTGGTAATTCCAGGAAGTACTCAGCTACATGAGCCCTGTTAGAGGCTGTCATTTTCTCACCAAGACCTGGCCCCATCCAACAGCCTGTAGGTTCCAGTTCTGGGATGCTTTGAGCCTAAAAATACAACAGGATTGCAACAGAACCCCATCATCAGACAAGCTGCTTAAAGTCTTCTTGAGCATACAGTGGCCTAATAAAAACATGACCTGATACAACTCTCCCCAAAGGAAAGATAAAGTTCTACCTACCAGTGGGCAGGAACCTACCAGCTTCCCTCTAGGAAGCCTAATCAAGTCTCTTAGACATGCTCAAACACCAATAAGAAGACAATGCAAGCAAGAACTACAATATTGCAGCCTGTGGAACAGAATCTGCAATTGCAGAACATAAGGCAAAATGAGACAGAAGACGAATAGGCTCCAGATGAAGGAACGAGGAACTCCAGAAGAAAAGCTAAGTGGAAATAAGCAATCCACCTGAAAAAGAATTCAGAGTAATAATAATAATGGTCCATGTATGCCTGCTAAATCACTTCAGTTGTGTCCAACTCTTTGTGATCCTATGGGCTGTAGTCCTCAAGCCTGGAGTGGGTTGCCATGCCCTTCTCCAGGGTATCTTCCCAACCCAGTGATTGAATCTGCATCTCTTATGTCTCCTGCATTGGCAGATAGATTCCTTATCACCAGTGCTACTGGGGAGAAGCCCCAATATCTAAGAAAAAGAAAGGAGGCACAGATTGAGATACACAAAAATGCGTACTAAAAAACAAACAGAGGTGAGTAATACAATAATTAAAATGAAAAATATACTACAAAGAATCAATAGCAGATTAAATGAGGCATAAGAATAAATAAGTGAGGTGGAAGAAAGAATGATGGAAATCACTGCCATTGAACAAAATAAAGAAAAAAGTGAAAAGAAATGATTAGAGCTGGATCATTGAAAAAAGCAAGATAGTTCCAGAAAAAATATATATTTCTGCTTTTCAAAAAATGCCAAAGCCTTTGACTGTGTGGATCACAATAAACTGTGGAAAATTCTGAAAGAGATGGGAATACCAGACCACCAGACCTGCCTCTTGAGAAACCTGTATGTAGATCAGGAAACAACAGTTAGAACTTGACATGGAACAACAGACTTGTTCCAGATAGGAAAAGGAGTATGTCAAGGCTGTATATTGTCACCCTGCTTGTTTAATTTATATGCAGAGTGCATCATGAGAAACGCTGGGCTGAATGAAGCACAAAATGGAATCAAGATTGCCAGGAGAAATATCAATAACCTCAGATATGCAGATGACACCACCTTTATGGCAGAAAGTGAAGAAGAAATAAAGAGCCTCTTGATGAAAGTGAAAGAGAAGAGTGAAAAAGTTGGCTTAAAGCTCAACATTCAGAAAACGAAGATCATGGCATCTGGTCTCATCACTTCATGACAAATAGATGGAGAATCAGTGGCTGATTTATTTTTTGGGGCTCCAAAATCACTACAGATGGCGATTGCAGCCATGAAAGAAAAAGATGCTTACTCCTTGGAAGGAAAGTTATAACCAACTCAGACCACATATTAAAAAGCAGAGACATTACTTTGCCAACAAAAGTTCATCGAGTCAAAGCTATGGTTTTTCCAGTAGTCATGTATGGATGTGAGAGTTGGACTATGAAGAAAGCTGAGTGCAGAAGAATTGATGCTTTTGAACTGTGGTGATGGAGAAGACTCTTGAGAGTCCCTTGGACTGCAATGAGATCCAACCAGTCCATCCTAAAGGAGATCAGTCCTGGGTGTTCATTGGAATGACTGATGTTTAAGCTGAAACTCCAATACTTTGGCCACCTTATGCAAAGAGCTGCCTCATTTGAAAAGACCCACTTCTGGGAAAGATTGCAGGCAGGAGGAGAAGGGGACAATGACAGAAGATGAAATGGTTGGATGGTTTCATTGACTCAATGGGCATGAGTTTAGGTAGGCTCCAGGAGTTGGTGATGGACAGGGAGGCCTGGCATGCTGTAGTCCATGGGGTTGCAAAGAGTCAGACATGACTGCGAGACTGAACTGAACTGAAGTGAACTGAGCAGCCTAAGAGATATCTGAGACAATATTAAATGCACTAACATTTTCATTATAGTGTTCAGAGAAGAAGAGGTTAAAAAAAAAAAAAAAAGAATATTTTTTCAAAGAAAATTTTCAGAGAAATAATAGTTGAAACCTTCCCAAACATGGTAAAGGAAATGGTCACTCAAATCCAGGAAGCACCGAGTCCCAGGCCAAGGAGGAAATGCTGGGACAGATAGTAATCAAACTGACAAAAATTAAAGACAAAGAAAAAATATTAAATGCAACAAGAGAAAAGCAGTTAAGAGCATGCAAGGGAATCTCCATGAGGCTATCAGCTGATTTATCAGCAGAAACTCTGCAGACCAAAAGGGAATGGCATGATGTATTTAAAGTGACAAAAGGGAAAAACTTAAAACCAAGAATGCTTTCCCAGCTAGGCTACCATTCAAGTTAGACAGAGAAATAAAAAGTGCTACAATCAAGCAAAGGCTAAGAGAATCCAGCACCACCAGACCAACTTTATGAAAAATGCAAGAGTCTTTTCTAATAATCAAAAAAAGAGACCACAAAAGAAGTTTAAAAGTTACAAATGAAAAAGTTCACCACTAAATGAAGATATATAATAAGTAAAGAAAATCATCTGCACACAAATATGATATCAAAACTAGTGATTTTTAGAAAAAGAAAGCATAAAAGCTTTAAAAGGATATTGGAATGGATTTGAAGATCAGCCTACCACACCTATGGCTTAATGTCTTAAAAAAAAAAAAAGTAGAAGTAAAAAAAAAGAAATTAAAAGATTGGCAACTTAAAACAATCTTGTGTATATGTAAACTGATATGTCAAAGTGTCATGCTAACTGCAAACTGAAAATCTACAATAGATACACACAAAGACAGAAAAGAAGAAAGAAAGAAACCTAGGCATGACATAAGTTAGTAACTTAATTACAAAAGAGCAAATGGTGAAAAAAAAAAAAAAAGACAAAATCAAATCTAAAGCAACTAAGTAGCCATTCCCTTCTCTAGGGGAATCGTCCACATCCAAGTATTGAATCCATGTCTCAAGCATTGAGGGCAGATTTTTTTTTTTTTTTCCATCTGAGCCACCAGGGAAGCCCAATAAGAAAACACATATTAATAACTATCTTAAATGTAAACAGATTAAATGTTCCAACAACAGACATAGGACAGGTTGAAAGGATGTAAAAACAATACTTGTATGCTCGATGGACGTGAGTCTGAGTGAACTCCGGGAGTTGGTGATGGACAGGGAGGCCTGGCTTACTGCGATTCATGGGGTCGCAAAGAGTCGGACACGACTGCGCGACTGAACTGAACTGAACTGCATTCACAAGAGATCCACTTCAAATCTGGGACACATACAAGCTGAAAGTGAGGAGATTAAAAAAAAAAAAAAGTATTCCATGGAAATGGAAATGAAAACAAATAGGCCTAGTAATACTAATATCAGACAAAATACAGTTTAAAATAAAGACTGTTACAAGAGACAAGGAAGGATTTTACATAATTCCAAGCGTTCATTGCTGGAAAAAGAGATAACAATTCTAAATATGCATACATCATAAGGACACTTCAATACATAAAATAAATGCCAATAGCCATAAGAAATCGACAGTAACATAATAATAGTGGAGAACTTTAATACCCCACTTTCATCAGTGGACAGATCATCCAGACAGAATATGAATAAGAAAATACAGATCTTGAATGACATATTAGGCCAGATCGACTTAATTGATGTTTTTAGAGCATCCCGTCCAAAGCACCAGAATACACATTCTTCTCAAGTGAACCTGGAGCATATTCCAAGATTGATCCTATGCTGAGCCACAAAGCTAGGGTAGGTAAATTTAAGAAAATTAAATCATATCAAGCATCTTTTTCAATCACAATGCTGCTGCTGATAAATCGCTTCAGTTGTGTCCAACTGTGTGCGACCCTGTAGATGGCAGCCTACCAGGCTCCCTCGTCCCTGGGATTCTCCAGGCAAGAACACTGGAGTGAATTGCCATTTCCTTCTCCAATGCATGAAAGTGAAAAGTGAAAGTGAAGTCACTCAGTCTTGGTTGACTGTTTGTGACTCCATGGACTGCAGCCTACTAGGCTCCTCCTCCATCCATGGTATTTTCCAGGCAAGAGTACTGAAGTGGGCTGCCATTGCCTTCTCCAACCACAATGCTAGAGGATTAGAAATCAGCAATAAGAAAATAGAAACTATTAAAAAAAAATAAAACCACAAATACATGGAAACTAAATAATATGCTATGAACAACCAATAAATCAGTAAAGAAATCAAAGACAAAATCAAGAATGACCTAGAGACAAATAAGAAAGAATGAATGAGAATTCAAAACCTATGGGTCACACAGCAAAAGCAGTTCTAAGATAAAAGTTTACAGCAAAAAAAATCTTATCTTAGAAACAAGAAAATTTGCAAGTAAACAACCTAACTTCCACTAAAAGGAACTAGCAAAAACAGAAACAAAAAAGCCCAAAAATAGTATAAAGAAAAAAAATCACAAAGATCAAAGGAGAAATGAATGAAATAAAAAGGAAGAAAACAATAAACAACATTAAGGAAACTAAAAGTTATTTTTTTAATAAGCAAAATTGATAAACCTTTAGTGATACTGATAAATAAAAATGAAGAGGACTCAAATCAATAAGATTAGAGATGAAACAGGAGAATTTACAATGGACACCACAGAAATAAAATATGTCATAAGATTACTGCATGCAACTATATGCCAACAAAATGGACAACTGAGAAAAAAAAATGGACAGATTCTTAAAATGTATAATCTTCCAATAATGAACCATGAAGAAATAGAAAATATGAACAGAACAATCACAAGTTCACTGAAATTGAAACTATGATTAAATAACTTCTAACAAAAGTCCAGGAGGACCAGGTACCTTCACAGGTGATCACTATCAAACATTTAGAGAAGAGATAACATCTATCTTGAAATTATTCCAAAAATTGCAGAGGAAGGAACACTCCCATACTCATTCTATGAAGCCACCATCACCCTGATACCAAAGTCAGACAAAGATATCACAAATAAAGAAAACTACAGGACAATGTCACTGATGAACATACATCAAAAATTCTCAATAAGATACTAGCAATCTGAATTCAACAGTACATCAAGATCATACAGCATGATTAATCAGGATTTATCCCAGAATGACAATCGCTTTTAATATCCACAAATAAATCAATGGGATAAACCACATCAACAAGCTGAAGAATAAAAACCTTATGATCATCCAAATTGATTCAGAAAAAGGTTTTAATGAAATTCAACACCAATTTATGGTAAAAACTATCAAGTAAAAGGGCATAGAGGAACATATTTCATTAAATAAAGGTCATATATAACATACATACAGATAAGACTGGAAATATATGTTAAACAATCCCATTTACCATCACATCAACAAGAATAAAACACATAGGAATAAACCACCTAAGGAGAAGAGATTGGGACTCTGAAAACTATGATACTGATGAAAGAAAGAAAAGATGACACAAACATAGGGAAAGAAATACTGTATTCTCGGACTGGCAAATTCAATATTGTCAAAAGGACTTTACAATTCAAATCAATCTACAGATTCAATTCAATCCCTATCAAATTACCAATAACATGTTTTCACAAAACTCGAACAAAAAAATCTTAAAATTTGTATGATGACACAAAAGACCATGAATAGCCAAAACAATCTTAAGAAAGAAAAACAGAATCAGAGGATTCAGTATCCCTAATTTGAGGCTATACTACAGAACTATACTAATCAAAACAGTATGGTACTGGCACAAAAACAGAAATATGAATCAATGGAAGAGGATAGGACACCCAGAAATAAGCCATGCACCATTTTCAATTAATCTATTATAAAGTAGGCAAGACCATACAATGGAGGACAGACAGTCTTGTCAATAAATTATGCTGGAAAAATTGGACATCTATATATAATAATAATAATAATAATAATAATAAAGTTAATACATTTTCTAATACCATGTACAAAAATAAACTCAAAATGGGTTAAAGAGCTAAATGTAAGACTGTATACCATGAAACTCTCAGAGGAAAACATAGGCACTGTCTGACATAAATTGAAGTAAATTTTTTTGGTCTTCTCTGATGGCTCAGCTGATAAAGAATCTGCCTGTAATGCAGAAAACACAGGAGATACAGGTTCATTTTCTGGGTTGGGGAGATCCACTGGAGGAGGAAATGACAACCCACTCCAATATTCTTGCCTAAAATATCCCATGTACAAAGGAGCCTGGCAGGCTCCCTTCCAAAAGGTCACAGAGAGTCAGACATGACTGAATGACCACACATGGACACACAAGTCTTATGTCCTCTTCCTTATGTCCAGAAATGAGCAGAAGTAAATAAATGGGACCTAATTAAACTCAAAAGCTTTTGCACAGCAAAGGAATCCATAAACAGAATGAAAAGACAACTCACAGAATGGAGAAAATATTTGCAAATGATACAACTGATAAAGGATTTGTTTCCAAAATTTGCAAACATCTCATGTGTCCAATGTTTATATATATGTATGTGTGATATATTTGTGCTATATGTGTGTGCTATCTATCTGTCTATATATAACTCTAATAAAAAAGATGGGCAGAAGACCTAAATAGATATTTCTTTAAAGAAGAACTGTAGATTGCCAAGAAGCACTTGAAAAGATGCTCAAAATAACTAGTTATTAAAGACATGCAAATCAAAACTACAGTGGAATATTCTCACACAGCCATCAGAATGGCCATTACCAAATAAATCTACAGAAGAGTAAATGCTGAAGATGGTGTAAGAGAATCGTCCTATACTGTTGGCGGGAAAATGAATGAGAACAGTTACTATAGAGGACAGTATGAAGATTCTTTAAAAACTAAAAATAGAGTTACCACATGATCCAGCAATCTCACTACTGGGTATATATCTGTTTAGAAACATAATTTAAAAATATGCATTCACCCCATTGTTCATTGCAGCACTGTTAAAGATAGCTAAGATATGGAAACAACTTAAATGTCCATCAACAGATGAACGGATAAAGTGATGTAGTACATATATACAATGAAATGTTAACCAGTCATTTAAAATAATGAAATCATGCCCTTTACAGTGACATAGTTGAACACAGACATTGTCATACTGAACGAAGTCTATTCAGTTCGGTTCAGTTCAGTTCAGTTCAGTCGCTCAGTCGTGTCTGACTCTTTGCGACCCCATGAATCGCAGCATGCCAGGCATCCCTGTCCAGGAAAAGGAGTACTTGGATGCAATCTCAAAAATATACATCAAGGCTGTATATTGTTACCCTGTTTATTTAACTTATATACAGAGTACATCATGAGAACTGCTGTTCTGGATGAAGCACAAGCTAGAATCAAGATTGCAGGGAGAAATAGCAATAACCTCAGATATGTAGATGACACCATCCTTATGGCAGAAAGTGAAGAGGAACTAAAAAGCCTCTTGATAAATTGAAAGTGGAGAGTGAAAAAGTTGACTTAAAGCTCAACATTCAGATAGCGAAGATCATGGCATCTGGCCCCATCACTTCATGGGAAATAAATGGAGAAACAGTGGAAACAGTGTCAGACTTTATTTTGGGGGGCTCCAAAATCATGGCTGCAGATGGTGACTGCAGCCATGATATTAAAAGACGTTTACTCCTTGGAAGAAAAGTTAAGACCAACCTAGATAGCATATTAAAAGCAAAGACATTATTTTGCTAACAAAGGTACGTTCAGTCAAGGCTATAGTTTTTCCAGTGGTCATGTATGGATGTGAGAGTTGGACTATAAAGAAACCTGAATGCCAAAGAATTGATGCTTTTGAACTGTGGTGTTGGAGAAGACTCTTGAGATTCCCTTGGACTGCAAGGAGATCCAACAAGTCCATTCTGAAGGAAATCAGCCCCGGGATTTCTTTGGAAGGATTGATGCTGAAGCTGAAACTCCAGTACTTTGGCTACCTCATGTGAAGAGTTGACTCCTTGGAAAAGACTCTGATGCTGGGAAGGATTGAGGGCAGGAGGAAAAGGGGTCTACAGAGGATGAGATGGCTGGATAGCATCACTGACTCAATGGACTTGAGTCTGAGTGAACTCCTGGAGTTGGTGATGGACAGGGAGGCCTGGCGTGCTGCAGTTCATGGGGTCGCAAAGAGTCAGACATGACTGAGTGACTGAAATGAAGTGAACTGATGTCATAGCAGGATACTGTCAGCCCACACCTCTGCCAGAGTCTCTTGAATAGTCCTAGGCAAGTCTGATTCAGTCTCTTGTAGGGATCCACTTGCCAACATCCATTGGATCATAGAAAAAGCAAGGGAGTTCCAGAAACTTCTACTTCTGCTTTACTGACTATGCTAAAGTCTTTTACAGTGTGGATAACAACAAACTGTGAGACATCTTTAAAGGGATAGGAATACCATACCACCTTACCTGCCTCCTCAGAAATCTGTATGCAGGTCAAGAAGCAATATTTAGAAATGGGCAGGAAAAATGAAGTGGTTCCAAATTGGGAAAGTCACCCTGATTATTTAACTTATATGCAGAGTATATCACACAAATGCTGGGTTGGATGAAGCACAAGCTGGAATCAAGATTGCAGGGAGAAATATTAATAATCCCAGATACACAGATAGCCCAACCCTTATGGCAGAAAGTCAAGAGGGACTAAAAAGCCTCTTGATGAAAGTGAAGGAGGAGAATAAAAAAGCTAGTTGAAAACTCAGCATTCAAAAAGCTGAGATCATGGCATCCGGTCTCATCACTTCCTGGTAAATAGATGGGGAAACAGTTAAAACAGTGATATAACTTGTTTACTTGGGCTCCAAAATCACTGAAGTTGGTGACTGCAGCCATGAAATTAAAAGATGCCTGCTCCTTCAAAGAAAAGCTGTGAAAAATCTAGTCAGCTTATTAAAAATCAGAGACATTAATTGGCCAACAAAGATCTGTCTAGTCAAAGCTATGTTGTTTCCAGTAGTCATGTATGGATATGAGAGTTGGACCATAAAGAAAGATGAGTGCCAAAGAACTGATGATTTGGACTGTCATGTTGGAGAACACTCTTGGACAACAATGAGATCAAACCGGTCAATCCTAGAGGAAATCAATCCCGAATATTCATTGGAAGGACAGCTGATGAAGCTGAAGTATTGACCTCCTGATATGAAGAACTGACTCATTAGAAATGATCCTGATGGTGGGAAAGACTGAAGGCAGGAGGAGACGGGGATGACAGAGGATGAGATGGCTGGATGACATCACTGACTCAATGGACATGAGTTTGAGAAAACTCCAGGAGTTCATGATGGACAGGGAAGTCTGGCATGCTTCAGTACATGGAGTTGCAGACTTGGACACAAATAAGCTACTGAGCTGAACTGATAAGAATCTCACTTGAGATTCAAGACATACACATATTGAAAGTGAGGGAAAAGAAAAAGTATTCCATTAAAATAGAAATTTTAAAAATCTATGGTAGGGATACTTACATTATACAAAGTAGACTTAAAGCAAGGACTAACAAGAATCAAAGAAGAACATTACTTACTGATAAATGGATAAATTTAACAAGAAAATATAAGAATTGCAAGAATATATATACCCATTCTCTGGAGGAAGCCATGACAACACACTAGAGTTTTTGTTTGTTTATTTATTTTAATCAGAGAATCAGCTCAGGTCAGTTCACTTCAGTCACTCAGTCATGTCCGACTCTTTGCAACTCCATGGACTACAGAATGCCAGGCCTCCATATCCATCACCAATTTCCAGAGTTTACTCAAACTCAAGTCCATTGAGTCGGTGATGCCATCCAATGATCTAATCCTCTGTCGTCTCCCATCACTTCATTGGAAATAGATGGTTAAACAATGAAAACAGTGACAGACTTCATTTTTCAGGAGCTCAAAAATCACTGCAGATGATGACTGTAGCCATAAAATTAAAAGATGCTTGCTCCTTGGAAGAAAAGCTATATCCCACCTAGACAGCATATTAAAAAGGAGTTGGTGATGGACAGGGAAGCCTGGCATACTGCAGTCCATGAAGTTGCAGAGGGTCGAATATGACTGAGAGACTGAACTCAATTGAATTGAAGTATTGATGTGAGAGTTGGATCATCAGCTTTTTAGCTGAATGCTGAAGAATTGATGCTTTTGAACTGTGGTGTTGGAGATGGCTCTTGAGAGTCTTTTGGACTGCAAAGTGATCAAACCAATCAGTCCTAAAGGAAATCAGTCCTGAATATTTACTGGAAGCACTGAAACTGAAGCTGAAGCTTCAATAATTTGGCCACTAGATGACAACTCGCTGATTTGAAAGGACCCTGATGCTGCGAAAGATTGTAGGCAGGAGAAGGGGAAAACAGAGAATGACATGGTTGGATGGCCTCACCAACTCAATGGACATGTGTTTGTGTTATCTTGGGAGTTGGTGATGAACAGGGAATCCTGGTGTGCTGTAGTCCATGGAATCAAAAGAGTTGGACACGACTTAGTGACTGAACTGAACTGAACTGAATATACATGTTCAATGTTATTGTTTCAAATCATCCTTCCTTCCCATTCTTTCACATAATCCAAAAGTCTATTATTTACATCAGCGTCTCTTTTGCTGCCTTGCATATAGGATCATCACTACTGTCTTTCTAAATTTCAAATATATGTGTTAATATACTGTATTGGTGGTTCTCTTTCTGACTTACTTCACTCTGTAAAAAGGCTCCAGTTTTTTCCCACCTCATTAACCAGTAATTCAGTGAAGTTGCTCAGTTATGTCTGACTCTTTGCCATTGCATTGCCTGTAGCCTACCAGGCTCCTTCACCCATGGAATTTTCCAGACAAGAGTACTGGGGTGGGTTACCATTTCTTTCTCCAGGGGATCTTCCTGACCCAGGGGTTGAACCCAGGTCTCCTGTGTTGCAGGCAGACGCTTTACCATCTGAGCCACCAGGGAAGCCCAATGTGTGTGTGTTTTAATAGCTGGGTAATATTCCATTGTGTATGCCACTGCTGCTGCTGCTGCTGCTAAGTCACTTCAGTCATGTCCGACTCTGTGCGACCCCACTGATGGCAGCCTACCAGGCTCCTCCATCCCTGGGATTCTCCAGGCAAGAACACTGGAGTGAATTGCCACTTCTTTCTCCAATGCATGAAAGTGAAAAGTGAAAGTGAAGTCACTCAGTCATGTCCGACTCTTTGCGATGCCATAGACTACATCCTACCAGGCTTCTCCATCCATGGGATTTTCCAGGCAAGAGTACTGGAGTGGGGAGCCAGTGCCTTCTCTGTCCAGTGTGTATTTGTACTGCAAATTCCTTATCCATTTGTCTGCCAGTGGACATCTAGAGGTTGTTTCCATGTCCTAGCTATTGTATATAGTGTTGCAATGAATATTGGGGTACATATATTTCTTTGAATTCTGATTTCCTCAATGTATATGCCCACCAGTGGTATTACTGAGTCGTATGGCAGTTCTATTTTCAGTTTTTTTTAAGGAATCTCCACACTGCTCTCTATAGTGGTTGTTAACAGTTGCATTTCCACCAGCAAGTAAGAGGTTCCCTTTTCTCTACACTCTCTCAAGCATTTATATTTTGTAGACTTTTTGATGATGGCTATTCTGACCAGCATGAGATGATACCTCATTGTGGTTTTGATTTGCATTTATCTAATAATAAGTAATGTTGAGCATCTTCTCATGTGTTGATTAGACATCCATATAACCTCTTTGGAGAAATGTCTGTTCAGTTCTGTTGCTCACTGTTTGATAAGATCATTATTTTTTTGGTATTGAGTTGCATGAGCTGCTTGTAATATTTTGCAGAATAATTATTTGTCAGTTGCTCTACTTGCTATTATTTTCTCCTATTCTGAAGGGTGCCTTTTAGCTTTGCTTATAGTTTCCTTCATTGTGCAAAAGCTTTTAATTAGCACGTGTTTGTATATTTTGCTTTTATTTCCATTACTCTGAAAGGCTAGGTCATAGAGCATCAGTCAATTCAGTTCAGTTTAGTCACTCAGTTGTGTCCAACTCTTTTCAACACCATGAATCACAGTACGCCAGGCCTCCCTGTCCATCACCAACTCCCGGATTTAACTCACATTCATGTCCATCAAGTCAGTGATGCCATCCAGCCAGTTCATCCTCTGTCGTCCCCTTCTCCTCCTGCTCCCAATCCCTCCCAGCATCAGAGTCTTTTCCAATGAGTCAACTCTTCGCATGAGGTGGCCAAAGTACTGGAGCTTCAGCTTTAGCATCATTCCTTCCAAAAAAAATCCCAGGGCCGATCCCCTTCAGAATGCACTGGTTGGATCTCCTTGCTGTCCAAGGGACTCTCAAGAGTCTTCTCCAACACCACAGTTCAAAAGCATCAATTCTTTGGTGCTCTGCCTTCTTCACAGTCCAACTCTCACATCCATACATGACCACAGGAAAAACCATAGCCTTGACTAGACGGATCTTAGTCAGCAAAGTAATGTCTCTGCTTTTGAATATGCCATCTAGGTTAATCATAACTTTTCATCCAAGGAGTAAGCGTCTTTTAATTTCATGGCTGCAATCACCATCTGCATGATTTTGAAGCCTCCCCAAAAAAGTATGACACTGTTTCCACTGTTTGAAGGAGATCAACCCTGGGATTTCTTTGGAAAGAATGATGTTAAAGCTGAAACTCCAGTACTTTGGCCACCTCATGCGAAGAGTTGACTCATTGGAAAAGACTCTGATGCTGGGAGGGATTGGGGGCAGGAGGAGAAGGGGATGACAGAGGATGAGATGGCTGGATGGCATCACTGACTCGATGAGTGTGAGTCTGAGTGAACTCCAGGAATTGGTGAAGGACAGGGAGGCCTGGCGTGCTGCGATTCATGGGGTTGCAAAGAGTCGGACACAACTGAGCAACTAAACTAAACAGCCCTTCAAGACAGGTATAATCAACCCCATTTTACAGAGAAGGAAGTTGAGACTCAGAAGAGTCTAAGGTTTCATGGCAAGTATGCAACAAATCAATGTCCATATACAAATTCCATGCCTCACAGCCTCTAGCCTCTGGAGGAACACCATATGAACTCATTAAAAAATTTCAAAGGATGAGTTTATGAGTCTTGCCAGAAAGGACAAGGCTGATCTTCCAAAAGGCAGTGGTAGCAGACTCTGGGCTTGGAAGAAGGTGTCATTAGGAAGAGACTACCATAATCTTCAGGATGAATTCCTGTGACAAAACCCCAAATTATGTGCACACTCAGTTTCCCATCTCACATGTATGAATGCCTCCTTGGCAGTTACTGTTCTCAGTGATCCCAGCTCCTCCCAGTTCCAGAAGCCAATGATACAATGTCTCTGCAAGGAGCGACTTAAAGCCTGTCCCATTTGCCTTCTCAGATGAGTCAGTGAGGCGAAAAATTCAGACAATAAAGAGAGTTAATGACAGGCCTCCCCAGCTGGTCGAGCTGGCCCCTGGGGAGAAGGAGTCAATGAGCTTCTGTCACAGCTCTGCTGGCTTCTCCATTTCTTCATCTTCTCGCTCCCATACAGCCCCCTTGCCTGCCTTGCTTGCTGCCTTGGACATTGATTGCAGCAACTCAAGCAGCGAAATGAGACTTTGCAAGCTCTGGGGCATCTCTAGGTCAGTGGCGGGAGGCAGGAGTGGTGGGGGAGGCAATTTGGTTCTCTTGGTAAGTGATTGCACAACTTCCCTAGCTCCTCAAAAAAGGAACTTCCTTGGAGCCCCATGGAGGTGATATACAAGGAGGATCCCTGGAACTCACATTTAATACAACTAATAATAACTAACATTAAGGTTAGGAGGTGTTATTATGGCAGACACTGTATCAAACTGATTATTAATACATACAGTATCTCATTCAGTTCTTAAAACAGCCTTCCAATGCTGGTACTATTAGTATTCCCATTTTGCAGATGAGAAGACTGAGCTCAGAGAAGTGACACTGTTTTCCTAAGGTCATACAAGTTGGTAGATGTGGCTTCCTTTCTTAAGTCTTTATTGAATTTGTTACAACACTGTTTGCTTTACATTTTGGTTTTTTGGCTGGGGTGAGGAGCATTTGGGATCTCTCTGATCAGGGGTCAAACCTGCACCTCCTGCATTGGAAGGTGAAGTCTTAAGCACTGGACTGCCAGGGAAGTCCCTCTTTTTGAAATATATTTTTTATTGACGTAGTTGAATTACAATGTTGTGTGTTAATTACTGCTGTGACTCACATAAGTCACTTTGCTATACAGCAATAAATAACACACAACATTGTAATTTGTATATATTAACACACAACATTGTATACACACACACACTTCCTTTTTCATAGTCTTTTCCATTACGGTTTATCACAGGATACTGAATGCAGTTTCCTGTGCTATACGGTAGGACCTTGTTGTTTATCCATTCTGTATATACCAGCTTGTGTTTGCTAATCTCACACTCCCAATCCAACACTCTCCTACCCCTTGCCCCCTTGGCAATCACCAGTTTATTCTCTATGTCCCTGATCTATTAATATTTCCATTCCATAGATAGGTTCATTTGCACCATATTTTAGATTCCACTTATAAGTGATATTATGTGGTATTTGTCTTCTCTTTCTGACTTATTTCATTTGTACTTGGTAGATTTGGGATTCAAACCCTGGCCATTATTACTCCAAAGCTGAGTTGGACTGCTTCTCTCCTCACACTTTGTCCTGTAGAACAATAGGTAAGTTTCACTAATTTATTCAAAAATTAGCCAGTCTGGCAAGCTAATGGTCACTAAGCCAGGTGTCTATTATTCCCTTGTTGGCACTGTATATTTTCCAGTAAAACCTGAGGTTGGACATTTCCTTGTTATGCACTGAATGACATGGTTGATATTCTTGAGTTTGTGGTCAACTCAACTCTTCAAATCTTTCTCATAAGAACTGTGATTGAATCAGCATTGTCTGACTTGAATTGACGCAGAACACAAAGGTCTCAAGAAATTTTACTGACATAGGAAACTGGCAGTAAAGAAACCAAAACAGGCATATTGGATTTAGATTGGATTTTTGCTTTTTCCTTTTTTTCCCATTTAAATCAAGGTATAACTAACATAGAGTAAAGGGTACTGATCTCAAGTGTACATCCCACTCAGTTACTTTTCACTCAAGTCAAAATAGAGAATGTTTCTGCAATAGGATTCCCCTATAGGAATCCCAGTCAATTTCTCTACCCCAGAAGTGATCCCTATGGGTTTCACTTTTAAATTTTAAGCATCCTCAATTATAAATCATCAAATTTTGCAAAATGAGATTTTAAAGTATCTTGGAAATTAAAATCGTTCAATTTTCTTTTTTCTCAATTGTTTTTAAGCTTTGAAAATCTGTTTTCTTCCCGAGATTTGACAACTTTCCATTTTCATGTGTTCCATTTTTTAAATATTTTATATATTTGTATTTGAGTATTTAACTTGTTTGAAATTTGTTTGATGAACCCCCTGATGTGAAGGTCAAAGCATATTTTTTCTAACCAATTACCATTTTGCTATTTATTGACCATTTCTCTCTAAATTGTTCTTTGAGAATTCTTCAATTATAACTTAAATTGTTATATGTTAACACATTTCTCATCCCCAAATTGGAATGCTAATGACACCCACCTCATAAAATGAGTGTGAATATCAGATTATGTGGAATAAATTAGATATAGGACCTGTCAAGTCACAGTTCTGGCACACAGTAGGTCTCAACAAGTGGAAATTCCATCCCTTCCCACCCACTCCCATAGACATGCTCCTCCCTCTTATTTAAGGCACTGTAACTATGGAAAGAGGAAAAACTTTCTTACAAGACTGTCCAACAGGCTAACCTGGAGGTCAGATGTGCACCTAGAAAGTAGAAGACCTCTGATTTGGATATTTATAGAGATTCTATTTATCTTCTGAGGGCGTGGCTGATGGATCAATTACTCCAAAATGCCAGTTTTGAAAATGATGGCAGTGCATGATAAAATTTTCTGTGGCTCTTAATGAAACGACAGAGATAAGGACAACGAAGTGAGTTTTCATAAATCTATTTTAGTCAACTGTATTTTATTTTAAGATTATGGCCTCCTACTTTTTCAGGTTTTAAATGTGCTGGGTTTTATCAAAAAATGGAAGAGTAGGTGACTGTTGATGTTTCTGAATGTCTTTTACCTGAAATTGTCCTTGATTGTTTTCAAACTTTACTGGCTCATAAAATCCTTAATTCTTGAAGTATCAACTTGGAGGTTCCTTGCAACACCTACAAAACAGGATTCGCTGATAATGAGTTGATCTTTTTTTTCAATTCTTCAGAGAACCATCCACTATATATAGTAGGTGATCAGTAACTTTCGCAGAATTACTGAATGAATAATATTGTAGTATAACATCTGGCTGTGTGTTTATCATTGACTGGAAAGAAACTGTTGCAAGAGGCCAAACTTGGTAGACTGAGAAGTATGCACCAGGCATTTAGCTCTGACCAGCTTTCCTATCATCTAGCCGTCAGCACCTCGGACAGCTCAGCTACAATTACATGGATCTCTGAGCAAACCTATTTAAACACAGACAAAGGCATTTTTACATTATCTTTTCTCTACTTCATTATTTAAATAAAAATCTCTTGTTCATACACAAGGCTTTCTCTTTGCTCATTTAAACCTCGCTCTCGGATTGTTTGCCTCATGGTCTGCAATTCCCCAGCAAAACAGTCAGCCCAACTCTGAGCTTCAGAAATGCCAATTTTAATTAAAAGTGCAATTTTCAAATCCACCTAAAGCTCAGATAGGATATGGCACACTTGCTGCCCTGTGATCTTTCTGGCTTCCTTGCTGATTAAAATGGGTGCTGTTCTAAGTGCTTTGTCAAATCTTCACAAAAAATGAGACGAAATTGACATTTACACCTTTATACCAGCAAGAAAGTGATATATTAGATTCACCTCTGTTGCCGTAAAAGCTTACTTCTGGCTTAAGGGCAGCAAGAGGCCAATAGGTCCCTAGTGATAAGTCTGTTTTGATGCTTCAGCTTTAAAGGCTTTCTCTCCAGCTGGTGGTAGGGTAGGGAAGAGTTACTATGCCATTTTCCCATTGACTTCTCCAACTCTGTCTTCCTAGAGTTCCTTTTGTTGCTATGCAAGGACTTTGAGCTTTTAGGGTAATGGCTGTCTAACTTTAGTGAATATAAGAAAAGCACAAAAGGTTCTCTTAGCAGCTTCATTGGCTCTACTTCTAGAGACTCTGATTCAACAGTTTTTGAGCATAACTCCAGAATCTGAATTCTAATGAAGCACCTGATTATTCTGATGAAGGAAGATCATACTCTGAGAAGATTTGTTCCAGCAATTCCCAGAAAATTTACTACAAAGATCAAAGCTGTAGAGTGAGTGAGAAACGCTGTGTAGAGAATCCAGGAGTGTGGGACCCTGTCCACATCTAATTACTTGCTTTCTAGTGTCCTTGAGCAACTCATTTCCCCTCTCTGTTACCACTCCTCTATCTTTATAGATGAAGGATGCTGACTCCAGTTCCTGAGACACTTCCAGTCCTCCCTTCCATCAGCAGGCTGGGTTTCTCATGGACATGACTAAAGTTGAGACCCAGGAACTGAGGCTATAGTTTTGGGGGGTTTTTTACCCCTTTAAGCAAAATTGTGAAATTCACCACATATCTAGAAAAACTTACAACATAAATGCACAATTATTTAATAATTCTAAAGTAGGCATCTATGTAACTACCACCAAATTAAAGAATGGAGCACTGCCTGAAACTCCCCATGTGATCCTTTATAATTATGCCCTCACCCTTTGCCTAGAATAAGTCACTATTCTGCTATGGTCAGTTATTTCCTTGCTTTTATATTTTAAATAGTTTTACCACTTTTGCATGCATCCCAAAACAGTATCTTAGTTTTGCCTACTGTGGATTTTATATAAAGTGAGAATGTGAAAGTCGCTCAGTCATGTCCGACTCTAGAATACTGGAGTGGATAGCCTTTCCCTTCTCCAAGGGATCTTCCCAGCCCAGGGATGGAACCCAGGTCTCCCGCATTGTAGGCGGATTCTTTACCTGCGGAGCCACAAGGGGAACCTGAGAATATTGGAGTGGGTAGCTTATCCCTTCTCCAAAGGGTCTTCCTGGCCCAAGAATTGAACCAGGGTCTCCTGCATTGCAGGTAGGTCCTTTACCAACTGAGCTGGGCTCATATTTATTTTTTGCTGCCAATATAAGAAAGATTTACCCACGCTGCTATACATAGCTATAGTTCATTCATTTCACTGCTGTACAATATTCCTCTCATGATTATACCACCGTTACTTATTCTATTTTTAATGAGTATTTGGGTTGTTTCCAGTTATTAGCTATTATAAACCATGCTGCTATAATCATTGTGTGTGTGTCTTCTAATGTCATGTACACAACTACCTCTGGAAAGAAAAGGATTTGCTAGGTCATAGGGCTTGCTGATCTCCAGCTTTGCTAGATAATGCCCAACTGTTTTATAAAATGTACCAGTCTGAACCTCTTATTATAAATGATTGAGAATTCATGGTTCTCTTCCTTCTCTCCAGAATTTTATGGATACTCTTTCTCTTTTCAGAGTCTTTGAACATGCTGAAACACCCTTCTTTTTAGAGTGTTCTCTTTCCCTATTTTGTTATTATCTTGCTCTTTTTCCTGAGGAGTCTTCTCTGACCCCTCAAATCTGGGTTATGTGCCCTCCATATGCCTATAGCTCCCTTCATTGTCCCCTCCATAGTCGCATCACATATATTGTAACTTCTTATTCATCTGCCTGTCTTATCCCCTCCCCTGCACCCATATACCAGACTAAAGGATCTCTGAAGGCAAGGTGTATATCTTGATCTAATACAGTGCCTAGCACACAGCTCAGTAGATGATTTTTGAATGAGTAGAATACATTTCTCCCCTCAACTCATGGCTCCTCTCAACCATTGGGAAGCCAGGTGAGTATTAAGGCTTTTCAGAGAATTGTTGCCAAAACAACAAATAATAACTCTGGGGAAATTAATTGTTAGATCTAGCTCTTTCATTAGTAGCTCATCAAAGGGCTCTGAGCCCCTAGGGGGACTCTTAAAGATAAGTAACCGATCAGCATGGAAGAAAGGGCATCTTCCTGCCATCCCCCCACCGCCACCACCACAAACACACAAAACAGATACACCTCCTGCGAATTGCTGGGCCTGGCCATTTAACACAGTTATTACCAACTTCCACTTAGTGAATTATGAGAAACAGCCTCAAGAGAGCTTTCAAAGATCTTCAAATGGATGTTTAAAAGCCTGCGATTTCTCAGACAGGCTCAGCTAATGGCATTTATTACTTGGAGGATAGGGTATTTACATAAAGCAGGATTTTTATTATAATGATCAGATGGTTCCTGAGAGGGAGGACAGAGAGGAGAGGGGGAGAGTGAAGATACAAACATTCTACTTGGATGGATGTCAAACTTAGGAAAGGGGTTGCGTGGGGGTGATCCTGGGGCAGGAGAGGCCAGGTACAGAGAACAAGAGAGTCAGCACGCTGGACAGCTCAATGTGTCTGTCAATGGATCTGTTGATCGGCATACTGTCTGACACTTCTTTCCCCTAAAGGGTCCTTCCTTTAATGATTTATGGCATGTTCCTCATTTATCCCAGCTATAGTCTTGGCTGAAGATAACCCAGGGCATTCACTAGTTCCTGGCTTCATCAGTGGATCTAGGGATTCCTAAGCACTCATCTGCACCACAGTGGTCAAGATGAAGATGAATTAAACCAGTTCTGCTGACTTCAAGGGCCCTGAATTGGTTATCTGTTTCTGGATAATAAACGACCCCCCCCCCCCGCAAAAAAACTTATAGGTATAAAGTAATCATTATTTATTGTAATTCTGCTGATTGCGTGATTCTCCCACTGGCAGTGCCTAGGTAACTTATGCAACTGTAACCAGCAAGTGGATCCTTTGGGGCTGGGGGACAAGACAGTGTACAAATTTAATGAGAGTGATTCCAGGAGTGAGTCTGGAAAACATGTCTTCCAGGTGGGCAGCTCTGAACAGAAGATTTTAGGAAAAAGAATCAGCATGTAAGCAAAAGTATGAGCCAACTGGAGGCTGTTTGGGAGCCAAAGAAATTGGAAAGTGGTTCTCACCATGTTCTCAAAGGGAGAATGATTTCAGATGACTCTGGGGAGGTGAGTAGGGTACTGGATATTAAATAAGGAACTTAGCCAGTATCTCATGGATTTTGAGGAGACCTGGCATAATATAATAAATATCATTTAGAAGAATAATTACCAATAAATACCAAGTACACTACTGAGCACTGGACACACAGCATTCTCTCACCTAATCCTTGCTATGATTGTCAGTTTACCCATAAATAAACCCTGAGGTTTACCCAGGGTTGCATAGTTAATAAGTGCTAGTGGTGTGATTCAGAACCCAGATGGTCTGGCTTTAGAACTGGTTGATTTAGTTACTATAGTTCTTCTTGGGGGGTGGGGGTGTGGATCTTGGAGATGGGAGTGGGACTGGTAATGAGAAATGAGGCAAAATTAAATTTTCATTTCAGAAAAGGGGGAGGTTCCATAATTAAGTAAATATGAAGAACACCAGATTAAACAAAGTTTATCAGGTTTCTTTACTGCTAGACTTCTTGGAGCCTAATGTGAAACACTAATATTCAACTGGAAGGTAAGTTCCATAAGCGCAGGGGTCTTTGCCTCTCATCAACATTTCTTCCAATTTCCAACAGCCAGAATGGTACCAGACATACAGTAGTAGCTCAATAAACATGCATTGATTAACTGATTTGAGAATCTCCAAGGGCTTCCATATTCCAGAATTATTTAACTATAAAATAGCCTTTTACCAAGGCTGTTTTCCCTATTGAGCCTTCAAATGACAATAATGCTCTGTGGAATACAATTGAGAAGTTCAGCCTTAGAGTACATAAAAATTAAATCTAACTTTTATTGTGCATCCACTGTGTGTCAGACACTCTTCTTCGTTTACCCACTTGTCCATGCCTTTGCATGCATGCTAAGTTGCTTCAGTCATGTCCAGTCTACTCTTTGCGATCCTATGGACTATAGCCTGCCAGGCTCCTCTGTCCATGGGATTCTCCAGGCAAGAATACTGAAGTGGGTTGCTGTGCCCTCCTCCAGGGGTCTTCCTGAGCCAGGGATTGAACCTGAGTCTCTTACGTCTCCTGCACTGGCAGGCAAGGTCTTTACCACTAGCGCCACCTGGGAAATCTGTCCACGCCTTTAGAAAACATGAACTGGGAGCTTGTCACTCACTGGACCCCCTACAAAATACCAAGGGACAATGATAAGGAGACATGTCCCATGCCTTCAGCCAGGGAGCATTTTCTCATTCTATATAGGATTTGATTCTATGGATTTGCAACAATCTTGCACAGTTTTCTATCTCATTAGAGATGTGAAGCTCAGAGAGATGAAATGACTTTCTTAAGGTCTTAGCACAGTCAGGTGAAAACTGCTGACCCTTGCATGATGGACAGCCCTCTCCCACTCACAGGTGGAGCAGAGGGAAGCAGTGGTTGGCTTGGAGAATCCCACTCCATCTACACACTAGGTTCCTGGACAATCGGGGGCCAGGGCTGCACTGTCCCTTCAAACAGGTAAACGGAGGTTGCCACTGTTTCTTCCTGCTGCAGGAATAAAGTGTTTCTCAGTGGCCAGACGATGCAGCAGAATTCTGAGCTAGAGAAGCAGTGGACCCCAGACTGTGACGAGGATGTCCTCGGCCACCCAGTGGGTGGGTCCTGGCTGCAGGCAATTCCTCAGCCAACACACACATTTCCCGCTGTGGGGGCAGGTGAAGTATGTGGGAGTTCCTTTCATTATCAAAGGGCGCCACCTCCCATGGTCATACAAGCACATGCATGTAAGACTATGCATACGTGTCCAGAGACAGATATGAACATGCACCTGGAGACTCAAGCACATAGGCACACATACAGGCATACCCACAAAAGGGCACAAAAATGCAGGTGCACACAGAGCACACCCACACAGAGGCACACGCAGGGGCCGGTACACTCATCACAGTCACATACCATCCCTCACTCTGCAGCACTCCATGCTAAGTCCTTCCCTGGAAAGATACGAGAGGAGGTGACAGGATGAGATAAGGCCAGGTACCAAGGCATAGTGGGGCCACGGGAACCAGTGACATGCTGTCCCTAGACATGGCAGGTCTGGCCCAGGCTGGCTGCTTGCAAGGTTCTCTCCTTTCAGCCACAGGCTGTCCACTAAAGCATTAGTCAGCAGATCTGGACTCTTGGAAGTGCCAGCTCTTATAACAACGTAATCACCTTGACAGATGGAAGAATTTAAAAGAAGTTCCCCAGGATCAGGGTACTTGTGTGACCCTATTTAACATCGCTGAAATAAGCTGTGTGTGCGCTAAGCCACTTCAGTCATGTCCAACTCTTTGCGACCCCATGGATTATGGCCCGCCAGGCCCCTCTGTCCATGGGGATTCTCCAGGCAAGAATGCCGGAGTGGGTTGCCGTGCCCTCCTCCAGGAAATAAGTTAGCTCCATCATTTTGGGAGTCAGAGTAGTCACATCACTCATTTCCTAATATTAAATGTGATCAGTTTCAAATCTCCATCCAGCTGGCCAAGAAGAAAATTCAACTAGTCAAAATTGAGCTTCCCTCTTCACCTCCACCTCTGCCAACTGAACTGAGGTCATAAGGATTTACTCAGAGCAGGTCATCTGGGGAGAATCCTCTGGTTCTCCATCCCCACTGGCCATTATTAAAATGCTCTTTGTCCAAACTCATATATAGTCATCCCTCTGTATTCACGGGGGATGGTTTCAGGACCACTCCAGAATACCAAAATCTGTGGATGCTCAACTGCCTTGTGTAAAATGGCATAGTACAGCCAACCTGCTGTATCTGAGAATTCTGTATCCATGTGTTCTGAATTTGTGGACTCAAGCAACCGGCAGATATTGAGGGCTGACTGTAGTCCTTGAAGCCATGTGATTCTGAGGTCTGAATGTCAGTCATACATACGGGGACCTCTGCTGGTTCTGAAAATTCTGATGCCTTTCCTACAGAGAGGCTCCCAGGTAGCCTTCCTTAGCATTCAAGAGTTCTAGAAGTGGGTGTGCAGATTGTCATACACACACACACACACACACACACACACACACACACTCCTGGATGAGACTCTAGAGTGTCCTGGAGAACAATCAGTTAAAAAGAATCATTGAAATATAAATACATCTTCCTTTATCAGCCCGACTCTCCAACAAAATTGATCGACTCCCAGCACGCTTAATTCCAATGAAGCGCACGTTCTCAGTGCTATAAAAATGACTTTATCACGGTCAAGAAGAGAATGATTAAAAGAAATGAATATGTGGGTGATTGAATACAGGATGTCCAGTGACAGCGCAGTGGAGGATGAGGATTGTTATCTCGGTTCAGCCTCTGCTGGGTTTATGGTCCTCCCAGGGGCTGCCCCATCTCTGAGCAAAGGTGGGATGGCCACAGAGTAAACGCTGCCCTGGCCACACCTGGCAGCCATCACCCAGCACACAGAATGGTTGGCTGGGCTGGCTTGGCCACCTCCAGCCTCCTGCTGCGGTCAGCACAGAGAAAGCACGGACTGAGGACCCTGGAGTCAGACTGAGAGGGTCTGGATGCCAGCTCTCTCATGTAATAGCTGTGCAGCCTTACATAAGCTGGCTAAGCCCACTACACCTCACTTTCTCCTTCCGGAAAATGGGAATAATGAAAACAGGAGGGTTTCGCTGAATTTGCTATGAAGATTAAATGTTGCAACATACCTGAAGTACAGTGATGGCCCCAGGGGAGGCCAGGGCGACTGACTTGGTGCTTGTGTTTTCACTCAGCTCTGTGCTTGCCTTCCTGAACTTGGGCTTCCCTTGTGGCTCAGCTGGTAAAGAATCGACCTGGATTTGATCCCTGGGTTGGGAAGATCCCCTGGAGAAGAGAAAGGCTACCCACTCCAGTATTCTGGCCTGGAGAATTCCATGGACCCCATAGTCCAGTCAGACATGACTGAGCCTACCAGGCTCCTCTGTCCATGGGATTTTCCAGGCAAGAGTACTCGAGTGGGGTGCCATTCCAGGGATGGCAACCAGGCCTCCTGCATTGCAGGCAGACACTTTACTGTCTGAGCCACCCCAGGGAACATATGATCCCTGGGAAGGGATCACCTTAGCTGGGAGGGGCCTGGCATGTGGGCGGAAGAATGCCTGTCTCCCTGTAGATTCCTGCTACCCTCAGCTACAGTCCCAGGTTTTTTGCCCAGAATTCAAGGCCCTCCAAGACCAAACCCCATCCACCCCTGCTTCGGGCATTGCAGACTCACCTCCTCCAGGAGGCCTTCCCGGATCTCGCCAGGCGAGTTTGGGGTCCCTGCTCTGGAGCTGCCAGAGTGCCTGAGAATACCTCCCGATCTTAAAATAGGGAGATCCGCACTGAATGAAGCGGAGGGAGAGCTGTGGGCCAGGCGTGGGGAGACTCGGGTCCTGGGGCTTGGCGTAGGACTGAGCAGAACTCACCCCCAAACCCTCTTCCCACCCTCCACCCGGGGCAGGAAAGGAGCTGGGCCGGGGCCTCCAGGTCGGCGACCACCTGCCATCCCCAGGCCAGCACTCGCCCGGGGCTCCCAGGAGCAGGAGAACAAAGGGCCCGGCGCTCTGCGCTTGCGCCCGGCGGGCACTAGTCACAGGCTGGGCCCCCAAGGTCGGATCCGGGTCCGAGTCCGGATCCGGGTCCAGGTCTTGCGCCCAGGAAGGGCGCCCGAGGGAGGATTTGGGGCGGGCGTGGGCGGGAGATCAGCGGGTGCTCCCTCGCTCGCTCCCCACACCCCCAATCCCCCCCCTCCCTCGCGCCTTCCGCGGACGGTTAGAGGCATTGCTTTGGTTTTGCTGACCCGCTTGGAGCCGAGTAGAAAATTATCTGTTGCCGCGAAAATGATTAAAGATGGTGCTCGTGGGGGCCCGGTAGTGTTCCCTTCCTCCCCGCCCTGGGAGAGTCGGGGCGAGAGGGAGAGGAGCTATGTCTGGGGACCCCAGAGGCCCCAGAACCTGCCAAACCGGACCCAGCTTCGAGTGTTTCCGGGCATACAGGGCACTGGGTGGGCCATCCTTTCTGACTCCCCCGGTTTAACAAACCCTGAGTCTTTACCACGGCGACGAGACCCTGTGGGATCAGCCCCTGCTCCTGCCGCAACCCACACTGACCACGGTGCCCTTTGATGCGCCCCACGCCTTCAATGTCCTTTCTGTTTCCTGGATCATGCTGAGGGCTTTCATGATCTAGGGTCTCTGCACGTGTTCCTCCTTCTGTGTGGAAAGCTGTGGACCTCACTCCACCATGACTGGCTCCTACCCTCTCAGCTGAATGTCACCGCCTCCAGAAGCCCTCCCTGAACATCCTTTCGGAAGTAGAATTCCCCACTACCTTTTTAGTCCCTATGCCACCCTGTTGGTTTCCTTGTCTTTGAAGGCATGTGTCAAATTTTGTAATTGGACATTGATTGGTTTAAAGCTTCCTAAGAGCAGGGCAGTCTGTCCCTCACTACCCCTTTCTTAAGTACCCACCTGAGTGCCTGGCTTCCCCTCCTCCTCATTCTTCCTGAGAAGTGAAGGTTCAGGGGAACCCCTAACAGAAGAGAAGGTGGCAGGGTGGACAGGTCAAGAAGCGCATCTCCTTGGCAGGTCTAGTCGGGGAAGGTGGGTTCTCAGTGCGGGCTGGTTGTCTCTGACCTGGCTCCTGAGGCCCCCATGGCCATTCCAGCCTTAGGTTCCAAGTGCCTGGCACAGAAGGGTTCACCATCCCCTACAGGAGCTACTAATCACGTGCCCAGTAGCCATTTGAGCCCCACTAGAGATGTGAACAAGCATACAATGCAGACTGAACTTTGAGTGTGAAGGAAAGAATGTAAAATGGCTCATTAATAACTTTTTATATTGATTCTGTGTTAAAATATTGACATGAATATTTTGTATCCATGAAGTTAAATAAAATATATTCTTAAAATTAACTTTACCTGTCTCATTATTTTTTTAAAATATGGCTACTAAAAATGTAGAATGATATATGTGGGTTACATTTGTGATGGTCGTATGTTTTCTTTGGATGGTGCTGAGCTGAGTGTCTGATTGACTCCATAGGTCTGCCCCTCAGCTCCCGGCCAGCCACATTTAAGGGGAAGGGAATAAATGCTACCGCTTGACAGTGAGTGTCCAGAAACTAGGGGGCCACACTGAACAGACCATTTCTTCCAGCCGACACCTAAAGATGGGCCGCTGTGTCCTGCCCCTGCGGAAGGGTGGGAGCAAACCCAGATGGGTTTCACATGGATCACCTGCCTCTTCCCACTTCTTGTAAATTTTCACTGACTCCACTGAGCACTGAGTTGGTTCACCTCCAACCTCCATTTCCTCATTCTCCCTCTAATACAACCAGCCACCTGGTTGTACAAATTTGAGTTGAGTTCAGTTCACACTGGACTCTTCCATATTGCAATAGTATGTTACTGGTTTGCGTTACAATAAAAATCATCCTTCCCACATTCACCTAGCATCTGGCTCTGTTTACCTTTGACAGAGGACACCTAGGGAAAATTGGCAGGGGCTGGTGTGTATGTGCGCTAAATCACCAGTTGTGTCTAACTCTTTGTGACCCCCATGGACTAGAGCCTGCCAGGCTCCTCTGTCCATGGGATTCTCCAGGCAGGAATGCTGGAGTGATTTGCCATGCCCTTCTGCAGGGGATCTTCCTGACCCAGGGATCAAACCCACGTCTCTTGTGTCTCCTGCATTGCAGGTAGATTCTTTACCTCTGAGCCACCGGGGAAGCCCCAGCAGTGACTTGGCTGACCCCAGGTCCGAATTCCTAGGCTCCAAGGGCCACTCCAAGAGTCCAGTCTCCTCCAGGTCTCTCTCTGAATGCTCAGTCTTCTTACCTTCCAGATAAAGGTAGTGTTCTCTAATTTAATCATCTACAAATCACTATCAAAATGTAGGCTTTATCTGTGTGCCAGCCACACTATTAATTATTTTCTTCATATTTTTCTTTAAATTGGTTCAACTCTTTTACTTTTTCAACTACTTACTAAATTTCAACTTCTACCCTTTTTACATTTATTTAAAAGGGAATTCATATTACTGCCATAAATGCAAAACCAGTATCTCTGGCCATAAAGGTAAGATATCTATAAAGATAAATACAATGAAAGAACCATAATGCTACTAAAATCAAGCCAGTCAAGGCTGCTTGCTTTCTCCTTAAAAAAAAGTTCTGGGGTTCCCCTGGTTGCTCAGTGGTTAAGAATTCGCCTGCCACTGTAGGAGGCATGGGCTTGATTCCTGGTCTGGGAAGATTCCACATGTCCCGGAGCAGCAAAGCCCATGTGCCACAACTATTGATCCTGTGCTCTAGAGCTCGGGAAACACAACTGCTGAGTCCACACACTGCAGCTACTGAAGCTGGCAAGCTCCAGAGCCTGTGCCCCACAACAAGAGAACCCAGCACAATGAGAAGCCTGTGCTCCACCAATAGAGAAAAGTCCATGCAGCGAAGAAGACCCAGTACAGCCAAAAAAAACCAAATAAATACTTTTTTTAAAAAAAGGAGATCAGGAGTGCTAGGCTTGTGTTGAAGACATACCAGCATCAAGCTGCTACTTTCTTCTCTGCCAAAGCAGAGTTGCAATATGACTAAAGAGGGCATGTCCTTCTTATAGCAAGATTTATATATTTGAAGCCAGGACAAAGCACTAACCTGTGCAGGGGATTTAAAATCCAGGCCTGGAAGTAGTGTATCAGGTGAGGTCATTGAGAGCTGATTTTCCGAGCTAAATGATAATAGGACTAGTCATAATAATAGAAATTACTCACTGTGCAGTTATGCGCCTCATACCCTGTTGGTCACTAAAACATTAGTTTATTTAATTCTCTCATCAACTCGGTTTATCTGTGCTTTTAACCACTGCCAGGTATCTTGCCTCTCACCTTGAAGAAAGGTCTGGTATTTGCATCCAGCGTGGACATGTTGGTGACAGGGGCTGCGAGGGTTGAGAAGATACAGCCTGCTGTGGCTATTGCCACTTGGCATCCAGCACTGGTGGCTTGATGGTGTGCAAGAGCAGGCTCTCCCATTCACAATTGGTGTGACCTGGGGAAAGTCACTTCACCTTTCTCAGTTTTCCCATCTGTCCATGGGGCCAGCCTGGGGCTCTCCCCTCCTGGCCTGACTCAGACTCAAGTCGAAATGAAGGGCAGGAAAGCACTTTGTCTGTGATCTGTGTGATGGTGATTGGCTTAAGAGCATATTGCTGATGATCACTGCAGAAACTCCCTCCCCCAAAACACAGTGCCGAAGCCACACAAGCGAGTAGTAAAAGATGCTTAATGGGCAAACACTGAGTACTTACTACATCGTATCACTGTTTTAGTTACTGCACACCTAGTGACCAATTGACACCTTCCTACAGGGAAGCGTTTGTTATTTTCAGCCTCATTTTGCAGAGTGGAAACTGAAGCACAGAGAGGTCAAGTAATTGGCCCAAGGTCACCCTGCACGAAGTGGCAGAACTGGATTGAACCCAGGCAGCTGGGCTTGAGCATCAGTCCCTTCGCCACGACTCTGGTGCATCTTTACATTTGCAACAGACAAGCCAGACCTTGTTGTTCAGTCACTAAGTCATGTCCAACTCTTTGTGACCCCGCCGACTGTAGCTCACCAGGCTCCTCTGTCCATAGGATTTCTCAGGCAAGAATTTCTTTCTCCTGGGGATCCTCCTTCTCCTCTGGACCCAGGGACTGAACCCGTGTATCCTGCATTGGCAGGCTGATTCTTTACCGCTGAACCACCAGGGAAGCCTCAAGCAAAATGATTCAGTGGTTAACAGAGTTGGGGCAAATCCCCTGTTTAATGAAGCCCTCATTGGTTTAAAGTAAAATCTTCTAATTATGATGAGAAAGGAGAATGTGTTTAGGCAAGGTAGTGTTTACTGTCTGCTCTGGTGATGACAAGCCCTCCAGTTTTGCTTAGCAGAGAAAGATAAAGTCAAAGATTGAGATAGCGATGGAGGAAGAGCTCTGAATTCATTGCAGAGAGAACCTGAGTGCTAGCCCGAGGCCAAGCTGCTGCTGCTGCTGCTGCTATGTCACTTCAGTCACGTCCGACTCTGTGCGACCCCATAGACAGCAGCCCACCAAGCTCCCCCATCCCTGGGATTCTCCAGGCAAGAACACTGGAATGGGTTGCCATTTCCTTCTCCAATACGTGAAAGTGAAGTCGCTCAGTCGTGTCCGACTCTTTGCGACCCCATGGATTGTAGCCCACCAGTCTCCTCCGTTGCAAATATTTGTTCTCCCTGAGTCTCCAAACACAACAGCAACAATAGCAAGCACTCACAGGTGCCAAAAACCGTGCCTGGCATTTTCCATGCCTCTCAATGGGCTTCTGAGATTTGAATCATCACCTTCACTTAGGGGGGTGGAGCAATAGAGGTTCAAGATTGTGACGAACCTTCTTGGGAGGGTGGGCAGGGGATGTTCCTGGCCAGAGAGGACGGCTGAGGGGGTCTCTGGGCAGAGAGGGGGAGGGGCGGGACCATCCTGGTCTCTTTCACGGCTATGAATAGTTAAGAGGCAATTACGATGCTAATTTGCAGAGCTAATGACTGTAGCTCGGAGAGAGGGGGAGCTGGGAGACGCTATCTGCCAGAGCTGCCAGTCAGCGCCCTGCAGGCACAGTTCCCTTGAAATCCCTGGACCGTGGCCGAGTCTAGGCAGAGACACTGGCTCTTTTTCCCCTGAAACATCGTGGTCCCTGGTCCCAGACCAGACTCATCTCTGCCAGGTCCTTCCTCAGTGTCCCTCAGGATGAAAGCAGTGTTGCTAGGACTTCAGGCCAGTGATCAGGAAGTGGCTGCAGACTCCAGGGACCAAGAAAGGTGTTCAGGAAGGACTTCCTGGTGGTCCAGTGGTTAAGAATCCTCCCGCCAATGCCGGGGACACAGTTCGATCCCTGGTCCCAGAGGATCACACACGCCACGGAGCAACTAAGCGTGTGCGTGGCAACGATCGAGCCAGTGCTGTAGACCCATGAGCCGCAACTACTGAAGTTACTGCCTAGAGGTCATGCTCCACAGCAAGAGAAGACCCCATGATGAGAAGCCCGTGTACCGCAACGGGGTAGCCCCTGCTCACTGCAACTAGACAAGGCCCGCAGCAACGAAGACAAAGCACAGTCAAAAATAAATAAACCTTTAAAAAGATGCTCAGGAAATGTTTTCATCTTCCCCCTCCCTAGAACAAAAACAAAAATAACAATAGTACTCACAAAACAAGATGTATTTATCTTGTTGGAGGCAGGCAGTTTGTGACTCACTAGCCCTGTGGGTTTGGGCAATGTACTTTACTTCCTGTGCCTCAGTTTTCTCATCTGTAAAATGGGGATGAAAAAATGCCTATCTCATAAGGCGAGTATCAAGTTTAATTGACACAATGCCCATAAAGCTCTTGGCGTGATACTGAAAATGGAATAGAGGTCACTGTGGGCAGGGTTATGGGGATGTCACCCCGAGTAAGATGCACAGGGTCCCAGGCTTGTGGTGGGGAAAGAAACAATTAAACAAGTGATCAAAGAACAACATGAAAGGTGCTGCAGTGGGCAAGGTTAAGGGGGCTGTAAGCTCATAGTGATGGAGGGGCATAATCAGGATGAAGGTGGGGAATGGCAGAAAGGGAGGGCTTCACGGAAGAGCAGGTATCTCAGAAAGGCCAAACATGGGACAAAGATTTTCAGATAAAGACGGGGGTAAAGGGATAGAGGATGGAGATTCCTTCTCCATCACTGTTTCATCAGCAAATCCATCAGTGCCAGGCAGAGCCCTCTCCAGTCATCACACACATGAAATTGACTCAGAAGTCACATCTCACTAGGAAGTCAGGGCTCGGGGACTGAACTGTAGGAGGGGTTCATGTGACACCAAACACCTCATGGGCACATCAGAATAAGGGAATTGGCCACAATTAACTGTGACTATGTCATTGTGACTGATGCTGGAATACGTGGCAAAAGAGTGGGAGAGAAGAAAAGGACAGATATTGGAATGAATTGCTGCCAAGTGCTAGTGGTAAGGAACCCACTGCCAGTGCAGGAGACACAAGAGACGTGAGTTCGATTCCTGGGTCAGGAAGAGCCCCTGGAGGAGGGCATGGCAACCCACCCCAGGATTCTTGCCTGGAGAATCCCATGGACAGAGGAGCCTGGCCGGCTGCAGTCCATGGGGTCGCAAAGAGTCAGATGCGACTAAAGAGGCTGAGCACCCATGCACGCGGCCAGAAGACAGGGAGGAGATTTCCTCCTCCCTCGAGCTCCTGTCAGGGGGGCTCCAAGGAGGAGGAAGACTGTGAAGGCAGCAAGGGGACAGTCGCTCCATGTCACAGAAGGCCTTCCACGGCTTCTCCCCCTCCTCTCGTTAGTCCAGGGCTTCTCAGACGTGAGCACACACCAGAGCCACCTGAGGACTTGCTAAAACATAGCTTCTGGTCCTGGCCCTGAGATTTCTGGTTTAGTAGATTTGGGGTCAGATCCCAAAATTTGCATTTCTAGCAAGTCCCCGGATTGCCAATGCTGCTGTTCAGTGTACCACACTCTGAGAAACCTAGTTCCCCAGCCTCATCTCCTGCCATTTCATCCCATGCCCCCTACAAACCACAACTTTGCCCCCACCCCATGCCTGCTGCCCATCATCAGTGGGTTTTTTGGTTTTGTTTTGTTTTAACCTTTTGGCTGTACAGCATGTGGGATCTTAGTTCCCTGATAGGGATCGAACCCACACCTCCTCATTGGAAATGAGCCATCTTAACCACTGGACTGCCAGGGAATTCTCCATCAGTGGTTTTGATGTGTGGTAAAGGCCAAGAAAGTCTGACCCAACCACACAGAATGAGACAACGGAATCCTGAACTCAATTGGCTAGGAGACATGAAAAATCAAAACAAAACCTAACTAAAACGAACCCTCTGAAGCTAGTTTCCATGGAAGGACTCAAGTAAGAGTGTGCATCTGCGGTCCTCTCTGCTCCAGCCCTCGCGGGACCTATCTGAACACCTTGTTTTCCAGCCTCTCTCCGCATTCAAGCAGGCCCAGGAGAGTTGGCCGAAGAGGGCGACAGACAGTGTGGCTCAAGAGGCACATGTGTGACACGTGCGTCTCTATTCTCCTCGCCTCCCCGCTGCAGACATCACTAATCACTCACAGCTCCCTGGAACTGACTTAGCATCAGAATCTTTCCCAGAGTGGTCCAGACACCCACTTCCAAATAAGCAGACCTGGTACCCAAATTTAAAATTATGTGTACTGGTCAGGAACTGAGGATGCCTTCCTCACTGCCTCTCTTGACTCTTCTAATTACAAATTACTTCTATTCATTACCTGCTTCTGTCTCAGTTCCCGGTTCCATTCTCCTGCATCCCTGCCACCTCTTGATACTCCCAGCCATACAGAAATTTAGACTTCAGCTCTTTTGAGTGGCTTTTACTTTGGGGCTTAGCACAAGGCCCAGCAACATCAAATTCCTAAGCCATGTTGTTGTTATCTGGGAGTCTCTGAGTGAAAAGAAGCAAGTAGTGTCTCAGTTATTGCTGCCTAATAAGCTGCTCCAAAACTTACTAGCTTTTGGAGAACTCTATACTTCGGAAAGATACATGCACTCCAATGCTTACTATAGCGCTATTTACAATAGCCAAGACACGAAAGCAACCTGAAATCCACTGACAGAGGATTGGATAAAGAAGATGTGGTATATATACATACAATGGACTATTACTCAGCCAAAAAAGTTATGAAATATTGATATTTGCAATACCATGGATGGACCTAGAGATGATCATACTAAGTGAAATAAGTCAGAGAAAGACAAATATCGTAAGATATCACTTTTATGCAGAATCTTAAAAGATGATATGAATGAACTTGTTTACAAAACAGAAACAGGCTCAGACTTTAAAGATAATCTTATGATTATTAAAGGGAAATGTGGGGGAATAAATTAGGAGTTTGGATTAATATATACACACTACTATATATAAAATAGGTAATCAACAAGGATCTACCGGATAGCACAGGACACTCTCCTCAATATTCTGTAATAACCTATACGGGAAAAGAATCTGAAAAAGAATGGTTGTATGTGTATGTATAACTGAATCTCTCTGTTGTGCACTTGGAGGTAACACAGCATTATACAACACATCGATTATGTCTGTGCGTGCCCAGTCACTTCAGTCGAGTCTGACTATTTGCTGCTACTGCTGCTAAGTCACTTCAGCCGTGTCCGACTCTGTGCGGCCCCATAGACGGCAGCCCACCAGGCTCGCCCGTCCCTGGGATTCTCCAGGCAAGAACACTGGAGTGGGTTGCCATTTCCTTCTCCCATTCGTGAAAGTGAAAACTGAAAGGGAAGTCCCTCAGTCGAGTTCGACTCTTCGTGACCCCATGGACTGCAGCCTACCAAGCTCCTCCATCCCTGGGATTTTCCAGGCAAGAGTGATGGACTGGGTTGCCATTGCCTTCTCCACTGACTCTTTGAGACCCAGTGAATTGTAGCCCAATCTGTTCATGGGATTCTTCGGGCAAGAATGCCAGAGTAGGTTGCCATGCCTTCCTCCAGGGGATCTTCTCAACCCAGGAATCAAACCCACATTTCCTGTGCTTCCTGCATTGCAGGTGGATTCTTTACAGCTGAGCCCCTAGGGAAGCCCAAATCATATTATACTCGAATATAAAATAAAAATTAAAATTTAAAAAGTACTAGCTTAAAGCAACAGTGGTTTTATTTGCTCATCATTCTGTGGGTCAAAGCTTTGGTAGGGTTCAGCTGGATGCTTCTTCAGCTTCCCGAGCTTTCTCACATGGCTGGCAAATGATACAGATTTCAGGAGGGTCTTTCCGCACAGCTGCTCGGGCTTCCTCACATCATGGTGATTGGATTCCAAGAAGGAGCATTTTAAGTGACAAAGGCAAAAGCTGTTGATCTCCTAGAATCCAGTTTAGAGCTACACAGTGTCACATACTACTGGTCAAACGGGCCATAGAGTCAGCGCTGACTTAAGAAGAAGGGAAACAGACTATTTCTCCAGGAGAGGAGTGGCAAAGAATTTGCACCGTTTTTAAGCCACCAGATCTGGAGAGTTTACGATTATGGTATCCAGTACATGCTCAATAAGGTCTTCAATAATGGTGGCTCAGTGGTAAAGAACATGCCTGTCAATGCAGCAGACCAGGATTCAATCCCTGGATCAGGAAGATCTCCTGGAGAAGAGAATGGCTACCCTCTCCAGTATGCTTGCCTGGGAAATCCCGTGGACAGAGGAGCCTGGAGGGCTACCGTGCATGGGGTCACAATGAGTCAGACATGACTTAGTGACTAAACAACAATAACAGGTGCTCAATAATTTTTCCAATTTATTTTTGACTGCGCTGAATCTTTTGCTGTGGGCTCTCTCTACTTGCAGAAGTGGGGGCTACTCTTCATTGTGACCCAAAGGCTTCTCATTGTGGTGGCTTCTTTTGTTGCAGAACACAGGCTCTAGAGCACAGGCTCAGTAGTTGTGGGACGTGGGCTTAGTTGCCCCGAGACACGTGGGATCTTAGTTTTGAGACCAGGGACCAAACCTGCATCCGCTGCATTGGCAGGCAGATTCTTAACCAGCGGACCACCAGGGAAGTCCACAATCAAGATGGATTTTTTTTAATTAACTTATTTTTTATTTGAAGGATAAAATTTTTTTTTACAGAATTTTGTCGTTTTCTGTCAAACATCATATGAATCAGCCACAGGTGTACAAATGTCCCCTCTTGCAATCAATATTTTTTAAGTGAATGAATAAACTGATGTTATTGCCAGGACTGGCTGGGGCTCTTGCAATTCATCCTGTAACCCAGATCCCAGGCCTGCTCCACATTTCCTTGCACAAACCCAGACTTAGGTCCTGACCCAACTGCATGCTACTGTAGGGTGACTGGTGGATTCCTACACCCATCCTGGTGTGTAGGAAGGACAAAGGAGGTGCAGCCTTAAGANTCATCCTGTAACCCAGATCCCAGGCCTGCTCCACATTTCCTTGCACAAACCCAGACTTAGGTCCTGACCCAACTGCATGCTACTGTAGGGTGACTGGTGGATTCCTACACCCATCCTGGTGTGTAGGAAGGACAAAGGAGGTGCAGGCCTTAAGAATGGGGACCCCACCAAAGGGTATGGGTAGAAGCTCCCTGGAAATTAGTCCTACTTGGGGGCAGGGAGTCAGGGCTGCCCCGGCCCTTTTCTATCTTGTTGATGTGGAATTGGAGAAAATACTGATTTTTTTTTTTTTTTTTTTGAGCACTGGAGACAGAGAGCAATCTGGGTTGCTATGCAACCAGTGCCTGTGCCCAGCTGATAACACCAGAGGAATTAACTGTCCTTGTCCTGCACAGGCTCTGGAGGAGGGGGCTGATGCTGCCTCCCAGCACCCTAGCCTCAGCCCCCCACCAGCTCAGTTTCTGGCCCAGCTACGGATGGGGGAGTCTGGCCTCTCGCCTCACAAAGAACAACCAGGGGAATCCCTTGCCTCATGCCAAGGAGGAGGGCATTGCAGAGTGTAAGGAGGGGGCTGCCTGGGGGTCTCTTGGACACAGGGCATCCTTGTCTCCTTTGATTTGCTAATGAGCTGTGAATTAAAGACAAACACAAACTCAGAGGGAGGCTGGAAAGAGGGCCTGGCCCAGAGTGAGGACAAGATGGGCAGAATGGGGACACTTCCTGGGGCAGCAGAAGAACACAAACACTGCCGCAGCCAGGGCTCAGCCGGCTCTGCCCACAAACAAGCCCCCCAAGGCCCAGGAGAGGCAGGCCAGGCAGGGATGGGATGTCCCAGTGGGCAAGGGAGAAGGGGGCAGGCAGGAAGGGCCTGGGCATCCTCAGAGGACCAAGGACTCTCATCCCCAGAGTCTAAGGAGCAGAGAGAAGCCTGTGTAGGGACTCAGGGAGGAAACCTCAGGGGAGACCCAGGGAGACACATTTAGTGTGTTCATCTCCCCACTGGATCGACACTTTGAGGACAAAGACCATGTAATATAAGCATTTCTGAGTCAGACCTGCATTCAAATCCAACCACTTATATAGCTGTGGAACCTTGAGCCAACCACTTCACCTCCCTGAACATCAAACTTCTCAGCCACAAAAAAGGAGAATAATAGCTCAGCAGCTGTGTCATGAGACTAGAACATGATCATGTATTTGGTTTAACCACAAGCTGCTTTTCTGTGAGTGAAAACCAGTTGAATATCAGCTCATCCTAAACCGTCCAGCAGTGAGCAGCGTCCCACACCCAGAACATACTCCTAAATAGAAGCAGCTATTGATCCCTGGGGCTTCCCTGGTGGCTCAGAGGTTAAAGCGTCTGCCCCCAATGCGGGAGACCCAGGTTCAATCCCTGGGTTGGGAAGATCCCCTGGAGAAGGAAATGTCAATCCACTCCAGTATACTTGCCTGGAGAATCCCATGGATGGAGAAGCCTAGTACGTTACAGTCCACGGGATCACAAAGAGTGGGACACGACTGAGCGATTTCACCTTCACCTTCACCTTCATTGATCCCTGGTATTGTACTGGGTGGTACTCCAGTGCATGTGTTCAGTGGATGAATGAATGAATGAAGAAGAGCAGGCTAGGGACAGCAGAGGCTGAGTAGCCTGTGGCTGGTCCCCAGAGCCCAGAAGATGCTGAGAGGTGATAAGGGTATCCTCCCGGGTCAGCAGGGAGCAGTGCTCACAGCCCCTGCCTTTCTCCTGCTCCTTCCTCACCCCTCGCCCCCTCCCCTTGCCTCTGGATGCCCTCTGTTTGTTTCTCTCTCTTGCCCCATTTACTGAGCAAAAGTCTTGTTTTCAGGTTACCATGGTTACCATTTACTTGCACACTTACTCTGTGCTGGGCTCCAATCGAAGCACTTTGCAGACATTAACTCATCTACTCTGAACAACCGCCTAACTTGAACCTTATTTTTAACCCTTTGAGATAGGGTTTGACATCTGTTATTTTATTGAGGCATAGTGCACATACAGTGAAACACACCCCCGTCTCAGTTTACAGCTCAGCGAGTTTCGGCAAATGTATGCATCCATACAGCCACTACCCTAGGCAAGAGGCAACAGGCAACATTTTTGGAACTTCCCTGGTGGTCCAGTGGTTAAGATTCTTTCTTCCAATGCCAGGGGCTCAGATTCAATCTCTAGGGATTTGATCCCTGGTCAAGGAATTAAGATCCCACATGTTGTGCAGTGAGACCAAAAAAAAAAAAAAGATGCCAAAGTCTTATCACCCCAGAAAGTTCCCTCCTGCCCTTTGCAGTCAAGCCCCCCACGGAGTTCCCACTCATCCCTCTGCACCAGCTGCCACTGAGGTGCTTTTGTCACTGTAAATGTGTTTTGACTTTTCTACCATTTTGTATGGGAATCATACAGTGTGTATATTTTTTGTCTGATTTCTCTTATTTATCATTAATTTCTCCCTTTTAATTACTGAGTCATTGCTATGGATTGAATCATGTCCGTACCCCATCCCCTGAAAATTCAGTGGTTAAAGTCCTAACCCCCAAGATGATTGTATTTGGAGACCGCACATAAAAGGGGCAATTAAGGCACCACTGACTCAATGGACATGAGTTTGAGCAAGCTCTGGGAGTTGGTGATGGACAGGGAAGCCTAGCGTGCTGCGGTCCACGAGGCTGCAAAGAGTCCGACACGACTAAGCGACTGAACTGAAATGAACTGAAGGTTAAATCAGGCCATAAACGCCTGAGGTCCTTATAAGGAGAGGAAGAGACAAGCAGGGATGCACAGGCAGGGAGGAACGACCACGCGAGGATACAGCAAGAAAGCAGCCATCTGCAAGGTTAGCAGAGGGACCTCGGGAGAAACGAAACATGCCTCACCTTGATCTTGGACTTCCAGCTTCCAGAATTGTGGGAACTGATGCCCCAGCTGGAGCCCGGGGGTCCCTGCCAGGGTTAAGAAAGCAAGGAAGGGGGAGGAGGGCTGGGAGGTTCCTGGGAAGGACTATCCCCCATCTTTGCCCTCAGAGGCCAGGATACAGCAACCTTCAGCAGAAGCCCAGCTAGAGGAGTGGTCGGTGCCCCACCGGCTGAGGGAAGCCTGGGAGCAGGAGATATGCAGGGGGAGACTGCTGAATGAAAGACCCTGCTGAGGACTCGGGACAGGCCCTGCCTCAACGAACCTCAGTCTGCCTGTCACTGCAATGGGCATGACAATTCTCTTCCTGATCCATGGATCCGGAAGAGATTTTAAAGAGAATGAGAGGAACTTCCTTGGCAGTCCAGTGGTTACGAGTCAGCAGGGGACAATTTCTGTGGTTCAGTCCTTAGTCTGGGAGATCCCATATGTTGTGAGGCAATTAAGCCCGAGTGCCGCAACTACCAAAGTTCACAGACTCGAAAGCCTGTGCTCCACAGCAAGAGAAGCCACCACAAAGAGAAGCCAGCACACCACAATAAAGACCCAGTGCAGTCAAAAATAAATAAATACATAAAATTATTTTAAAAATAAAAGAGAATGAGAGGACTGGAGTCCCATGTTGCCACGTCAGTGAAATGGGGAGTGGGGAGGCTGGTCACCTCCATTGCACAGATGATAAAGCTGAGACCCAGGGAAGAGAAGGGACCCCGGGGTCTGGGCCAGGCCACCACGAAGCGCCACTGCCGCAGGCTGAGACACTGTCTCCAGGTCTGGGCTCTGAGAATGGCTCTGGGCCTTTGTGCCTCCGACACTTGCCTCCCAAACAGGCTGTAAGCCCTGCAGTCTGATATCGTGTCCAGTTTCCCATTATCTCCCTGGAATGTAGTGGGGCTCCCGACACACAGATGGTACCTAGTCAACATTTGTGGAATTAATAAATCCATGAACAGTAGCCATGCTTTTCAAAGGGGCATATGAGTAGCCTGGCGGAGTGCCAGAGAGCGCCCCTTCTTGGAATGTCCCTTTTGTTCAGGGTATGGGGGAGATAATCACACAACAGTTATCATTCTGAGGGGTAATTTTTAGTTGTCATAAAGTGGAAACACCAAGATGACGGTTTCTTTAAAAAAAAATTAAAGACAGGATAACCATATGAATCAACAGTTCCACTTCCGGGTCTATATCCCAGACAATTAAAACCAGGGACTCAAATACCCACGCTTATTGCAACATTATTGACAATAGCCAAAAAGTGGAAAACAACCCAAAGTCCATCAATGCGTGAACAAATAAACAATATGCAATCTATGCATGCAGGGAAATATTACTCAGACTTTAAAAGGAAGGAAATTCTGACACATGCTCCAGCATGGATGGACCCAGAAGACGTTGCACTAAGTGATACAAATCAGACACAAAAGAACAAGCACTGTGTGAGTCACTTAGACGAAGCACCTGGAGTAGCCAAATTCACAGAGACCGAAGCTAGAATGACGGTTACTGGTAGCGGCTGGAGGGAGAGGGGAACAGGAGTTTCTATTTAATGGACACAGTTTCTGTTTGGGAAGATGAAAAATTTCTGGGGGTGGATGGCAATGATGACTGCACAACAATGTGAATGTACTTAATGTCACTGAAGTGTACCCCTAAAAATGGTTAAAATGGGTACATTTTATGTATATATTTGAGTAGTGGTAAAATACACACAACTCCACAGCACTGAAATCATCAGCATGGGTGATCAAGGTCACCTTCTATCTCAGTGGGTGAGCCTGGTGCTCAAGCTCATTGCCCACACTGAATGACCCCTCGGGAGCTCTGGGCCCCGAAGTCCAGGCTGCAAGTGGATGGAGAAGTCAGGGAGGGAGGAGATGGGCTGATGTAAAGGAGCCTGATCAGTCAGCTGATTTTCCCAGTATTCCCCCAAGTCTGCCAAACTGGTACTTCCTTTCCTTCACAGTATCTCTTGAGTGTGTGCCAAGAGCAGATTTAATGACTTCCCAGGTGGGCTTGTGGTTAAGAACCCGCCTTCTAATGCAGGGGATGAGGGTTTAATCTCTGGTCGGGGAACTAAGTTCCCACATGCCTCAGGGGAACTACTGAACCCATGAGCTACAATTAAGATCCCATGTGCTGTAACTAGAACTCGATACATTCAAAAATAAATGAACATATATATATTTTTAAAGAGCAGATTTACCAGAACAGACATGGCAGGGATGAGGGGCGCAGAGGCAAACCACACCCAGGGTCTGGGGTCTGGAGTATCTAGGCCCAGAGGAAATACACAATGCCCGCATCTGTAAGATGGACTGAACGTGCTCCAAGGGGTTGGAAAGGACAAAACTTGAAAAGCTCTTTGACAGGGCTTGGCCCGGAGCAAGATCCTACGACATACCAGTTGCTGTTCTTACTTTGCTTTGGTTCATTTTTATTTTTTCCTTTTAACTCTCATAGAAGGAAAGACGAACCAAGTCAGTTGGCCATGAGGTGTCAGGAGGGTTCTGTGAAAGGAGTAGGCAGTTTTATTTTGAATTTTTTTTCAAAATAGGAGAAAAACCTCACTGAGAAAGCAAAGTGGGGTTTGGCTAACCATGATTTCTCTGCACTTCCCCACCCCCACCTCAGTCAAGGGCCTGCTCTAACATTAACCGCCGCCCTCTCTGCAATTTGTGCCCCCACCCCAGTGACTCACACTCCTCAGAACAGATTGTTCACCGGCCTCCTCAGTCCAAAGCTCTTGATGGATTTGGTAATTGGAGTAATTACGGTAATTTTACCTTAAAGACAGGCAGCTGCAGATTCACTATTGGGGAGCCCCCGCCCTGGGCCCCCTGCCAGCCAGCGTTCAGGGACAATGAAAGTGGTTCCCCATCCCCTCCCCCAGAAGGCAAAGTGGCTGGGGTGGGAAGAGGGGTTCTCAATAGAAGGCTCTCCCACCCTCTGAGCAGCCCCCCGAGAGGGGGCAGGGAGCAGCAGGATGGGTTTGCCAGGAATCTTTCATTTCTACCACCCTACCCTTGGTTCCAGGGACGTGTAAAGCATAGCAGCGGATGTCAGCTTGTTTCCCACCCAGACTTGACAATCAGGACAAGAGACCCTCCCCTACCAAGTCTGTGGATGAAGTCCCTTATATCACGATGGCCCATATCCTGCAAGATCCAGGTGTGAGTGGCAAGCAGCGGTGTGGACAATGGGAGGTATCCGAGGAGAGTTTGCAGGCTCAGAAGGTAAAGAATCCGCCTGCAGTGCAGGAGACTGGGGTTCGATCCCTGGGTCAAGAAGATTCCCTGGAGAAGGGAATGGCAACCCACTCTGGTATTCTTGCCTGGAGAATCCCATTGACAGAGGAGGCTGGCAGGCTACAGTCCATGGGGTGGCAAAGAATCGGACACAATTGAGCAACTAACACTTTCACCTGCCCACAGCCAGGTGCCAGGCCCTCCACTCAGAGCCCCCACCCCTCAGCCCCCTTCCCGCTGACCTGGGCTGCCCTGCCCCCAGAAGAACTTTCGCCTTCACACTAGTGCCCCTAAGGTGCCAAGAGCCAAATGTGGGGAGGGGAGGACATGAGAGGTGAGATCTCTTCTGAGTTCAAGGTTAGAAGGCTTCCCAGAGAGGAAAGACTTCAGTGAAGGCCTGGAAGAATATATGGGACCCTTTGAAAGGGTCTGGGGCAGTAGCCGAAACCCAGAGCAGACCAACTGACGTCCCATGCCAGGGCGTTGGGGCCAAATGTAGATTTGCTAAGAGCAAATCTGGGAATGGTCTCAGAATTCTCAGGCCACTGATCTGGTAGATTTAAATCCTTCCAGGCAGGACTTACCTGGTAGTCCAAAGCAGGGGATGCAAGTTCAATCCCTGGTTAGGTAACTAATACTGCCTGGGGGGCTACTAAGCCTGCAACAAAAGATCCTGTATACTGCAACTGAGATCCAAGACAGTCAAAAATAAAAATAAATAAATAGTTTTTAAAAATAAGTAAATTAGTAAACCCTTCTGGTCTTCCCAAACCCCTTTGGATCCAGTTCCAGTCTCTGCCCAGCCTGCCCACTGTCCCCTTGACCTCTCTCAGCTCCAGCCACACCAGCCTTTCAGGATCTTCTCCACTCAGAGCCGAACACACACTGTTCCTCCTGCCCAGAGTGGTCTTCCACCTCTCACTGTTCATCTTTCAAGTTCAGCCTCCTGGAAAACTTCAGAGCTAGTCCATTTCCCCTCGCTTTCATCTCACTCCCCACAATTGTAATTAGCAATACCATGGTAATCAGCAAATAGCCATTTGTGGGATGCATCATTTTAACTTCTTTCCTTCTTCACTAGGCTGTAAACTCTGAGATGAAGATCTGTGCTGATTCAGTGCTCCATCCTGAGTGTCTGGCTCTCAACAGAAATTTTTGTTGATCGCACATTGGAGGTTTTCATCAGACAGAAATCGGGTTGACGGGCATTCTCAGAAGAGGGAACAGCACGAGCTAAGGCTCTGAGGCCAAAGAAGAGAGACATAAGTTCAGAAAATGTGGGGCCAACGTGGGGAACAGAGGAGGAGCAAGGGGACAGGGAGGAGTGACTCTGCTGCAGCTGAGGACAGAGGGTAGGAGGAGCCTGCATGAAGGGGGTGAGGAGGGAGGGTTGGGGAATCTCTGGGAGGGAATCTCATCCATCTCTTGGCCCAGCTGCCCCTGATGATCTCTCTGCCCTGGCAAGCGATGCTCTAGCAACAGTGGCCACAGCTGACACCTTTCCTTCCCTCTATCTACAGACTTCTTCTCCTGACTCTTCTGATGGCTGGTCTCTTATTATTTTGATGTCGGTTCCAGCGTGATGTCCTCGGAGAGGTGTTTGGTAGCAGACACTCCATGCACATCAGCCCCACTCACGCCCCTTGGCGCCCCCCGTGATGGCTTCCGATTGCCAGCACCCAGGACTCTCTCTGCCCAGGGTCTTCCTCTGACCCAGGAAGATGCCCAACCTCGGAATACGTGGGACAGGCCTGACGAGCTAGGGAGTTAATACCCCTGGGAGGAACACTCAACCCATCAAAGAAGGATCGGTGGATAATACTTCATCCTCTTTGCTCCTCGGTTGGCCTGCATTAGAGGCACATCTACACATTTTCCCAGAAATCCCTGCAGCACTTAGCCCCAGCCTGAAGAAGTTACATGAATCAAAATAGCCTGGAGTTAAAACTCCCCTCCAGGTCCTCCCCACCACTCTATGCAAAACAAAGAATTCTCTCAGTTCAATTCAGTTCAGTTCAGTCGCTTAGTCGTGTCCGACTCTTTGCGACCCCATGAATCGCAGCACGCCAGGCCTCCCTGTCCAGCACCAACTCCCGGAGTTCACTCAGACTCACGTCCATTGAGTCCGTGATGCCATCCAGCCATCTCATCCTTGGTCGTCCCCTTCTCCTCCTGCCCCCAATCCCTCCCAGCATCAGGGTCTTTTCCAATGAGTCAACTCTTCGCATGAGGTGGCCAAAGGACTGGAGTTTCAGCTTTAGCATCATTTCTTCCAAAGAAATCCCGGGCTGATCTCCCTCAGAATGGACTGATTGGATCTCCTTGCAGTCCAAGGGACTCTCAAGAGTCTTCTCCAACACCACAGTTCAAAAGCATCAATTCTTCGGCGCCCNCATCTTTCAAGATTTGGAACTGTTCAACTGGAATTCCATCACCTCCACTAGTTTTGTTCGTAGTGATGCTTTCTAAGGCCCACTTGACTTCACATTCCAGATGTCTGGCTCTAGATTAGTCATCACATCATGATCATCTGGGTCATGAAGATCTTTTTTGTAGAATTAGGTCCCCCAGCCGCCACTGACCTCGGATGCAGGGTAACTCCTCTCGGCCGCCACCCCTGAACTCGAATGCAGGTTAGCTCCTCTCAGCCCTTCCTGCACCATCGCAGCCTGGCAGTCTAGACCACTGCCCCTGACCTCAGACGTTGGGTAGCTCTCGGCCACACTAAGTGTGCCGGGCGCCTCCGCCGCCTGTGCTTAAGTAAGTGCGTGGGGCGCCTCCGCCACCTGCGCTTAAGTGCACCAGGCTATAGCTAGTATAAAATATGTTTCATGTATACAACATAATGATTCACATTTTTAAAGGTTTTTCTCTATTTCTAGTTTTAAAATTTGGGCTATATTCTCTGTATGGTAAAATATATCTTTGTTGCTTATTTTTATTTTATTCATAGCAATGTGTACCTCTTAATCCACTACCCTTATCTTGCCACTCTCACCTTCCCTCTTCTTATTGGTAACCACTAGTTGGTCCTCTATCAGTCCGTTTCTTCTTTGTTATTTCCATTACTCTATCTTTTAGATGACACTTATAAGTGATTTCATACAGTATTTATCTTTCTTTCTCTGACTTATTTCACTTAGCACAATACCTTCCAAGGCCATCCATGTTGTTGCAAATGGCAAGAGTTTGTCTTTTTATGTCTGAATAAAAAGACATTGTGGGCTTCAGGAGGGAAAAAGGTGGAAGGAATGACAGATTTCCTCTTCTTGGGCTCCCAAATCACTGCAGATGGTGACTGCTGCCATGAAATCAGAAGACAATTGCTTCAAAAAGCAGAGACATTACTCTGATAACAAATTCTCGGTAGTTGAGGCTATGATCTTCCCAGTGGTCACATACAGTTGTGAAAGCTAGACTGTAAAGAAAGCAGAGCCCCAAAGAATCAATGCCTTCAAACTGTGATGCTGAAGAACACTCCTGAAAGTCGCCTAGATAGCAAGGAGATCAAACCAATCAATCTTAAGGGAGATCAACCCTGAATATTCATTGGAAGGACTGATGCTGAAGCTGAAGCTCCAGTATTTTGGTCATCTGATGCAAACAGATGACTCATTGGAAAAGCCCCTGATGCTGGGAAAGATTGAGGGCAGAAGGAGAAGAGGGCATCAGAGGATGAGATGTCTGAATAGTATCACCGATGCAATGAACATGAACTTGGGCAAACCTCAGGAGATGGTGAGGGACAACAGTAAGGCCAGGTGTGCTGCAGTCCACAGGGTCACAAAGAGTTGAACATGCTTGAGTGACTGAAAGACAAGTATTCCATTGTATATATATACCACATCTTCTTAATCTATTCATCTCTTGATGGACACAGGTTGCTTCCATATCTTGGCAATTGTTGTTAATGCTGCTATAAAATACTGGGGGTATGTATCTTTTCATATTAGTGTTTACATACCCAGGAGTAGGATTTCTGGATCATATGGCAGATCCATTATGCACAAACTAAGACTATTAATCTTAAGTCTCTCAATCCATGAACATGGGATGCCTCTTCATTTATTTACTTCTTCCTTAATTTCTTTCAGCAATACTTTGTAGTTTTCAGTATACAAGTCTGTATCCTCCTTATAATTAAGTATTCCTAAGTATTTTATTCTTTTTGATGCTATTGCTAATGAACAAATTTAACTTCCTTTCCAGATCATTAATTGGTGTATAAAAATGCAACTGCTTTCTGTGTACTTACTTTTTATTCTGAAACCTAGCCAAATTCATTTATTAGTCCAATAATTTTGTGTGTATGTGGAATCCTGATGTTTTTCTCCCTATGAAATTATGTTCTCTCCAAACAGAGATACACTAACTTCTTTATTCTTTTTTTTTAATCTAATCACTTCTGTTAATGGGGTTTCTGTAATCATTGTACAGACAACTTGAAAACACAGAATTACACCTAAACCAGCCAAAGGAAAAGGAGTGAAGACCAGAATGGTTAATCCCACCTGGGCTTAATGGTTAAGACCAACTGGCTCCCAGTAAGGACGAGCTTAAGGGTCAACTGAAGGATGCAAGAACCAGAGTGAGACCTAAGGGAGCTTCAAGCTCTTTACCTAGTTGTAAAGAGCTACATCGTGGATGAGTAAGATGTGAGGACACTGAAGGATGAGCCAAAGGAGGTGTCTGTCCCACTGGGAGACAGTCCAGCCTGCAGGCTCACCAGGATGGCCGACTCTGAGAGACCCACCAGCACGTCACTGAGATCCATCATATCCTAGATCATTTACCAAGTTCAGACAGATTGGGACAAAACTGTTTTTAACCTCTTGAGATGGGATGATAATATTTGATTGAAAGAAATCGACTGTCAAGCTTAGAGACAGAATTGGAGTGACGGAGCAAGGGACCAGATCATTGCGTAGAAGGGTAACGGCTCTTATCATAGCCTGGTGATAGAGGCATGTGTGTGGTCCTGAGCTCTGGTTACTTCTGGGCTGAGTAGTTGGGGTGCAGCTGGTGGTCTGTGGAGGTTGGGGCAGAGGCAGGTTGCTTGTTGCACCTGTTGCTAACAGAGCCTTGGTTGGAGCCTAAGAGAATGGAGGAGGGCGTCTCCCTGGAGCCAGAGAGGTCAAGGGTCGAGCCACTGTCCTTGCTTTTCTCAGCTGGCATCTCCTTCTCTTTCGAGGCCCTGCTTTCTGTGGGGGCTGCCTGAGTACTGAAGGAGGCACCCTGGGATGACTTAGTTAGTGTTTCTGTGTTCACTTCAGGGTGTGCTTCCTGCTGAGGGGCAGTAGCTGACTGGGTGCAAGACTTCATGTGCTCGGGCCAGTGGGCCTGCTGGCAGGGGTATTCACAGTAGCTGGTGTTCCAGCAGCAGTAGAAGATGACCTCCTCCTTGCAGTTGGCGCAGCACTGCTTCTTCCTGGTCTCGTCCACCACCTGCTGCTTCTCCACTCCAGTTGCTTCTTCACCTCGGCAATGAGCCAGTCCTACTCCTGCTCTAGGCTCTGCCGCATCTCCGCCATGGTCAGCTCCAAGTTGTGTTTCATTTCCGAGAACTCCTGCTGGTTCAGCCACTGGAGTTTCTCTATCTCAATCCTCAGCCTGTGGATCTCAGCTATTGTGCTTCCAGTAGTGTTCTTAGAAAGATCGTTATATATTTCCATCATTGTGCCTTTTATTGCATCCTTCATTTTGCTAGTGTACTTGGCGATGTCTGCAGCAACATCAGCAGAAGCGGTGGCGATGGGCAGGTCTGTGCTGACAGAAGATGTGAGCATGCTAGTGTCCCTGAGCTGGTGACCAGGGGCCGATGACTGGGTGCTGGTGACCAGGGTGATGGTGGAGGTGGAAGGGCTCTGTGTGATCTCTTTCTGCTGGACAGCTTTCACAGCCTGTCTGGTCTAATGTCTCGTCCCCTGGGAAGACTGAGGCTGCTGCTGCTGCTGCTGGCTTTGCTGCTGCTGTTGCGGCTGCTGCTGGTGCATCTTCTGCGTGTGCCACTTTTTGGAGGATGTTTGAAACTTACTTGATGAGTTCCACACGACCCACTGCACGTCCGGGGCAGTCTCTTTCGGTAAAAGTGGCCTCTGCTTTTTCACAGTGCTTCCCATGGTGGTGGTGGCAGCAGCAGCAGCCAGGGCCATGACCGTGGACATGGTGCTCGCCGTGACTCCAGCCATGGGAGTTTGAGAGGATGAGTGGGTGAGGAGTGGCATTTCGGGGGGAGACTGGCTGCCAGCTGTTGTGCATGGTGGAGCTTTACATACGACCTCCTGCTTGGGAGATGGTTCTTTGGGTTCCTTCTTATTTTTTCGACCCTCCCGCCCAGAATCTAAATCTATGACAAGTTTGCTCTCTGAATCGGAGTCCAGGCCCAAATGCACTGTTGGGGAATCCGTCTCATCTTTTCCCTTCAGCTTATCCTTTGTGGGATGAGGCGAGGGTTTTGCTTTGTCTGAAAAGTCCTTCTCAGGCTGGAGGCTCATCTTCTTGATTGAGCTTGGGTCCGTTTTCTCGCTGGCTGGTGACGTACTGACTTTCAGCTCCTCTTTCGTCTCTGCTGGGTTCGGCAATCTGGGCTTTTTTTTGGACAGCAGATGGCTCTTTGTCCATCCGAGCGCCCTCTTTGTCTTTGGCATCTTCTGGCTCGCTCTTGGACCTCTGTTCCTCATCACTGATAGAGTCACTACCGCTACTATCTGACTTCTCAGAATCCTCCGAATCGCTGTGCTCTACAGACGTATAAACATCTTCCGAGATTTCATTTATGCCTAATTGTGCTTTGCAACTCTCTATCGTCTTGTCGGATTTAGCTGGAATCTGCTGCGAATCTGTCGCTTGGGAGAGATGAGAGGAACAGGAGCAGACTGCTGCTGGACAGACTCACTCAGCTCCTTGAGGTCCATATCGGCCTTGCTTCGATGAAGGTTAAGATTCAGGATGCTTCCCGTGGTGAATGTCTTGTCCGTTTTCATGGTGACTGGCATTGATACTTGAGGAGAGAAAGGTTTTGGGCTGCCAGATAAACTCCCCACTTGTCCTGTATTCGTGGAGCCTGATGAAGTTGTGCTCTTGTCCAGGAAGCCCATGGACTCTTCACTGGCACTGAAGTGGCTAGATGTGGCCTTCTCAGCATCCTGCTCCACGTCGGAGCCCAAGTGCACAGAGGACTCTGTACTCATGGGGGAGAGCAGCATGTTGGACAAGGAGATCATGTCCTTTTCCTGTGAGCTAAGGGCTTCCAAAGAATAACTTTTTTTAACTTAAATGCCTTGATTTGCTTTTCTTGTCTAGTACTTCCAGTACTAATCGAAGAGAAGCAGTGAGAGCAGGCATCCTTGTCTTGTTCTAGACCCCAGAGGAAAAGCTCTCAGTTTTATACCATTGATTGTGCTGTCATTTGTTGCTCAGTCGCTTAGTCGTGTCTGACGTTTTGCCAACCAATGGACTTCAGCACACAGAACTTCCCTGTCCTTCACGAACTACCAGAGCTTTTTCAATGGTTTGGTGGCATCACTGAGTTGATGATGCCACCAAACCATCTCATCCTCTGTTGGCCCCTTCTCCTCTGTTCAGTCTTTCCCAGCCTCAGGGTCTTTTCCAATGAGTCAGCTCTTTGCATGAGGTGGCCAAAGCATTGGAGCTTCAGCATCAGTCCCTGCAATGAATATTCAAGGTTGATTTCTTTTAGGTTTGACTAGTTTGACCTCCTTGCAAATCCAGGGACTCTCAAAAATCTTCTCCAGCACCACAGTTCAAAAGAATCAATTCAGTGCTCAGCCTTCTTTATGGTCCACCTCTCACATCTGTACATGACTACAGGACAAACATAGCTTTGACTACAGGGACCTCTGTTGGCAAAGTGATGTCTCTGTTTCTTAATACACTGTCTAGGCTGGTCATAGCTTTTCTTTGAAGGAGCAAGTATCTTTTAATTTCATGGCTGCAGTCACCATCTGCAGGTTTGGGAGCCCAAGAAAATAAAATCTGTCACTGTTTCCATTGTTTCTCCATCCATTTGCCATGAAGTGATGGGACCAGATGCCATGAACTTACTCTTTTGAATGTCGAGTTTTAAGCCAGTTTTTTCACTCTCCTCTTTCACCTTCATCAAGAGGCTCTCTAGCTCTTCTTCACTTTCTGTCATTGGGATGATATCATCTGCATATCTGAGGTTATTGATATTTCACCTGTCAATCTTGATTCCAGCTTAAGATTCATCCAGCTTGGCATTTCACATGATACACTTTGCATATACGTTAAATAAGCAGAGTGACAATACATAGCCTTAACATACTTCTTTCCCAATTTACAACCAGTCCATTGGTCCATGTCTGGTTTTAACTGCTGCTTCTTGACCTGCACATAGATTTCATAGGAGGCAGGTAAAGCGGTCTGGTATTCCCATCTCTTGAAGAATTTTCCACAGTTGGTTGTGATCCACACAGTCAAAGGCATTAGCTTAGTCAATGAAGCAGAAGTAGATGTTATCCTGGAATTCTCTTGCTTTTTCTATGATCTAATGGATGTTGGCAATTTGATCTCTGGTCCCTCTGCCTTTTCTAAATCCAGCTTGTATACCTGAAAATTCTCAGTTCGCATACTGTCAAAGCCTAACGTGGATGATTTTGAGAGTAACCTTGCTAGCATGTGAAATGAGTGCAATTGTGTGGTTTGGACATTCTTTGGCATTACCTTTCTTTGGGATTGGAATGAAAACAGATATTTTCCAGTCCCATGGCCACTGCTGAGTTTTCCAAATTTGCTGGCATATTGAGTGCAGCACTTTCACAGCATCATCTTTTAGGATTTGAAATAGCTCAGCTGGAATCCCATCACCTCTACTAGCTTGTTCGAAGTAATACTTCCTAAGGCCCTCTTTACTTCACACTCCGGGATGTCTGGCTCTAGGTGAGAGATCACACCATCATGGTTATCTGGGTTAGGAGATCATTTTTTGTACAGTTATTCTGTGTATTCTTGTGCTGTTAGCTGTGGCCTTTTCATAAGTGATCTTTATTCTGTTGATGTAATTTCCTTCTGTTCCTAGTTTGTTGAATGTTTTTGTCTTGAACACGTATGGAATTTTTCAAATGGTTTTTTCTCCATCAATTAAAAAAACATGTGATTTTGTCCCTCATTTTATTATATGGTGTATTACACTGGCTGATTTTCCTATGTTAAACCATTCAACTATCCCAGAAATAAATCCCCTCAGTTTCATGATATATAATCTTTTTACTGTGCTGTTGAACTCAGTGCATTTGTAGGTTGCTGCAATTTTTATCAGTGTCATTAGTGTCTTTATATGGCTTTGGTATCAGGGCAATGCTGTTCTCATAGAGCTGGACGTGTTCCATCTTCTTCAGATTTCAGGAGAATTAGTGTTAATTTTTATTTAAATGTTAAGTAGATGTTTCCAACCAATTGATCATTTCTTTGCTATGAGATTTAAAAATACTATTTACTTCTTAAATAGTGTTTAAATCTTACCCATTGTTGAATTGTTCAGAATTTCTATTTCTTCCTGTTTCAGTCTTAGTACATTTCTAAAGCTATCTCCATTTCTTCTAGATTATCCAACTTGCTGGTATTCCATTATTCATAATATTCTCTTCTTTAATATATACCCCTATATCCTCATCAATTATTTTAAATTCTTTGCCAGGTAGCTCATTGATCTGATTCTTTAAGAATCAGCTCCTGGAGTTTTTCTTTTATTGCTTTATTTGTTATGTTTTGTCATGTTTGTCATGGTTCTCTGTTGTATGTGTGTGTGTGTATCATCTGTATTTATCTTTCAACCTCTAATAGTGACAGTAAATTTTTAATTTCTAAGAAGCTGTAGAAAGGGTTACAGAGGAGATTAGATATCAATGAATTCAATAACACAACTAAAAAAGTCTCCAAATGTAAGTTCTCTTGAGGGATTTATTTTATATGTATGTAATGGTAATTGAATAATAAGGGTCTTTTCAATCACATAATTGTGAAGATGATTGAACAAAATGATCCATCAATATGCTTCACACTACATGTGGACAAATGAAGACTCTCCGTTGGTTTATATTTCTGGCACTTGAGCACAGGCAGCGGAGGCGGCCACCGCACTTGAGCGTGGCCGAGAGCTACCCCACGTCTGGGGGTCAGGGGCAGTGGCCTAGAGTGCCAGGCTGCAACAGCGCAGGAATGGCCGAGAGAAGCTACCCCACGTCCAAGGTCAGTGACGGGTGGGAGGAGCTACCCCGCGTCCAAGGTCAGGGGTGGCAGCTGGGAGGAGACACCCCACGTCCGAGGTCAGGGGCAGCGGCCAAGAGGAGCTACCCCGTGTCCGAGGTGAGTGGCGGTCGGTAGGAGACACCGCGTGTCCGAGGTCAGCGTGGTGGTCTGGAGAAGCTACACCACGTCGGAGGTCAGTTGTGGCCGGGAGGAGACACCCCGCCTCCGAGGTCAGGGTGGCGGCCGGGAGAAGCTACCCCACATCCGAGGCCAGTGGCGGCAGGGAGGAGACACCCTGCGTCTGAGGTCTTGGATGGTCGGGAGAAGCCACATCGCCCCCGAGGCCAGGGGCGGCAGCTGGGAGGAGCAACCCATGCCTGAGACCAGGGCCGATGGCCAGGAGGAGCAACCGGAGGAGTGGTGGCTGGGCAGGCACAGGAGGGCCTAGAGGAGCTATCCCACATTGAAGGCCAGGAACGGTGGCATAAGGAGATACCCCTCGTCCAAGGTAAGGAGCAGCAGCTGTGCTTTTCTGGAGCAGCCGTGAAGAGATACCCCACGCCCAAGGTAAGAGAAACCCAAGTAAGATATTAGGAGTTGCAAGAGGGCATCAGAGGGCAGACACACTGAAACCATACTCACAGAAAACTGGTCAATCTAATCACACTAGGACCACAGCCTTGTCTAACTCAATGAAACCAAGCCGTGCCCTGTGGGGCCACCCAAGATGGGCGGGTCATGGTGGAGAGGTCTGACAGAATGTGGTCCACTGGAGAAGGGAATGGCAAGCCGCTTCAGTATTCTTGCCTTGAGAACCCCATGAACAGTATGAAAAGAACTCTCTCACCTGAAGGAAAAAAAATGGACATTAAGGTTGATTACGCCCAGCTCCCAGCTGGTCCAGCCTCTAGCTTATCTCCAAAATTCCTTGCCCAAGCCTTTTAAGAGGAAACTACTCTGAACAACCTTGGAGAAGAACAGGCACCCTTAAAACAGTAGCTTTCCACATATATGCCTATATATACTTATTTTCTTGGGTTAGTGCAGCAGCTCACTAATCTGACTGCTGCCCCTTCTCGCCTCATTAAAGGTGATCTGTTCCTGTAAAGTGCCCGTCTCTTTTTCTGAACCTCGCCTTCTCTAATTCCCTTACCCTACACAGCCGGTCATGGCTCAGAAACGCACCCTTCACTGGCTCTGGCCTTTCCCCATCTCAGATCTCTGCTCTCACTGGGTCTTCCTGGGACCACCTCCCAAATACTTGTTCTCCAGCTCTTGGCTCAGAATCTGTTTCCAGGGGCCCCAAAGCTAAGATTCTTCTCTGGCCACTCAAAACAAAGATCCACTCACGTTCCCACCCCGTCCCCACCTTATTGTCTCTCTCCCCGCCTCCCCACCCATCTTTCTTGTCTGCCTCATTTTCTCAGAAATTGATCACAATGTGAGATCATTTGTTCCTAAGTTAGTGTGTCTCTCTCAATAGTCTGTGAGTGCCCTGAGGGCTGAGACTCATCCTATTTATTACCCTGGCCCCAGCCTGGCCCAGGGCTGGGATCACAGTGGATATTTAATGTCATTGCCAAGCGACTGCAGACTCCCTTATTTCATCCTCCTCATTCTCGGTGTTGTAGCGATAGCACAAGAATCTCTCTCTTGGGCAGGTTACCTGCAGACCCATGGAGTTGGACTGGAGCCCTATCTACCAGCCAGGCCCATGGTGGCCCGTTTCAGCACTGCCACTCCGGGGAGGCACTCACCTGAATGCCAGGTGAGATATCTCCTCCTCTGCTCAGGGGTCATTTACACCATTTGCCAGAGGAAGCGCTCCCATTGGAGGTCATCCGTTCTCCCACCTCAGAAGCTGGAGGCTGCAAGGGCTTGTTTTAGTCTGTTCCTACTGCCACAACAAAATACCACAGGCTGGGGGCTTAAACAATAGATGTTTATTTTCTCGCAGGCCCGAGGACTAGAAATCCAAGGTCAAGGTGCTAGAAAATTTGGTTTCTGGTGAGAACTCTCTTGCTGGCTTGCAAATAATTGCTTCCTCATTATGTGCTCACCTGGTTTTTCCTCTGTGCCCATGGACAGAGAGCGAGCACTGGTGTCTCTTCTTATAAGGACACCAGTCTTATCGGATCAGGGCCCACCCTTATGACCTCGGTTAACCTTAATTACCTTCTTAAAATCTGATCTCCAAATACAGTCATCTTGAGGGTTATGGCCTCATCATATGAATTGGAGGTAGGAGTGGGTGGGTGATGCAATTCAGTCCATAACAGGGCTCCTTAAAAGAAACATGATTCCAGGCCCAGTGAGCCCCAGGCTGCAAAGAGGCCTGAGAGGCTGGGTACCCACTGTGAGCTGTGCTAACCCCGCAGCTGGGCTGGTGTGAGGTCATCAATCACCATGACGCCAGAGAGTGGGGAAAGATGAGGCCTCGGATAGCGCCGAAGATGAATGAGGAAACTGACATGTGATTAAACTGGGCTCCTCAGCTGATGGCTGATGGGCAAAGTCACTGCAGCCACGCCTGGGCTCCCAGCACCCACTGAGGCATGTGCCCCTCCTCCTGCCAAGGTTAAGGCAGGAGGATCCTCCCTCCAACCACACAGCTCCCTGGCATCCCAGCCTTGTTAATGAGGGAGTGAGGTATGCCATGGGACCAGTGCAGGTGCCAAGAACCATGGGAGAGATAATATCACTCATTACCATCGCAAGCCGCCTGGCTTTTATTAATAATTAAAATAATGACAGCCCTGAATGAGCACTTGCTACAGGTCCTTCAGGTGCATTTCCTCATTCTCACACATCACACCAGGGAGATCAGAGTTAACGGAGGTGGCGAAGACAACAGTTTCCAAAGGACACCGACAGAGGAGCAGGAAGGGACTCATGTATCTGTTCATTCAGCAAATGGGTTTTTATTGAGCACCTACTCTGCACCATTATATCCACAAAGGTGGACAAAGCCCCACGTGGTCTCTGCTTTCATGAGGCTGCATCCCAGTCACGTCTCAGATGAGAAAAAGTTAAGTATGATAATTTCAGGTAGTGATAAAAGCTAAGAAGAAAATTAATTAAGGTGGTGAGAAAGAGAAAGAGAGGAAGCATTGATCCCCGGGTTGGGAAGATTCCCTGGAGGAGTGCATGGCAACCCACTCCAGTATTCTTGTCTGGAGAATCCTATGGACAGAGGACCCTGGCAGGTTACAGTCCACGGGGTGGCAAAGAGCCAGACACAACTGAAGTGACTTAGCACACACGCAACTTCAAATAAGATGGTCAGAGAAAGCCTCTGGAAGGAAGTGGCATGTGAGCTGAGACCTGGAAATGAAAGGAGCTGGCTGTGAGAGTAGCTGAAGGGAGAATGTTCTGGGAGGAGAAAACAGTACATGCAGACGTCCCAAAGCAGGAAGGAACCTGGTGCGTCTGAGGAATGGAAAGGAAGCTCGTGAGGCTGGTAGAGTGGCGAAGTGGCAGCAGACACAACAGCCGGGCCTCGCGGGCCAAGGTAAGTGGCTGGGGTACTGTTAGGGCCAGGGTAAGCGGCTGGGGTACTGTTAGGGCCAGGGTAAGCGGCTGGGGTACTGTTAGGGCCAGGGTAAGCGGCTGGGGTACTGTTAGGGCCAGGGTAAGCGGCTGGGGTACTGTTAGGGCCAGGGTAAGCGGCTGGGGTACTGTTAGGGCCAGGGTAAGCGGCTGGGGTACTGTTAGGGCCAGGGTAAGCGGCTGGGGTACTGTTAGGGCCAGGGTAAGCGGCTGGGGACTGTTAGGGCCAGGGTAAGCGGCTGGGGTACTGTTAGGGCCAGGGTAAGCGGCTGGGGTACTGTTAGGGCCAGGGTAAGCGGCTGGGGTACTGTTAGGGCCAGGGTAAGCGGCTGGGGTACTGTTAGGGCCAGGGTAAGCGGCTGGGGTACTGTTAGGGCCAGGGTAAGCGGCTGGGGTACTGTTAGGGCCAGGGTAAGCGGCTGGGGTACTGTTAGGGCCAGGGTAAGCGGCTGGGGTACTGTTAGGGCCAGGGTAAGCGGCTGGGGTACTGTTAGGGCCAGGGTAAGCGGCTGGGGTACTGTTAGGGCCAGGGTAAGCGGCTGGGGTACTGTTAGGGCCAGGGTAAGCGGCTGGGGTACTGTTAGGGCCAGGGTAAGCGGCTGGGGTACTGTTAGGGCCAGGGTAAGCGGCTGGGGTACTGTTAGGGCCAGGGTAAGCGGCTGGGGTACTGTTAGGGCCAGGGTAAGCGGCTGGGGTACTGTTAGGGCCAGGGTAAGCGGCTGGGGTACTGTTAGGGCCAGGGTAAGCGGCTGGGGTACTGTTAGGGCCAGGGTAAGCGGCTGGGGTACTGTTAATCCTTGAAGTGGTGTGGCATCTCTCTGGAAGGTTGTCAGTAAGAGGGCTTTTTGTAGAGGTGAGCTTTTGTTTTGCAAGGGTCACCATGGCTGCTGTACAGGGACAGACAGGAGGGCAAGGAGAAAGAGTAATGAAAAGGCAGAAAGGGACTTCCCTGGTTGCCCAGTGGTTAAGGCTCTGCACTTCCACTGCAGAGAGTGGGGGTTCAATCCCTGGTGGGGAACTTAAGATCCCACACGTCATGCAAGGTGGTCAATTTTTTTTTTTTAAAGCATTGAAGCCACTGAGACTTAGTACCATCATATCACCACCACCACCATTATCACCACCATCATCACCATCACCATCACCATCACCATCATCAAAAGGATCAAGATGACAGAGGCTTGGACCAAGATGATAGCAGGAGCAGAGAAGGGCATCTATGCCCCTGTATCTGAGGGTAGCTCTGGTGACTGGGGCACACTTTGCCTGTGCCCATGCAAGCTGAGCCCTCACTCCCAAGCAGTCCCTACAGTGGGCTCCCACCCCATGATTGCTGCATGTGGACTTAGATCTGCTTGGATTTTTGTTCGCGGCTTTGCCTATGCTCATATAGAATTGCTTAAGGAATTCACAGCCACTGGCTCCAGAGAAGGTCAGCTTCAGCTAGCCTGGCCCAGAGACGTCAGTTTCATTGGAGGTGCTAAGAGCTGTCACACTAAACAAAAATTTCTGCCCCCTCCATGCCTGAAGCCAGCTCCAGGCAAAACTCCAAACCCCAGGGTGGAATCCTAAGATATGCACAAACTGAACCTTGACCTCACAGCAAGGTTCTACCTTGTTTCACAGCAGACAGAGACCTGAGGGGGAGATTCATCCCAGCGTGGACTCTGGCCTTCTCCAGAGGGGCCCGGTGAGCCCTCAAGGTCAAACTGTTCCCAGGGACCTAGGCTTAGACCCGGTCCCCATCAAGGCACTTCCTGATATTCCCTCTGACTTCACAGAGAAGGATGTTGACAGACTTTGTGAACCTGTTGCTATAAGACAGGGGGAAGCAAGCAGCTAGTTCTTCTAGAGGCAGTAAGACCAAACACCGAGCATGGAGCCCAGGCCTGGAAGGGGCGGCCTCAGTGATTTTTGGTCTCAGGTGGGAGATGAGATTAAAGGACCCTCCTGAGACAGCCAGAGCCCAGGAAGGAGCCCAGCACCCAGAGGCAGGGAAGAGGCAGCTGGATGGCCCTGGGGGAAGGCCAGCCACAGGTCCCCCACCATGAGGCCCCTTCTTGCTGGACATCAGAATGAAAGCTGGGGGAGTGCTGGGCTGATGACAAGGGCTTGCAGTGAGGGGCAAATTCTGAGCCAAGATGGATTATGAATATTGAATGAATATTATGTTAATTATAGTTAGTATAAAAGGATCATATAATTATCATATGATAATTATGGATATCCCAAGTTCAATTCCAAAATCTGTCCCCAATTTCTGTGCAGCTCTGGGCAAGGCTCTTCCCCTCTCTGAGCCTCAGTTTTCCCATCTGTACAAGAGGAACTGGGCTAGATACTTGCTAAGAACTGACAGTCCAAGAGTCCTTCATGCCAGTTCCATCAGGAGGCTCCTGAGAGTTCAAGCTGTTTCTTACATCCTGGGGTGACAGTTGCAGATTATTCCCACGGATCCTCTCTCAGCTCTGTGGCCTGCTGCCTCAGGACCTTTGCACTTGCAGTTTTCGGCATCTGGAAATGTTACCTCATTCTCCAGACTCTCATTCTCCAGACTATGCCATACTGTACGATACTTGTTTTACGTTCCCATTGTTCCTTATATTTCTTATACAACCCAATACACTTTGTAACTTGATATTTACTCCGTGGCTATTTGACTCATGTCATATCTCTTCCTCAGGGCTGTGAACTTGTAAGTCCAGGGCTCCTGTTCTTTTCATTGTGATTCTAGCATTCCACATGGTGCCTGGTCTAGAGTAGGCATTCATTGAATACCTGTCAAATGAATGAATGAATGATGGCTATCATCATTATGATTTGGAGCCAAGAAGTTCTCTAAGAAGGTTGGAGAACCCAGTTCAGGTTCGGATCTCCCCAGAAAGGGAATGGCCCACAGCCTGCACAACTCCCCTCAATGGCCTTCAGCTCCAAGGTGCTGACCCCTCCCTGTACCTGCACCCCTTTCCCTACAGGGGAGAGGCTCCTGTAAGGGGTAAGGGGAAGCTGTCTGTGTCCTCTCTGCTTTCTTGACCCTGTGAGCCAGGGCTGAAGCACTCTGTGAACCTGCCCGAGGACGTGGGCCACTCTGGTGTGGGGGAACAGCGCCACTTCCAGGGGATCTTTGATCGGCCAGGCCGCCGGATCTTTGCCACTCGGGGAGTCTGCAGAGAGAAAGATTCCTACACATGAACACACACATGCATGCCTGGAGTTCAAATGTGTGTGTAAACACTCACGCACGTGCACTGTCACGAAGACTCACGCTCAAAATACAAGACGGGCCATGCACACCAGCTGTGTGCATGGATCATATCATGTCCACAGACACAACGTTCCCCAAAGGGTGCACACACAAACACAGGCACAGAAACATGTGTGCACATGCGTTCACGCGCATACACAACAGGAGTGCGTGCAGGGCGCCTGCAGACCCATGCAGACAGGTTCACATAAACCTGTGCACAAGGCCAGCTTCTTGGTTCTGGACTCCTCCCTGGAACACTCGGGATTCTTAGAAGTACCTTCCTTTCTCCTGCCCGCTTCTCACCACAATCTCTCCACACCCCACTTTCCCAACCCTTGGCAAAGCACACAAGAGTTGCCTAAAAACGGGGCAGTCGCGATAGCTTCCAGAAGACCCGGGTGCACCGCACCGTTCCCGCCTTGCTCAGCCGGGTCACCTCCCTAGTTTCTGAGACCCCGCCTCCTCGCTCGCTGCAATGGGCTCGGAGCGCCCCCTTTTGGCCACAATCGGCAGCGCCGTTCCTGGCAGCCTGGTCCCGAGTCCTTGCAGATGCGGAGGATTCAAACGCAGGGCCACCAGGTGCCCTCCGCTGCCCCTTGCCCCTTTATTCTTCCACCTGGCGGGGTCTGGGGGGTGAGTAGGGGCCACTCACTCACTCGGGGCCGTCCGCCGCCTTGTTCTTGTCTGCGTGTGTCTTTCACAGCCAGATCTTGAGTCGCCCGTCGCAGAGCTGGGGCTGTCGGCCACTGCTGTCCTTCAGTTTTCACATCTGGGCCATCAAGAAAGGCGACCTGGCCAGGAAGTCTCAGCAAGGACGTCAGGCCGCCGGGGTGACAGGCAGAGCCTGCGGGGTCAGTGGGGCCTGTTTCCTGTCCCAGTCCCCCAAACAATATGTATTTGTTGAACTTAGGGCTGAAGCACTAGTTTGATGAGAGGAGGTGGGCCATTCAGCCCCCTTAAAGGGGGCTATGGACAAAGAGCAGAGCCCACGCCCACTCTCCGGCTTCCTGGACAGCAGTCTCCCCAGCCAGAGACAGGTGGTCTGAACATCAAAAGATTATGCAGCTTAAAGAAAACCAAGTAACTCAAGTTAGCTCTTTTCTATATATGGGAAGTTCTTTTCAAGAGTCTGGGCTCACTGAACTCATTCCTTTGATACGCACCTCAGCTCTCTGGAGCCAGCATCTTGCACTTTTCCAAGGCTCAGCATAGGGAGTGGCTGCAGTCTGATGGCTGCTAGAGGGCAGGTGTTCTTTCCTTCCTGAGCTCCCTCAGGGATCACTGGCTCGTCATCTGTGGTGGCTGCAATCGCTGGTGACTGTGACATCCTTCTTTACTGATACGGCAGGAAATACTCCATTTCTCCATGTGCTGGTGCCTCAAGATGGGGCCTGGCCACCAGCCCTTTGGGCAGCATCCTCACCAGCCAGGAGCCCTTGCCTCAGGCATAGGTGCCTCTCCGGACCACCTGCCTCTCTGCAGCAGCTGCACAGCTGTTTGGAGTCAGTGGAATCCAAATGCTGAAGGTTCCTCCCCAGCTCCGCCCCCCTCCTGCCGCCGCCCCACCCGACTGCAAGCCTGAACTTGCAGCCTTTCAGACTCTGCTGCTGCAGGGACACAGAACCTCTGTTCAGTCAGACCCAGTCCACTCAGTAGCAATGGCCTAGGACGCAGGGGCTGAGATCCTGACTTAGGAAAGCAAGTTTGGAGGCTGAGGACGCAGGACTTCTGGCTGAAGAAGTGATTTCCCAGACTCAAGCCCAAGCCCCAGGATCAAATAAATGGGCTTAGAGCTCAGACCCATTGCCCCAGGAAGTTATTTCCTAGCTAGGGCTCATTGCCCCAGCAAGCGATTTTTCCAGGCTGAAGCAGAAGTCCACCCTAGGGCCCAAGTTTTCACCTCAGGGTCCCTTCCTACTGTCCTCAGGCCAGAAAGGCAAATGGATGGAAATGCGTTCTCTCACTTCACAGAACAGCCCCTTAGTGAAGCCTGGAGGATTCCCAGGGCCCTGGAGAAGGAAGGCCGCTTAGGTGGAGGAGACTAAAAAACCCCAGAACCGAGTCACACCCATGTTCAGTTCATTCAGTTCAGTCACAGTCATGTCTGACTCTTTGCGACCCCATGGACAGCAGCACGCCAGGCCTCCCTATCCATCACCAACTCTTGGAGTTTACTTAAACTCATGCCCATTGAATCGTCGGTGATGCCATCCAACCATCTCATCCTCTATCATCCCCTTCTCCTCCCGCCTTCAATCTTCCCCAGCATCAGGGTCTTTTTCCAATGAGTCAGCTCTTTGCATCAGGTGGCCAAAGTATTGGAGTTTCAGCTTCAGCATCTGTCCTTCCAATGAATATTCAGGATTGTGACCCCATTTTGACAGCTAAGCAGTGAGGGAGAAGCAGTCGTTTCTTTGGGTGTACTTTCTGAGGAGGTCAGACAAGGGTGCAGAAAAGAAATCAAATAAAACACTAACAGTGCCAATGGCATCGCTGTCCTAAAGTCATGTGATGCGGTGCGGCAACAAATCCCTCATTCCACCAGAGAACCAGAGCGCTCAGCACATCCGTAGAATTTGTTCCGAGCATCATTAACAGGTGATTTTGTGTGTTTTGTTTTCAGGGTTTTATTGATGTGCAGCATATGTATAAAAGTGCACAGATCCTCAGTGGACAGTATGAATAACAATCTCCGGGTGTCATTTTGTTTCCAACATTTATCGAATTATTACTACTACATGCCAGCACCAGACACATGCAGGCATCATTTAGATATTCAAGGGTGAGTGCTACTGTCCCAAGTTTACAGATGGGCAGACAGACCCAGGAGTAGATGGCCCACCTACACATATCCAGCTGGCAAGCTGCAGACCTAGGGTTCAAATCCAGGTTGCAAGCCCCTGACGCAGCGCTCTCAACTGCTATGCGCTATGGTTTGTGCAAGCCACAAGCCTTTCAGACTCTGCTGCTGCAGGGACACAGAACCTCTGTTCAGTCAGACCCAGTCCACTCAGTAGCAATGGCCTAGGACGCAGGGGCTGAGATCCTGACTTAGGAAAGCAAGTTTGGAGGCTGAGGACGCAGGACTTCTGGCTGAAGAAGTGATTTCCCAGACTCAAGCCCAAGCCCCAGGATCAAATAAATGGGCTTAGAGCTCAGACCCATTGCCCCAGGAAGTTATTTCCTAGCTAGGGCTCATTGCCCCAGCAAGCGATTTTTCCAGGCTGAAGCAGAAGTCCACCCTAGGGCCCAAGTTTTCACCTCAGGGTCCCTTCCTACTGTCCTCAAGCCAGAAAGGCAAATGGATGGAAATGCTTGGTGGTGTGTGCGTTCTCTCACTTCACAGAACAGCCCCTTAGTGAAGCCTGGAGGATTCCCAGGGCCCTGGAGAAGGAAGGCCGCTTAGGTGGAGGAGACTAAAAAACCCCAGAACCGAGTCACACCCATGTTCAGTTCAGTTCAGTTCAGTCACAGTCATGTCTGACTCTTTGCGACCCCATGGACGGCAGCACGCCAGGCCTCCCTATCCATCACCAACTCTTGGAGTTTACTTAAACTCATGCCCATTGAATCGTCGGTGATGCCATCCAACCATCTCATCCTCTATCATCCCCTTCTCCTCCCGCCTTCAATCTTCCCCAGCATCAGGGTCTTTTTCCAATGAGTCAGCTCTTTGCATCAGGTGGCCAAAGTATTGGAGTTTCAGCTTCAGCATCTGTCCTTCCAATGAATATTCAGGATTGTGACCCCATTTTGACAGCTAAGCAGTGAGGGAGAAGCAGTCGTTTCTTTGGGTGTACTTTCTGAGGAGGTCAGACAAGGGTGCAGAAAAGAAATCAAATAAAACACTAACAGTGCCAATGGCATCGCTGTCCTAAAGTCATGTGATGCGGTGCGGCAACAAATCCCTCATTCCACCAGAGAACGAGAGCGCTCAGCACATCCGTAGAATTTGTTCCGAGCATCGCTAACAGGTGATTTTGTGTGTTTTGTTTTCAGGGTTTTATTGATGTGCAGCATATGCATAAAAGTGCACAGATCCTCAGTGGACAGTATGAATAACAATCTCCGAGTGTCATTTTGTTTCCAACATTTATCGAATTATTACTACTACATGCCAGCACCAGACACATGCAGGCATCATTTAAATATTCAAGGGTGAGTGCTACTGTCCCAAGTTTACAGATGGGCAGAGAGACCCAGGAGTAGATGGCCCACCTACACATATCCAGCTGGCAAGCTGCAGACCTAGGGTTCAAATCCAGGTTGCAAGCCCCTGACGCAGCGCTCTCAACTGCTATGCGCTATGGTTTGTGCAAGCCACGGTGAAGGAAGTGATCCGAGCCCGTTCTTTCCCCTCCATAAACTCTGCTCTCCTTTCCGAATTCTTGGTCTCACCAGATGGTTGCTTCAAGTGCACTGAGGGCCGTTCCTGAAAATGATTTCTTGTTACTCCTCACATCCAATTCGTTGCTGTTGCTTAGTTGCTAAATCGTGTCTGACCCTTTGCCATCCCATCGACAGGAGCCCAGCGGCTCCTCTGTTTATGAGATTTCCCAGGCAAGAATACTGGTGTGGGTTGCCATTTCCTTCTCCGAGGGATTTTCCCAGCCTAGAGATCGAATCTGCATCTCCTGCATTGGCAGGTGGGTTCTTTACCACTGAGCCACCAGGGAAGCCCTCACACCCAACTAGCCACTAGATAATTTTGTTTCATTAAAATTTTTTTTTATTTTTACCTGGAAGATATTTGGTTTAAAACGCTGTGCTGGTTTCTGCTGTACAACAATATGAATCAGTCATAATTATATATATATCCCCTCCTTCCTGAGCCTCTCACTCACCTCTCATCCTACCCCTCTAGGTCATCACAGAGTGCCAGGTGAGCTCCCTAAACCTCTAGATAATTCAATCCTTCATACATCTGTTGCATTCAAGCACTTCCCTCAATCCCCCGCATCCTGGTCCAAGCACCCCTCCTCTCTGGCCTGGACCACAGCCTCATCACAGTCTTCCTGCATGGTTTCAAGGTACCCTTAAGGCCGGACGGGTCCGTTTCAGGCAGGGTGCTCATTCTTTGAACAGTCCAGTGATGTTCACCACCTTTCTTCCACATAGGAAGTCTGGTAGAGTTGATCTCTGGGTTGTGAATCTTTCAAGTATGGCTCTTGTGTTATAGACAACACGGATGAAAACATCTTGAAATAGAATCGATATAAGCTTCCTGAATCCGAGCTGAGGCTGGGCCAGGAGACAGAGAAAAGCACAGCTGTGGGTGATCCCTTCACCTGGTCAAGGTGGGTGCAAATCAGAGAAATAGGAGACCTGCTGGGCCAAGAAACTGCATTCTAGCTGTGGAGACCAGACCCAAAGGCCGGTGGTTCTAAACCCTGACTGTGCACTGGAATCACACAGGAAATCCTTCAAAGTCCCGACGCCTGGGCAAAACTCCAGACCAATGGCACCAAAACCAATGGAAATGGGACGTGGGCATCTGCATAACTGGAAGCTGCCCGCTTGATTCCATTGTGCAGCCAAGGCTGGGGCACTCTGCTGAAGCATCATTATGCCACAAGGGCTCAGAGGACTGTACAGAAGCTTTCAAGAGTCGGGAGGGAATGGATGGACTGCATCGAAATTCTCACATACCACTTCTGGGAGGGAGCGGCTGGCTGCATTTTTCAGGTGACTAGGGGAAATTACAGTGCTGCCTGTGACCCCAGAGAAGACAAATGCTCCCAACCAGATCAGGATCCTCCAAGGTCCATTTGAAGTAGCAGAGTGGCTCCCCCTAGCGGATGTTAGGGCACATTTAATATAGCTTGCCATCATTTGAACACGGGAATGTTAGCACGTTCAGTGTAGCTTGCCATTATTTGAGCATGGGCGGTCTCACATTTTAAAATCCTCTAGCTCTAATTCCTCTCTGAAAAAAAAAAAAAAACAGGATTATCCTGGGGTCCTGTCCCTGAGGGACAACAACTTGCAACAGCTGAGCGGTGGCTGCTCCTTCGACGGGCTTCTCTGCAGGACTTTCCAGAGAGGTTCTGGAAGTTCCCCAGGGAGTTGAGCCTTGCTCTGATCCTTCCTTGGAACACGGTTAAGCCTGCCTGCAGAAGCACGTTCTCCGATATAAAATAAAAAGGTAACAAAAAATCAAGTTGCCCAATTAATGAACTAAAAAAAGTAATTCCGGCTCTAAAAACTCACTTATTCTCTCCTTTGTTTAGAAGCCTTATGGAGGTTGGTGGGACATGGATTGAGAGAGAAAAGGGGGACAAAGATGACCACCCAGGTGATCCCCTGGGTCTGTCCTATTCTCCAGCCCAGCAACCCTGCTGCCTCCATGTAGCCAGCGGAGGTGCAGAGACAGTGGGGTTCTGGAAAGGTCAGAGTGCTGTGTCTCCTCCCCGTTCTCTTCCAACACCCCATCCAGGAGAACTGGCACCGCGGAGCAGGGCTGGCACTAGAGTCAGGGCTGAGGTTCCCTCCCAGCCCCACCAGTGTGACTCTGAGCAAGGCGCTTGACAACTCGGTGCCTCAGTTTCCCCATCTGTCAACCAGGGATAACCAGAGACCTACCTCACTGCATGCTTCTGAGAGTTAAAAACCATTGTGTGTATAAAAAAAAAAAAAATTCCTGGAAAAGCACCTGGTACGCAGTAAGCATTCACTAACCGGGAGCTCTTCTTTTTGTGATAGTTATTAAATGAATATATGTTATTAAAATCAACCTGAAGACTAATCAAGGCATGAGACTGAGGGAATTCCTGGGTGGTCCAGTGGCTAGGACTCGATGCTTTTTCACTGCCGAGGGCCCAGATTCAATTCCTGGTTGGAGGACTAAGATCACAGGTCATGTGGTGTGGCTAAAAAATAAACAGATAAGTGAATTTGTGCTTAAAATGAGAGAAGAGAAGTTCAGAGCATGATCTGCCAGCCCTTTGGATAGATGGCAAAAGATCCCCAAAGGTCAGGATGGCACAAGTCGGTGCCAGGACTACCCCGGTGCTAGGGCTGCCCCCGGCCCCACAACTTGTCAAATGAGTGGACTTGATCAGGCCCAGCAGGTTTGTCAGTGTCTCCTGAGCACAGGAACCCCCTTTGTTTCTTTAATACGGATCCAGGCCCAGCAGGTTTGTCAGTGTCTCCTGAGCACAGGAACCCCCTTTGTTTCTTTAATACGGATCCACGCCTTCCAGCCCAGCCCTGCCCTTGCAGACCTCTGAGCTCAGCTGGCCAGCTTCTCCCTGGGGCCTGCTTATGCTGTTTTCATAGTATAAGAGGAGCTCCGGCTCCTCCCTGGGGGACCGGGGAGGTCGTCTGTAACAGAGAAGAGCCGGGTCTCTGGAGGCGTTCGTGTGTCCGTCAGTTGAGGAGCCAAACTGGGCCCACAGGGGAGCACCTCACTCGCCAAAGTCCTCTCCCCTCCCTGGAGAGTCTCCCATCGCCATCGGCCATGGCCACGGCCCCACTGACGCCAGGAAAACCGGGCTGGGAAGTAGTGAAACGCTGAATCTAGGGTGACAGGGAGATGAAAGAGTAAGTGAGGGGTGGGAAGGGGAAAC